>JAHDVF020000650.1:0-594578 GCA_022606425.2 Lepidostoma basale | reverse complement strand
ATAGCTCATTATTACGAAGAAGGAATCTGGTAGTGTCCAGGCTTGAACCCATGTCCCCTGGATCAGGAGCCAAGCGTTCTATCCCCTAGACCACCACCCGATGTTAGTTAGTTAGTTATCTGTATGTTTATAAAGGAGTCAGTTTGAAACAGTGTCACCGGTCTGTCGATGTCAGCGAGCCTGGCGAAACCGGTCGAGTAAAGACAAAAGTGGAAGTAGTTAAAAAACATTGTTATATTTAATTATTATTTAAAATGAACTTCCATCAAGAGATTTCAGTAAAATCATTACGTTATTGTAAAATCTTAACGTTATTGTAAAGATTAAAAAAAAAAAATCGTGAATGAAGTATGAAATCAGGGAAGATCGAGGAAAGCATGGCACAACTAAGTAATTTGTTATTTGCTCGATTGTTTAGTTTAGTTAGTTTTAAGTAATTTTATGTATAATTTTTCACAATCTGCAATTAGTATATTTACTGGTTATAATAATGTTTAAAATAACTCATGTCAAAAATAGTGTTTAAAAGAACTCATATCAGAAATAGTGTTTAAAAGAACCCATGTCATAAATAGTGTTAAAAATAACTCGTGTCATAAATTGTGTCAGGCAAATAACTCATGTCATAAATAGTGGGGTATCAGTAATGAGAGTCCTCTCACTATATTAAATCGTATAAATAATAAAAAAGTAAAAAAATCTGGATGAGTCATACACACACTATATAAATGTAGAAAGGTATTTTCTTTTTTCCTCTAGCGAAACGCCCGATGTTAGATTTGTTAATAGCCAAATTCTGTATGCATTTTACCATGCTCAGTCAGTTAATGGGATACCCTTGATTGATCTGAATAATAAATTTAATCATTACCCATTGCGGAGTATCTCGTTACGTCAACCAGAAAATTGTTTTTTTTTCGTTTCAAGATAACAATTGCTTTGATTTTTGCGAGTTGATTGCAGTTTGATTAACAAATATAAAACCGTTTACTTGCACATACTTCATGTTTTTAGACATATTAATTTTTTTTTTTTAATTTTTATCTACAACATGTCACCTTATTATTCTTACGTGGTTATATTGCGTCATATATTACAACTATAACCAGTACAGTGTAACCCATACAAGGTATATAATTTAAAAAAAAGTTTGGTCATTAATCTATATAAATAGGCTAAAATCCGGATGAGGATGAGGAGGGGTGGAGGGGTAGGCAGATATTATGGACCGCCACACTGTTCTGTCTTGACATAATTCTCTCGCTTCCTCTACATTCATACATCTTGTCCATCGATTTCTCTGACTCCTCACGTGACCGACATTTAATATTTGATTGTGCCATGTTTTCCTCGGTCTTCCTCTATTTCTAGCTCCGTTCACATCGTTTACATATACCTTCTTCACCATTCTGTCTTCACTCATTCTTTTCATCTTAATGACCCTTTCATTATTTTGTTCATAACACTTTCATTTGCTCTGCATTCTCTTCTTATACTTGCATTTGACACTCTATCATATACAAATTATTTCTACTGCATTTATTCTATTTAATATCTTTTACCAGTTCCATGCTTCACTTCCATACATAAGGGTCGGCACAAGAACACCATTATGCACTGCCATCTTAGCTTTTTTTGGTTAGGCTTTTGTTTGTGATGACAACTTTAAGTGCACCATTTACTCTTTTGCCTGCCCCAACCCTTCTTTCAATATCCTTCTCCACTCTCCCGTCCTAATTAACAAGACTTATTCACCAAAAATTACATGAATTAATTATTGACTCAAGATCGCTGAAGTTTTATTGATATTAAAATAAACGAGTTTTGTATTTAACTATTTAAGTTCTTAAAACATTTGTTTATAAATAATAATTTGTTTTCTAAACCAGAGTCCGCGGGCCAAGTGGGGCCCTGGCCGCCGTGGTGCCCTGGTCTGGGGTGCCGCCACCCACCGGCCGTCCCGCCCCCGCATTGGCTGCCCGCCAGTACCATGAGGTCACCGGAGACATCATTTGCCCCTCCATGGTCATGGGCATAGACCATCTCCGGGACCCCAGACTCAATAAGGTGAATTTTCATTATTTTATTCTCAGCTACGATAGACGGAACATCCTTAGAGTGTCATGCCCACCGGTAACACTTTAAACCTCCTATTTAATATTATAAATGTTGGTTTAGTACCTAAATAGTAAAATGTTGTGAACCAATAAGGTGTTTGTACTAAGAAGGATACATTTAACACTTATCGGACGCTAGGTTTTGTATCTTTTTATGTTATTCTATCAATATTTATTTTTTAAAAGGCACTGTGTATGTTAATTGTGACAAAGTCATTATCACAGATTCCACAGACAACAAGATTCAACATGATTCATTATGTCACCTCACATGTGCCATACGACCGCAACGATAAAATTCTGTTGTCACATTAGAGGTGACTTACGTCCGTTAAGGGTTAAATTTAAATTTGGTGCTGTTCTAGTGGACAGAACGCTTGGCTTCTAATCCAAGAGACTTGGCTTCATTTCTTCTTTATAATAATGTGTTATTTTCTGCTCATATTGAAGATTGTAAAATAAAATCTAAAACCATTGTTTTAAATCTTTAAAAAAAAAATTTTTTTTTCCTAATTTTAATGGTATTTTATTTTCTTCCGTAAAATGGATTTTTTTCATATATAATTTTGCACATGGTTAGCCATTTACAATGTCATTAAGTTCAATGTTTAATTCAATTTATTTAAGTTCAAATTATGCAAAAAGAAAGTATGACAAACATTCACAAAAATATAAGTTATGATATTTCTCACAAGAATGGACAAAAAAAAAAAGACCACCAAAACAATAAAACATTCATTGATTGTAATAAAATCTATGTTTTATTGAAAATAATGAAAAAAAAAATAATTGTAAGAAAACTTTTTAAAATGTATATTTAGTTAAAATCCACTGATGTTTGTCTCTTCGACTGGTTTCGGTAGCTCGCTGCCGGAAGATAGCAGCGAGTTTTTTTTAAAAGATTTTTTATATAATTTTTTTTTCATTATTAACAATGAACTATGCATTTTGAAATAACAGCATTATTTTTTTAATGTTTTAATGCGTATTTTTAAAATAAATACACTATTTGAACAGAAGAGCCGATCCTAAGCAAATGGGACAAGGCAAGGATGAAGAAGAAATAGATTGAGGAGGTTGAATTATTACAATCACTTTTTTTTAAATGAATCTACTCAAATCTATACTAGAGATAGCATGTAATGCGCTATAGAAATACAATGTAAAAGTATTTCTACGATTCTATGGACATCCACTGAAGTGACTTAACAACTTACAGTTACTTTTATCTACATGATACAAAGATGTTATTTATATTTCACTTTCAGTGTGGCTTTTATAATTTTCTAGCCACACTGGAATTCCATATTTATGAATTAAACATGTTTTTTCATGAAAGCAGTGTGCTTATATGTTTTGAGAATTACAATTGGATCAGTAATCTATCCTTAAATTAAGTAATTTAATCTCAGTATCGCACACAAATTAAGATGATTTTAATAATCACGGTTTGATGGATTCTTCGGTCTGGTGGGTGTTGTTTTGTCTCGGTGGGTACGCAATTCGCGGTTATGTAACAAAATACTTCAATTTAAATTTTCCATCGCTGATTCTCCGAATGAGTTGGCAGAAAGGACACTCATCACGCCACACTCTTCTATCCTGATATGCTTCACAAGCTTCCTGCACAGTCATACAGCGTATCATGAACACAGGTTAATTGTTACGAGTTGTTGAAACTACACAAGTTCACTGATGTATTAAAAAAGGTAGATTTTGAAAAGCAGAGATCCTTAACTTTGGTATACTTATAAACATTGAAAATATAAAGTACAGAGTTAATAATAATTTTATTAAATTTTCATTATATTTTGTCACTTGTTTGATTATTACTTTGTGATTCATATTCTTGGAATTTTAAGGTTTTCGGTTTTTTTAAAAGACTTACACCAAGGATTATAATTTATTATGCAATCTCCAACATGAGCAGAAAATAGCTCATTATAATGAAGAAGTAATCTAGTCGTGTTCAGGCTTGAACCCATGTCCTCTCGATCAGGAGCCAAGCGTTCTGTACCCTAGACCACCACCCGATTTAATTTCATTATCTAGTAGTATTTATTTAATAAACATATTAAAGTTGTATATAAGTGCATAGATTTTCACAGTATATGTATTTTGGAACTTGAATATATCAGTGTATCTTGTTTGACCAAGGTTTCGGAGATTGTTGCGGTCTCCATCTTCCGAGTGAGGTTTCGTTATATATGTGTGGTGGATAAAGCATGCTTAACTTCTAATGTGCTGTTTCGTGTTTCTGGCAGTATGAGAGTGAGATTTATCTGTCTCACTCTCATTATGCCGGCAACACGTCATCACCTAGGAGTGACGTATCATCTGGAAATGATGTCTTAGCGAGTCGGTGGGCATATAGAGAACTAAGCGCGGGTATCTCTTTCTCACCTTCATACTGTCGGCGACACAGCACAGCATAGACAGAATTAAGCATGCATTACCCACATGAAATGAAGACTACAACGATCTCCGAAATATCATCGAAGAAAATTACAAGACTGCTCAGAAATGCCTACTAATCTTTTATTCTATATTTTACACTATTGACATCTTTGTAAATGTTATAATGCAGGTTTTAATAATTTTGGACAAATTTTTAAGCATATTTTTTTATCACTATAAACGTCTTCAAGCTGAGACAACATTGTCAGTTTGATGAGGGCATTCCTGGTTACTTATAGATCTCTCAGGACAGCCAATAATGTAAAGTACTCGAGAATAGTTTAGGAACATGTTATGCAAGAATTGAAACATAAATTTTAGCTGTCCTATAAACATGGATATTACATAATAGGTAAAACTAATCAATATCTAAAAATATTCCAGTTTCAATACTATTTGTGATAATTACATCGTTATTAATGTGCGTGCTTAATATTTTTTGTATTTACGTTATCAATTTCCATCACATGACACCACGTAACAAATTACTACCAATTGAAGTCATGTGGACACAATAATAATGAAAAAATTCAAATTGTACTCATAGCAATTTGTGAGGTGTGATAATGAAATGTTAATAATGTTAATAATGGTTTGGAGATTGTGCATGGAGGTCAATTGCGTAGGAAATTGTGGAAATTGAAATTGATGAATTTGGAATACATTGACTTATCACAAATTAACACTTCACATAAAATTTTCATATGTACTCTTGTTTATGTAAAAAACTTATTAAAATATGTGTTATAATGTTCTGTATATAAGTGCATTGGTAGTGCATAATGGTGTTATTGTGCCAACCCTTATGTATGGAAGTGAAGCACGGGACTGGCAAAAGAAGGATGAAAGAATGAATGAATGCAGTAGAAATGAGATCTCTAAGACGAATGTGTGGTAAATCTGTATATGATAGAGCAGGGATGGCGAACCTTTTTCGCAAGTGGATCAAATTTATATAATTTATATATTAGGGGTCGAAAGCGACTTCCGGCCAGTAGGTAGAGGATTCAGCAGCGACAGCATTTTTTTTTTTTAGCCCATAAGCGACCAATTCGATTTTCCGAACTCGCTGATGAAAAATATCCCTGAAAACGACCCATTTCTCCCGCGGGTCACGTAATTTCTCCCACGGATCCAACATTCGCCATCCATTTGATAGAGTGTCAATTTCAAATATAAAAAGTGTATATGGTGCAAATGAAAGTGTTGTGAACAAAATAATTAAAGGGTCGTTAAGATGGTTTGGGCACATGGAAAGAATGAGTGAAGACAGAAAGGTGAAGAAGGTATAAATGACGTGAACGGAGCTAGAAATAGAGGAAGTCCGAGGAAAACGTGGCACGATCAAATCAATCAAATATTAAATGTCAGTCACGTGAGGAGTCGGAGAAATCGACATATGTGCATGAAAAGATGTATGAATGTAGAGGGAGCGAGAGAAGTATGTCAGGACAGAACAGTGTGGCGGTCCATTCTTTCTGCCTACCCCTCCAGATAGATGGCATGATAGTTAATTAGTTTGTTACTAGACCGTACTAGTCTTTCCTTTACTTCATCTTATGACATCCTCAGCCTCACCTTCATTCCTTTTTATTATTAGTATCAGATTGGGGGGTCGAAGCGGAGGACAGGAGGAGTTAGAGGGCTAAGGCTCGGTATGGACGGTAGGGCCATCGAAGAAAGAAGAAGAATATATTTTATTTATTTTTTGTGTACATTTCAGGGCTTGGCTTTCACGTTAGAGGAAAGGCAAGCACTCGGCATACATGGGTTGCAGCCGGCCAGATTCAAAACGCAGGAAGAGCAACTGGAGATCTGCAGAATATCTCTGGAGCGATATCAGGATGACCTCAACAAGTATCTGTACCTCGTTGAACTGCAGGTATATTTTGAAATTATCATTCTACTTTTTGAAACAAATTGATTTAGACACATTTTCGTAATTTTAGAGAGTTGATCATAAAAAACAGCAAACAAAACTTGATTCCTTTATCAAAGCAGGATTACCGAAAGCAAGCATCAAACAGCAACGTCACTTCACGACGAGTGTCCGAAGACAATAAATAGATTTTTTTTTGCTTTGTATTGTTTATTTATATCTAAATACATGTTCATGTTTAAAAAAAAAAAAGATTTATTTTAAACCTTAAAATTTTATAAGACTTTCGGCTTTAACGGACATCCCCTCCCCCCAATTAGTCCATTATATAGAGGTTTTACTTTATTGGAAATTATGTTTCTTGATACTTATGTTTTCTATTACATTGAAATGAATGTAATGAAATATAAATTTGTAATATTATATTAGTTGCATTACAAATAATGTTATTTAAATTTAGAACACATTGTTTTAAATATGGAAGTATTTAATTAAAAAGAAAATCAAATATAATTGATGATCTGAAAACTTGTATATTTTCATAATAAAACAATACTGTTTGTATTGTGATGTAGAATATTTTGTCTGCCAAATTATCATAATTAATCACAGGCAGATAACTCTCTGCCAAATACCTATTGATTTTGTAATGTTTTGTGTTTTATGTTATGATTCCATATTGTGGGATTGCATTTTCCTTATTTTTTTTCTTAAAATTTTCCTTATTATTTACAAAACTTTTGATTAAGCAAGCAACGATAGAAAATATGAGATCTAATTATTATTCCATTTATTAGGTCATAGATATTTTTTTACATAAATGTTTAGTTAGACATTTTAAAGTTAAAATATAAAATAATAAAACACTTTGGAACACACGGTATGGTTTTTATAATTGATGCTAACTAGTTTTGCTTGGACTAAAGCTTCATTCGTTTTATTATCTTATCAATCTATAAGTATCGTTAATTTTTTTTACAACAATTACAAGAAATTATTAGATCTTATTTTAGTTAATTTTTTGTGTGGAAAATTTCTCTCTCAAATGCAGCTGTAATTATATATATACATTGTTTTATCATTTATGTTTTTTTACATTTTTTAAACTCAATCTTGTAACAGTTATTAAGATATTTCTTTTTACTTTGTTTGTATACGATGTATGAATGTGGAGGAAGCGAGAGATGTATACCAGGACAGAACAATGTGGTGGTCCATTATTTCTGCCTACCCTTCCAGTGAGAAGGCGTGATGGTTAGTTAGTATGTTAGTTTAAGAGATCTGTATTTTTTTTGTAAAAAAAACCCACTAGGATTTTGATAGAAAATGACAATTATTTATTTTGTTTTTTTAAGGTTAAATTATAAAATATAAATTATCTAAAATTAATATTACATTTAATAATTTTTTCTTAGTTTCTTTCTGTGAAATATCACAAGCCTCTGCAATAAAAAGCCTAATCTATGCATTATTATTGTTTTTTACAAATGTATAAAAACAAGTTTATAATGTTATTTAAATCGTTAAATTTAAAAAGAAATTATCCCCTCTCCATATTAAACAAGCGACAGTCATAATAGCCAACATTTCCATATTGTGGGCACATGTGACCTTGGCTAATTAACAGTTTAGAGTCGGGCCTGCCTACAATGTGTCCTGTTTAGTGCGTCGATGGAAATGCCTTTAATTCGGCCGTTTTGATGTTTGCCCTTCCTATGACATGAATAATAATGCAAGGTTTACTTTTCTCAATTGCATTGTCTCTGTTATTTATGCTTACATTTCGATTTTACTATTTTTCATATCAAAAAATAAAACAATGTTTTTTAACTACTTCCACTTTTGTCTTTATTTAGACAGCGACCGGTTTCGCCAGGCTCGCTAGCATCGACAGACTGGTCCGACAGAATTATGACCAGTCTGTCGATGCCAGCAAGTCTGGCGAAATTGGTCGCTGTCGAAATAAAGAAATAAAAAACATCATTTTATTTAATTATTATTTGAAATGAACTTTCATCAAGAGATTTCAGTAAAATCATTTGATTATTTCATTTATTCCTTTCTATGCCAATATTAAAATAAAAGATTTCAATTTTTTTTTTTTTAATTATTCTCAAATAAGCAGAATTATAGATAGCCTACATAAAGTATTATGTTTAGAATTATAACCCCAAACCACTTGATTAACAGCCAATTATTTTGTTTTCTAGACCATCAAGATAATAACTGAGCCAACTTGACAAAATTAATGTATATTTTAACTATTCTTTTTATGAAATAATTAAATTCATTCAAAGACTAAGACCAAGGATTTAAATCAATGCTATTAGAAATTATTTTACAATCTTCAACATGAGCAAAAAATAACTCATTATTATGGAGAAGGAATCTGGTCGTGTCCAGGCTTGAACCCAAGTCTCCTTGATCAGGAGCCATTCGTTTTTACGTTTCAATCTAAGGTTTTTTTGATGGCACTTTGACTTTAAATGTGGTAGTTTCCCATAGCTTTCCACGTGCAATTAAAAACTATGGAAAAAATTCACAGTAAACTTGATTTATTCTAAAATATAATGTAACTTAACTAACTAACTTACGAACTAACGGGTAGGCAGAAACTATGGACTGCCACACTTTTCTTTCCTGACATATTTCTCTCGCTTCCTCAACATTTATACATCGTGTCATGCACGCGCATCGATTTCTCTGACTCTTCACGTGGCCAACATTGAATATTTGATTTATTTGATGTGCCACGTTTTCCTCGGTCTTCTTCTATTTCTAGTTCCATTTACATCGTTAACATATACTTTTTTTTACCATTCTTTCTTCATTCATTCTTTCCATGTGTCCAAACCATCTTAATGAACCTTTCATTATTTTGTTCATAACACTATCATTCGCTTCTTATATTTTCATTCGACACTATCATACACAGAATATCCACACATTCGTCTAAAAGATCTCATTTCTACTGCATTTATTCTACTTAACTTAATCAATGTTAATTAATATATATATCTTCAAAAAATATGTAATATTTCTATTCTCCATTTTTAATATTGTGTTGCAATTTTTTTTTAATGTTAGCTACTCCTTCTTACACATAATTGATAAATAAAGTTTATCAATAATTTTTTTTTGTTTTGCCATTATTTTCATAAAATAATCTGAATTGAATACTTTGCTTGGGACGTTAACATTATATGACACTGGCTTATGTCAGAGGAAGTCAACCATGGCAAGGTTAGTTCTCATTACATAATCCAATAGAAAGTAGTACTTGCCTACTCCATACAGAATGTGTTCTCATTTCAAGATCACGCCACTTGCACTGCACATGTGCAAATATGTGCATTCTTGAATCATAAATTATTTTATCTTCACAAATTTTTATGATATTTTTTATGCTACACACATTTTGGTTAAAGGTGTCATATCGCACCGTGAGTGTAAAACCGACGTAAAAGCAAATATACAGTTTGGAGATGTGGGAGTTTAAAGATTTCATATTGCTTGGAAAAACTGTTTTTTTTTAAATAAACCAATGATTTTCGGTTTATAGTAATATACCTATAAACCGAAAATCATTGGTTTATTTAAAAAAAAAAGTTTTTCCAAGCAATACAAAATCTTTAAACTCCCATATCTCCAAAATGTATATTTGCACTTACGTCGGTTTTACACTCACGGTGCGATATGAATAAAAATTATATTCTAGTATTTCAATATTTTAAAAATTTTTGCTAAAATGGCAGTGCACAATGGTGTTCTCGTACCGATCCTTATGTATGAAAGCGAAGCATTGAACTGCCAAAATAAGGATGAAAGTAAAATAAATGTAATAGAAATTAGATCTCTTAGACGAATGTGTGCATACTCTGTGTATGCTAGAGTGTCAAATGAAAATAAAAGAAGTAAATGATAGTGCTATGAACAAAATAATAAAAGGATCATTAAGATGGTTTGGACACATGGAAAGAATGAATGAAGAAAGAATGACAAAAAATGTATATGATAACTATGTAAATGGAACTAGAAATAGAGGACGATCAAATTAATCAAATATTGATTGTTGGCCACGTGAGGAGTACCAGAAATCGACGTGCATGTATGACATGATAATGAATGTTGAGGAATTAAGAGAAATATGTTAGGAATGAAATGTGTGGCAGTCCATTATTTTTGCCTACCCCTTCGGTGAGACGGCGTGATAATTAGTTAGTTAGAAAAACTAATATTTGGAAACTTTAATTAATGAAATACTGAAAGGTGGCCATGTTCGAAGTAGGAACAATCGACGAGCGAGCATGTCAGAATAGAACAGTTTGGTGGTCCATCCTATCTGCCTACCGCTCCGGAGATACGGCGTGATGGTTAGGTCGTTTAATATTTGAAATAATGTGATAATTTTTTTTACACCTTCATTGAATTTATACTAATTTACATATCTGTACCTGTATACGAGTATACTATAATATATACTGAATGCTGTGTTGATGTTAATATAAATGTAAATAACTCATTTCGGCTGAAAATTCGCTAAGGATTTTATGGCTCTCAGGTTAATATATGGGTGTAGATATAGGCTATGAAACCTTATGAACATTATAAAATAAAATCTGAAATAATATCTTTTTAGGTAGAATTTGTCGTAAAATATATCGCCTCTTTGCAAGAATAACGTGACATTTCGAAAATGAAATCTGCCGTGTTCAACTTAATTTTCTACAAAAACATGGTATTTTTAAAGTGAAAAACAGAGAATTTATGAGAGAAAGAGACAACACAACAGTGGTATATTGTGTTGTCACATTGTCTCTTTTCGGACGGGTATCTTGTTTCATTTTTCAATTTTTTAATTTTTTGAGATAACACGTTATTCTTGCAAAGAGGCGATATGGTTTTAAAAAAATATTTCACAGCGTATTTTACCAAATGAAAATCTCAATTTGGAACAGACAACCTGTTTTTCTTTAATAATCTCTAATGTTTTGTATTGTCTATGTACTGGTAAAACGTTAATTCAAATCCCCGTGGGAAAACTTAAAGTCATTTAACTAAAGTGTTTTGCCATTACCAAAATTAACTAAATTGACTTAAAGTGATGTAACAACTGCCTTTTATGAAATGCGCACACTGAAATACACTTAAATTGTTTTGTTAGACGATAGGGACCAATCAATCATATTGACACTAATTAAAAAATTGTACTTAATAGATGCCTTAAACATTTTCCTATTTGTAATGTCTATTGAGTTAATAAACTGATTTGATTTGATTTGAAAATAGTAAAATTTTTTACTTAACATATTTTCTAGTGTATGGATGGTGTTTCCCAGTAGATTTTTTTTAAAATTTAATTGTATCTCAATAGAGACGAAGACGCAAACTGAATATGGATGATCAAGGTGTTTACAGGACTTATGACCTGTCATTGGTTGGGTTAAGCGCACGCTTTATGTAATTACAACATTCCCCATTCCACCTTTGTTATGATCATGCATGACAGATTGTTTTTGCAGATTTTCATGGTTATACCTCTTCTTTTTCTTAGTTGGCCGTGCAACACAATGAAGGGGAGTCTGGATGGATCCATTCTCCTCACGTGTGACATTGCCTTCCCCACCTAACGACATCCTCGACCTTGGATATCTCCCTTATCCTTGAATTTCTTATTCTATCTAGTAGTGTCTTGCCAGATATGTTTCTGAGTGTCTTCATTTCACACGTTTTTCGTGATTGTGGTGTCCGCCCTGCGCTCAATCTCATATGTCGTGATGAGTCGTACACAAGTCTTATAAATTCTCATTGTGCTGCTGATCTTCATGTCAGGGAAAAAACCCTGACAAGGTTATACCAACTTTTAAATATTTAATATTGATAAAAATTACAAATTTCTAGAAGTTTATTTTATTTTTTGTGAGTGGCATGTTTTGTCTTGCATTATTATTGTCATCATCACAATATATCATTGAGTCAGTCACATAAAATAAAAAAATTCTAGAAAATTGTCATTTTCATCAATATTAGATATTTAATATGTGGGTGTTTTCATCATAGTTCCAGAAACAATTAATATCCACATTTAATAAGAATGAAAACGTCTGTTCTCTAGAAGTTTTATTATATTTTATGGGAATGACATGTTTCGTCTTTCTAAGGTATTATCAAATGTGATTAAATATAACCAGCTAACCATCACACCGTCTCACCGAAGGGGTAGGCAGAAAGAATGGACTGCCACACTCTTTAACTTAAATTACACTCCATCGGTTGCGAAACATCATCGCCACCAATAGGCATCTCCCGAAAGTTAGTTAGTTGGATTAAATATAATACCTAAGAAAGGCGACACACATTATTCCTATAAAATATGATAAAACTTCTAGAAATCAGACGTTTACATCACTGTTTAAGAAACAATAAATAATAAATATCCAACATTTCTTGGATCGTTTACATACAGGTTTAATTTTTTTTTCCAGAATCGCATGTTAATCTGTGAGGTGTTATTTTTATAGGACAGAAATGAGCGCCTTTTCTTCCGCCTGTTGTCGGAGAACATCGAGAAGATGCTGCCCATCGTGTACACGCCCACCGTGGGGCTCGCCTGCCAGAAGTTCGGCCTCATCTACCGGCGGCCCAGGGGGCTGTTCATCACCATCAATGACAAGGGCCACGTGTACAATGTGCTTAAGAACTGGTGAGTAATAAATATTTTATAATTTTGACCCGATTGATTTTCTGCTAGTGGAAGTATTTTTAACTAACTAACATCACGCCATCTCTCTGAAGGGGTAGATAAACCAATCAGAGTACGGCCACACTGGAGTGCCTGGGTAGGCACTAAGACACAGTTCGCTTGTGATCATGCCCTGTGGCGCGGACCCTATAGTGTGGCCGGTCCCATAGTACGCCATTTATGTTGGTTAGGTGGTTATTTCTCTCGCTTCCTCAACATTAATACATTGTGTTATGCATGGGGGGCAATTTCTCCGACTCTTCACGTGGCCGACACTCAATATTTGATTTATTTGAACATGCCACGTTTTCCTCGGTCTTTCTCTATTTCTAGTTCCGTTTACATCGTTAACATATACTTATTTTACCATTCTTTCCATGTGTCCAAATCATCTTAATGATCCTTTCATTATTTTGTTCATAACACCATCATTCGCACCGCATTCACTTCTTATATTTTCATTCGACACTCTATCATACACATTCGTCTAAGAGATCTCATTTCTACTTCATTTATTCTAATTTCATCCTTCAAATGGAAATGAAGTAAAAATAGTGAAGAAAGTATACATTAACAATGCGAATGGAACACAAAATAGAGGCAGACAGATAAATATGTGGTACGATCTAATCAATCAGATTTTAAATGTTAAGTTCCAACTTCAGAATTTGACGTGCGTGCATGCACAATTTATGAATGTTGAAGATATGAGAGAAGCATGTCAAGAAAAAATTGTGCGGTAGTCGATCCTTTCTGCTTTCCTTTTAGGAAAAATGGTGTGATGAATTGAATTCCCAAAGATTTATTTATTATTATTAGTCTTAAAAAATATTGGCGAAGCTAAAAGTAATCAAATTAATTCGTTACGTTACCATATTTTGTTTTTATTTATCCTTTTTTTTTAGGCCCGAACCAGACGTGCGGGCCATCGTGGTGACAGATGGGGAGAGAATCCTAGGTTTGGGTGATCTGGGCGCCTGCGGCATGGGTATCCCTGTGGGCAAGTTGTCTCTCTATACAGCCCTGGCCAGCATCAAGCCACACCAGTGCCTGCCTGTCACGCTGGACGTCGGAACCAATAATGAGGTAAGAACTTCGGTAGTATTTGTTTTACCGGCTTGTGGAAAATGTAAATCTTAATTTTATTTTTTTAACAGACTTAAAGTTAACATCAATAAATTTCATCGTTGTTTTTCGTATTTATTAATTTATTTATTAGGCCACGGGAGGATATTATCAATTCAATCTCAATATATATTGAAAATTATTTAAGTGTATCATAGCAATAGTTTGATTTAACTATATGTTTTTATTATTTGAATTCAAAGCTTTAAAATCACACCTTTTTGTGTCAATGTTTCTTTCATGACTCTAGAACTTACTTATTTCATATGGCCCTAGAACTAGAGTTTTGGTCTTCTTGTATTCCAAGTTCCTCAATCAAGTAAGAAAGAAATGTAAAGCGGATGAATGCGTGATAAATAAAATCAAGAAAGGGTCACTAAGATGGTTTGGACATTTGGAACGAATGGATGAGGGAAGAATGATTAAAAAGATATATACAAGTAGTGTGAATGGAAAAAGAAGTCGAGGAAGGCCAAGGAAGACATGGCTTGACCAAATATATCAATTACTGAAAGGCGGCCATATTCGAAGTAGGAACAATCGACAAGCGTGCATGTCATGATGTGTGAATGTAGAAGATGCGCGAGAGTTATGTCAGGATAGAACAATGTGGCGATCCATCCTCTCTGCCTTCCTCTCCGGAAAAACGGTGTGATGGTTAGTTAGTTAGTTAGACTCGACCGCACACTTCGCCTGCCCTTGTATTATCTTTTTCTCAAACGCGTACGTGATACGGGATAGCGCAACATGGTACAGTCAAAGTGTGCGTATCACGTACGTTTATATGCATATGGCGGTTAATTATATAGATTCAGTAGTCTTGAACTATTATACAAGGTGCGGCAAAACAGACGGTGCAGTTTTGAAGGGCTATTAAAAAAAAACGGCACAATTTACAGAAATGAGATTAATTTTAATTTATTTGGTACATTATGCCGTTTTAAGCATCAAGTCTTGAAGATGACATCAGAAAGATGGTGGCCCCCAGCAGCGATACATTGATGAAGGCGATTTCTGAAGTTTTCGGCTGCATTTTGGCACATCTCGACGGGCATAGCGGCGATTTCCTCCCGAATTCGATCTTTGAGTTCTTCCAAGGTGTGAGGTCGATGTTTAAAAACTTCTTCCTTCAGATAGCCCCACAGGAAAAAGTCGCAAATGCTTAAATCAGGTGAGCGCGCGGGCCATCCCACGTCACCCCTCAGAGAGACGAGGCGCGCGGGGAACATCTGTCGCAGTTTTGTCACCGAAATTCGAGCAGTATGGGCCGTAGCACCGTCCTGTTGAAACCAGATATCTCCCAGATCTGTTTCCTCCATTAGTTCTTCCAATTGAGGTTCAAAAAAATTTTCCAACATGGAAACATAACGTTGAGCGTTGACAGTCACGGTTCGTTCATTCTCCTCGAAAAAATATGGCCCAATCACTCCAAATTTGGAAATCGCACACCACACAGTCACTTTTGGGGACTGAAGAGGTCTTTCGTGAAGTTGCCTTGGGTTATTTTCAGCCCAGTACCGAAAATTTTGTTTATTCACCGCTCCACAGAGATGAAAGTGGGCCTCGTCACTACTGAAAAAAGTTGACCTCGCATGAATTCGGTTTAACATTTCTTGGGAGCGATTCATGCGGTTTTCATAGTCAGGAGGTTTCAACTCTTGGACAATCATAATCTTGTAGGGGTGGAATGATAGGTCTTGATGCAAAATTCTTCTTAGTGAGCGGTCAGCAATGCCCAATGCAATTGCATGCTTCCGGGCAGAGCGCCGAGGTGACAGTTCAATAGCTTCTCTCACTCTCGTTAAATTTTTGGGTGTTCTTACGGTTTTGGGTCTTCCTAAACCCCTAGGTCTTAGTGTGGAACCAGTTCCTTCTAATGTACGCACCCAAGTCATGATTAAATTACGGTGAGGGACGGTATCACGACGCCTAAGATTGAAGTGCAGCCGAAAGGCCCGCTGGGTGGCGATGACAGAATGGCCATTTTCAAGAAACGTGCGGACGGCAAAGCCCCGTTGCTGTCCGGACCAAACCATGGCAACGACTGAAAACGGCAAGACCCTCCCGATATAATGAGACCACTCCCAGGTTCCTACCCCCACCACACGGGATGTACCGGCCTTTCAAAACTGCACTGTCTGTTTTGCCGCACCCAGTACTAATAAAATTATTATTTTTTTGTATCTAAATGTTTTGCATGTTAAAGAAACAATATACATTTGATCTCACATAACTGAAATTTTCATTATTTATGATTTTCTCTCAAAAGATTTTTTTAGATAATCGCATTTTTCTCATAGTTTCAACATTTTAAATATATTTTTTTACAGAATTTATTAGAGGATCCACTCTACATTGGGTTGAGACAAAAGAGGACGACAGGGGAGGAGTACGATGAATTTGTGGACGAGTTTATGAGGGGCGTAGTCAAGCGCTATGGGCAAAATACTCTTATTCAGGTAAGCACTTCACTTTGTACATTTACAATTTTTTAAAATCTGAATTTTAAATTAAAAATTAATGTTTTTTGAATGTATACAAATACTGGATTTTACCCATTGCAAATAATCTTAATAGATGGCGCTAGTGTAGATTGACCTAAAAAATGTTATTTAACATAGTAGCATATATACAAGTTCCAAAAATTTGTCAGACGTGGTGGTCGTAAGAAGGGCGGAATGGGGAATGTTGGTAACATAAAGTGATCGCCTAACCCAACCAATGACAAGTCCTGTAAACGCCTGAACTACCATATTCTGTTTCCAAAAAAATTTACATCTTCGTCTCTATTGAGATACAATTAATCTTTAAAAATTAATGCTTTTGTTTTTTTTTAAAGTAATTTACTTGTCATAAACAATGCGTTCAATTGATCTTTTCCTACGAGTTTTCCATAAAAAGATTTTATTAAAATTTCTTAGTGTGTTTTGATTTCTGTATGTGTAATATAATATTACGTTCTTGTAATTATTACGTATATTAGATAATACGTTTAGATAAAATTTTGCCAAGGAAAAATAAATACTTCTTATCGCTATCTGGGTATTTTATCAACACAAATAAAGGAGCACTTTTAACTGTCGCAGATATAATCTACTGAAGTGATTTTCAATTGTTTATTGACATTTTGTTTTGATTTATAATGTATTCTGCCATGTATTGATGAAGGTGGGTGGCCATTTTATCGCTAATTTATCGTCTATTCTATCAATCAAATCAATAATAACTAATCTTACTTCACATTACGTATTCCTGGAACTTTATTGCAACATTTTAGTGTATGTAGATGTGTGATACAATGTCTTCAAGGCCAATGAAATTTTACGCAAATATATCTTCTTTGTCTTAATAAAAACACACAATTAAATGACCTGGAAATGTTTTAATTTAAAAAATCCATTGAATATAAAGTATATTAACCCCGACATGTTGTTAGCTGGACGATCCGGACTTTTGTGTTTATTTCATTTATATTCCATGTATCCATCCTTCTTTTAAATAACTGTAATAAGGCAATTAAAACAATCCAACACCAACAAGAACTTTAAAATATGATTGAAGAAATTATTCAAATTGTCATTGGAACAAATGAAAAATGAATTTTAACACCTGTCAAAATTCTTTATAAACAAAAACTAAATAACCATCACGCCGTCTCCCCGAAAGGGTAGGCAGAAAGGATGGACTGTCACACTTTAACCGATGCGGCACTCCATCCTTCTCTTTTCGCCCCGCGGTAGACGCGGTGTGATGGGTTGCGAACCTCATCGCCACCAAAAGGCATCTCTCACGCACACTTCCATCGTCCAACATCCACAAAATAAATCTTAAACAAATTGTATAAAATACAATGATACAAAATAAAATAAAATAACAAAATAAAAAAATGTTAACACATAATGTTCATTTTAGATGGTGCACTTGTTGACATGGACAATCCGGACTTTTGTGTTTATTTAATTTATGTTACACGCATCCACCGTTTTTTTAAAATTAGCTGTAATCAGGGACTTAATGCAATCAAACACCAGCAAGAACTTAAAAATAATATTGAAGAAATTATTCAAATTGTCATTGGAACAAATGAAAATTTTATTTTTACACCTGTCAAAATTCTTTATATAAACAAAAAAAACTTATGTAATTTTAACATCAAACAGTACAAACATATTACGTGTCACAATTAACTATTTTAAAGTGCGGCAACAATCTAATTAATAATTATTTCATTAAAATAATTAATATGTATAAAATCGTCCTCTTATAGTATGTATTATAAATATAATTAATTTCTTTAATTTTCAGTTTGAAGACTTTGCCCAGCACAATGCGTTCCGCTTGCTGGACAAGTTCCGGAACAAGTACTGCACCTTCAATGACGACATCCAGGGCACGGCCGCCGTCGTGGTTGCCGGTCTGATGGCCAGCGTCAGGATCACCAAGAGGAAGATTAGCGAGAACATCTACCTCTTCCTTGGTGCTGGAGGGGTTAGTAATTATATCAGAATATTCTATCTGATAACTTTTTTTTTTCACCAACTGTCGTTTATAAAATTACTTGCACTTGTACATTGTTTCTTGATGAAAAACTCAGCATTAAGTAATCAATATAATAATAATAATAATAATATGCTAACTTTTAAAGCGCCGTTTTTGTGATGTAATCACCTCAAGGGCGCATTAAGACGTGTTTTAAATCTTAAAAATCTAAAAATCTAAATGTGACCGCTTAAAAAACGATCGGTTTGAAAGTATAGTAGAATAAAGTATAAATGTTTAAATGAATAAAAATATGAATAAAAACACCTGTTTTCTAGTAGCCTTATTATATTTTGTGGGAATGACATTGTTATTTAAACATTTTATAATGCCTTAGAAAGGTGAAACATTTCATTCCCATAAAATATAATAAAATTTCTAGGAAACCCATTTTCATTCATATGAATTACTTGATTAAATTAAATAGACATGCATGAAGGTTGAGGAAGCGAGAGAAGTATGTCAGGAAAGAAAAGTGTGGCAGTCCATTCTTTCTGTCTACCCTTTGGGGGAGATGGTGTGATGGTTAGTTAGTTAATTAATTACTTGAAAATGCATTATTTCAAATGTCTAAAATTTAATTACCCTACAAGGTGAAATGACATCTGTGGACAAAAAGTGAAATATTTTATTTATTAGATTTTTTCCTTCCATCTAATAGAGTAAAGTTTTATAGTTCTAAATTATGGTATTAGATGGTAAAAATGTCTAAAATTTATTAAAAAATTTCATATTTAATTTTATTCCACTTGTTCATCTAGTTTTGACTGCTTTTGGCAGCTCACTGCGAACTATTATTTTCACTTTTGAGTTTACTTTTCTCAAAATATTAGGTGTATAACTTTGCTTCCGCCGTTTTGCAATAGATGGCAGTAGCGGTAAGTGGTAGTTGGAATAAATAGATCATAGATGTCATACAATAAGCTTAAGTATTTGTAAACATAACGCCATCGAAATATTAGTCGATTTGTGTCTGCATAATAAAGTTATTCCCGATTAAACATGTTAGCTTACTAGCCAAATTCTCGTCATTTGCGGGAGGTTTTAATTTTATGCTTTAATATGAAGAAATCTGCGGCTGAGGCTCATCGAATGCTCTTAAATACCTATGGTGAGGCCGCTATTAGTGAAAGAACGTGCTGAGAGTGGTTTCAACGCTTCAAGAATGGTGATTTTAACGTCGAAGACCAGCATGGCGGTGGAAGAGAGAAGGTTTTCGAAGATGCAGAATTGGAGGCATTACTTGATCAAGACTCGTGTCAAACGCAACAAGAATTGGCAGGATCATTGGGAGTGACGCAACCAGCCATTTCAAAACGCCTGAAAGTCATGGGAATGATTCAGAAACAAGGAAATTGGGTGCCGTACGAGTTGAAGTCGAGAGATGTTGATCGGCGTTTGTGTGTTTGTGAACAGCTGCTTGCAAGGCAAAGACGGAAGAGATTTCTGCATAGCATTGTGACTGGGGACGAGAAATGGGTTCATTGCGATAATCCCAAGCGCAGAAAATCATGGGGATATCCCGGCCATGCTTCCACGTCGACGGCCTAACCGAATATTCACGGTTCCAAGGTTATGCTCAGTATTTAGTGGGACCAGCTCGGCGTAGTGTATTAAGAGTTGTTAAAACCGACTGAAACAATCACAGGCGATCGTTATCGAACGCAATTAATGCGTTTGAGCAGAGCATTGAAAGACAAACGGCCGCAATACAACGAGAGACATGATAAAGTGATTTTACAGCATGACAATGCTCGACCCCATGTTGCGAAAGTGGTCAAGATATACTTGGAAACTTTAAAATGGGAAGTCCTACCCCACCCGCCGTATTCTCCAGACGTTGCTCCCTCGGACTATCACTTGTTTCGATCAATGGCACACGGCCTAGCTGACCAGCACTTCCGGTCTTATGAAGAAGTAAAAAATTGGATCGATTCGTGGATCGCTTCAAAAGATGACCAGTTTTTTCAACGCGGGATTCGTATGCTGCCCGAAAGATGGGAGAAAGTAGTGGCCAGCGATGGACAATACTTTGAATCATAAATGTATAACCAGTTTTTTACGATAAAGCCTCGAATTTCGGAAGAAAAAAAACGGCGGAAGCAAAGTTATACACCTAATATTATTTTCACTTTTGAGTTTACTTTTCTCAATATATTTTATAGACATATAACAATAAATTGAAGCTATGATGTCTTCGAAACTTGCTGAGAAAAATATACTCTAAAGAAGAATTTACAATTGTTGAATTCCACTGTTTTAGCAGGTTAATAAAAAAAATATGTTTGACTTATTTTTACTAATATTTAAATTTTTATTCTTGGTGTTATATAAATAATTTAATTTTGATGTGTTATGTGTCCAGGCGGCCACAGGGATTGCCAACCTAACCTGTGCTGCAATGCAACATGAAGGTCTATCGGAGCAGCAGGCGCGGGACCGTATTTACATGGCAGATGTGGACGGACTACTGTGCCCAGCCAGAACCGGAGGTCTGCCAGGTGGACCGGCTGCTGCATTCTCCAAGGACCAGGCTCCGGAGGCTGACCTACTCAGGCTGGTTGAGAGGATCAAGCCCAGCTGTCTTATCGGTACATGGATATTTTAATAAACAAGATTTTGTATTTTTCATTGTGAAGATATGCAGGTTTTTATTTGATAGTCAATGGTATTTGTTTTTTTTCCTATAATTATTTCTATAAACAATGTATTTTGATAATTCTTTAGATAGTAGATATATCATAGTCTTTTTCTTCTTTATCTTGTCAAAGGCAGCTCAGTCAATGGCAAAGGCATTTCATTGTATCTTAATCTATATATATAAAACAAAGTCGTGTTAGTTACACCATTTATAACTCAAGAACGGTTGGACCGATTTTGATGATAATTGATGATAAGCAGAATAACTGTTAAAACATCGGAAAAAAACAAGAAAAAAATTATGAAGAAAATTCATTTTCTTATACATTTTGTATGGAGTGGCTTTTTTGATAATTGCTAATCTGTATATATAAAACAAAATCGTGTTAATTACGCTATTTATAACTCAAGAACGGCTGGACCAATTTTGATGATCTTTGATTTGTTGGATTTGTCTCCTTCCCGAATAGCAAAATAACTATTTAAACATCGGAAAAAATTGACCCGAGTGCATCTCATCCAGCAAATATAATAGTTTAACAGAAAGTAGTGCAACAATGCTACGTGAATCATTTAGATTCGCTTCAATAAAGCAAATCCCTTGTTGCCATGTGAATTACATTTATATCGATGTAATTCAAATAATTTTCTTTTTGATTTTTGCTCATTTATTGAACTTTATTCATTTTATCTTAATAGATAACTGAATTAGATTCAACTAATAGGTTAACAAAACATTTATTTAGTTTAAGGCGGTACGAAGTTCGTCGGGTCAGCTAGTTTCAAATAAAATAAAGCAATTACAAAAAATAAAGCTTTTGAAAAACATTGTATTAATTTTTTAAAAACATTTTTACACCGATGAAGGAGCTGTATGGTCCAAAAGACGTTTGTGAAAAGTATAAAAAAAATGTTGTGAAAATAAAATATTATTCAGATGGTGAATCGAAAACACAAAGTGTTAGTGAAGTATAGAAGAAATTCTAAACCAATTTTCGTCAGCTTTTGTTTTTTGTCAACAGATGTCAATTCGGTACTTATTTGGCAAAAGGTGCCAAATGCATATATTTATTTGTGACTTTTTGTACCTAATTGATGTTGAAGTTTCCAAAATATATTTTATAACATTTATCAAGTATGTGATATTGTTTTTACCTCTTTGTTATATTGACTTTTTCATTCGAATTCATTTTACAATGTCTGATGTGTTTAATAAGGAAATAAATAAAAACTGTGTCTAAATGGTTTTATTTTTATTGAAAATAGGTGCATCCGCAGCCAGTGGCGCCTTCACTCCTGAAGTACTGAGTAAAATGTCCGAGATAAACCCCCGGCCCATCATCTTTGCTCTCTCCAACCCCACTGACAAGGCAGAATGCACAGCCCAAGCTGCCTACACCCATACTGAGGTATGCCCCATCTTTTTTTTTAATTAATAAAAAAACTATCATATCAATGTTTCTTCTAATATCATTTAATTATAGAATCATGATTTAAAAAAATTACAGTAAAATTTTTTCAGTTGAAATAAATTTTGGGAGCTAACAATGAATGAAATATTTGTGAATATAGTGATTAACCCATATAGTTTTAAGCTAAATTAATTGTAAACGTTTTATATAATAAACATTTTCAAACATCTTCTTATTCCCTCCATAATCATACCCTAAATGTTCAGTTGAGGTTTTCTATGGTTTCCTCAGATGTAAGGCGAATGTCAGAACATATATCGCACGCTTAATAGTAAACTGACCGATTATGGTTTAGGTCATAATTGAGTTAACATTAGACAGAGGCTTGTGTTAACGCTATCCATCATTTCACGTTAAAATTAAGTAAAAATTCCACCAATTGACCTCCATTACACTATATTGGTTTTTTTCATTTGTACGTGTTTTTCAACTGTTTTTGTTAAAACACCGACTCATGTCAGATTGAGCAAAACTTGCATTTTTGCGTTAAGCCAGTGTTCTATTAAGCGTGCAATATAGATAGCCCATGGATCTCGGAGCTAGACTGAATCAGCTCTGTACAGCACACAATATAGAAATAAATTTTATAATGACTAGTAATAAGATATAAACACCCGCAAGGATCAAATATTGTAATTGAAACCAATAAAGGAAGAAAAAAAATCAATAAAAAAAAATTCGATATTTGATGTAATATTTTGTGTAAACGTGGTTGTTGTTTGTATGTATTTTGATTTGTTTTGTCAATATGTTCAAAAGGGTCGCTGTGTGTTCTCTTCCGGATCTCCGTTCAGCTCTGTCACCGTGGGTGGCAAAACCTTCTATCCCGGTCAAGGTAATAATGCCTACATCTTCCCCGGCATTGCCCTGGGAGTCATCTCCACCGCCACCCACCACATTCCCGAGGGAATGTTCCTGAGAGCCGCGCAGGTATGTGCAATAGGTTGCTTAATTATTATTATTGTATCTAATGATCAGCCAATGGAAAAAAGCGGAAAGGTAGAAAATAATAACCTGTTGGTTTATGATATTTTTTGTTAACGACGCTACTTTCCAGTAACTTTCTGAGAAAAATGCAAAAAAAAAATTATAATAATTAAATTTAATTATATATTAATTAAATTTTTTAAGTTACAAAACGTCAATCGCCTGCCCCTTGTAAAACTATCATACTTGTGAAGACTTGTACTCAAGTGTTTTTGGTACATGTGCGTATCCTTTCGGTTTGAACATTTAAGATATGTTATTTTTTCTCAAGCGTGTACGTGATATGGGATAGCGCAGAATGGTACAGTCAAAGTGTGCGTATCACGTACGTTCACATGCTTAGGGCGGTTAATTGTAATAAAGATGGCATTTAATATATTTTTGAATCCTTTTGTATGAAAGGGAAGTATGACATTGTCAGAAGAAGGATAGGAGTGGAATAAATCCATTAGAGATGAGATTCCTTTGACATATGATGGGTAATACAAAATTTCAAATGCTGCAAGGAATGTAGGGGGAAAGTATTAAAATCTTAATTATAAAATTGAACTAAATTATTAAAATGAACTAAATTGTGCATCAAGTGCGGATGGCAGAGATAGTGACACTGAGGATGATAGCAGGAAAGACTCTTCGAGATAGGATGAGGAATACGGCGGAATACCGAGTTAAACATGACATGACCAAGTTATAAAGGTGGACCATGTTAGATATCGGACGAATCAACTTGCGTGTATTACTCGCTGTATGAATGGCAAATCAATGTGTGTATAATTCACTGTATGAATGTAGAGGAAACTAGAGAGGTGTGTCATGATAGAGTAGTGTGGCAGTCCATTCTCTCTGCCTACCCTTCTAAGGAAATGGCGTGATCGTTTGTTGTTGTTTGAATCTTCTTCAGCCTATTCCCGTCCACTCCTGGACAAAGGCCTCTTCTACTCACTTTGCTTACGCGCCACTCTGTCTTGTGCTCACTGCATCCAGGTTATTCTGATATGTCTGTTCAGGTCATCCTTACACCATAGTTGCGGTCGCCCTACACTTCTCTTTGCCGTCTACAGTTTCCAAGTCAGCAGTCTTCTTGTCCATTTTTCATCCGAGCTTCTGGCTACGTGACCTGACCAATTGCCACTTTAGAGTCCCTACCCGGTAGATGATGTCAGTGACCTTTGTTTTTTCTCTCACCGTATTTTTTCTGACTCTATCTCTTAGGCTTATTGCTAAGATTTCCATGGCTCTTTGGATCACTGCTAGTTTCTCGGCACTTTGTTTACTGTTTTTTTTTTCTGTTTCAGACATTAGCTAATTACGTATCACAAGAAGATTTGGACAAGGGGTCCATATACCCGCCTCTCAAGGCCATCCGGGAAGTGTCCCTCTCCATAGCAATCGAGTGCGCCAAACTGGCGTACGAAGAAGGTAAGAAATTCATTCCCATCTACCACCTTCCATTTCATCCATCGTGTACGTGTCGTCATAGATCTTGTTGGACGTGTGACACAAATGTTGGGTTATTTCTCGTAGTTTATTTGGATTTTATCATTAGGTGTGTAGGTTAGGTTAGGTTACTACAAGTGTCGTGTTAGAATTATATTTATTTTCTAAATTTAGACAAATTGGCTCATTATGTTTTCAAAATTTTATTACATTTTATGTGCACATGCGTATCTTTGCAAATGGTGGATATTTAAAGCAGTTTTATTTACAAAATAAATTATATGCGACATGCCTCCTTGGAATGGTTTACCACAGTTGGGGGGTATAAGAACCATGTATTAGGTAAATGGTAAATAAATAAATAACATTATATAATTATCTTTACAGATTTTATGAATTTGTTCATGTAGACACATTAAAAATGACTATAACATTTTACAAGATATGAAATATTGATTATTAGATTATCTGATACGAAATAAAAATTACTAACTCTCATTTGTTTATCAAAATTATCAGATTCTATTTAATAGGTATATTTTTTATATAATTTTCTAAAGTGCTCCAAACGTGTAAAAAAAAAGCTTATACACTACACTCCCGATTTTCTAGGATAATGGTGAAAAAAATCCCGTATAATCAATTTCCCAGTTAATCCGAAAACAATTTTTTCGTTTCTTTTTATTAACCCTTAACGTACCGTGTTCAAAACAAAACGCTTGCTCCCATGTGGTAAGTTCAGTTTACCGCTAACTTTATCTAAATATCAAGCATATGACTAGATGAATCAAAATTTAATTTATGTCATCTTGTAGGGAATTTCATTAGGAATAGATCGATATCTATAACATACATGGATTATTTGAAAAACATATCATTATTAATTTTTTTCTGGAACCATGCGATTTCTGATATGTAATGCGTCATAGCATACGGGCGACTAAACATCGGGTCGGGTCGGGTCGAAACTTGTCTGCGCGCCGGGCCGGCGGGGCGATGATAAAGGCACCTAGGCAAAATGTATAGTACGTTCAAGACAACGAGTACGTATTAATATTTGTCCCTTTTGGTAAAGTGTTAATATTTTCACAGTTCTGATATTATTAAGTTACGTGCTGCGTTTTCATCCAGTCGGTATTATTACGTACCTATTGAAAAGGTCAAAGATATAATTTATAATACGTTCAAAACAGCGAGTAAGTATTTGTCACTTTTGATAAAGTTGTAAACATTAGCAAAACAAATTCTACCTTAACACGAATGAAGGTGAGGGCAGTCTTAGAAAATATTTTTTTTTGGGATGAAGGAAGTAATTTTTTGCTTTTTTTATTACGAAATATTGAGAACACTTCAATGGAGGATTATAATTTTTTTTATAATATTAGGGTCCATAGGTTTTAAGAAAATCAACTTTAAATTGGCAGTGGAAACTCAATTTACCACATGGCAACGCGACGGTTAATGATGTCCCTGATAGTTTGATCACTAAAATTATATTGATTCAATAAATATTTAACGGTTGCACCATTTTCAAACTTTTGATTTATTTCGAGTTTTTGTTCAATTGAAAGTACGACTTGTTTGCGTTTATCCATAGTCATAGACAACCATAGACACTTTATCACAGTAAAATAAAATTACGACTTTAGAGCCACAAACGTATGTTAGCGGTGGCGCCAATGTGAACTAAATGCACAATGTCATTGTGACAGATGCATTATAAGTACTGTTGTTTTTATAAAATATTTTTTCAATGACTCAAGTGTTCCGGATAACCCGCTTCCCGGTTAACTCGACCCCGGAAAATTGGGAGTGTGCTGCATCTATTATATTACAAAATTGAACTAGAGAAATAAAACACTTGATAAAACACAAAGTAATGTCTATTTTGACATATATTCTTACGCATTTTAAAAGTGATTAATATTTATTCATTAACGGTTTATTATTTATGATTATTAATGTTTTGTTTACCCTCTGTTTTGAATGGTACATTGTCCTTTGCATTCTGAAGATTTCTGTTGTCTGGTTTCTCTCCTTTTGACGTTGTGATTGCGTGTGTTGTACCGTGTCTGGTGATGCTAGACACATTCCTGCCTGCCGGCCCCGGTTGGAAACCATTACAAGTTTGTTGTTTACACACGTAAAAAGTGGCTCAAAACGGTAACGCCGAGTTTTATATAATACGTCACACAATTAAAAAATGTGGATTATTTCTGAAATCTTGAATAGTTGAAATTCCAGATCAATTAATCATATTTTTTGACTTGCTCTTATGTAAATTTCTTTTAATTTGATATTAAAAAATAGATTTCAATTGTTACTTTTAATTTTCATTCCTAATGGATTTTGATTTTATAATTTTGTAGTTTATAAATACTGTTTTTTTTGTAAACTTGGGTGATCATTTATGGGTAACTGATATTTGGCTTATGTATATATCGTGACGACCTTTGTGGTAGAGTTGCAACAACTATGACTGCCACACTGAAGATCCCGGGATCAATTCTATGGCAGCGTGATTGTCACACTGTTTTTGGTTTTGCATAGAATTCACTTGAAAATAAAATGGCGATTGTTTAGCTACCTATCACATGTCATTAGAATCAATATAATAAGTTTACCCTTTACATTTGGCTTGCACTGCAATTATATTATTATTATTATTTTGTTGAATCGCTATTTTCATTATTACAGCTCGAGCCAAATCAATGTAAATGGTATAGCTATCATATTGATTCTCATGACATGTGATAGGTAGCTAATCTATCGCCATTTTATTGTCGCGTGAATTCTATACCAGACCGAAAACAGTGTGACAATCACACTGCCATCGCATGGAATTAATCCCAGGATATTCAGTGTGGCAGTCATAGTTGTTACACCTCTGCCACAAAGGTCGTCACGATATATAAAATAAGCCAAATATCAATTACTAACAAATCATCACCCAAGTTACAAAAAAAAAAACAATGGCGATAGATTAGCTATCACCATTTTATTGTCATATGAATTCTACGCCAGACCAAAGACAGTGTGACAATTACACTACCATCGCCGGGAATCGAACCCGGGACCTTTGGTGTGGCAGTCGTAACCCTTGCTACTAGGCCATGATGGACGTCTGAGATAACTACTCAGATGATAAAAAATTAAAAATAATTTGTAATGGTGTAAAGATTTCATCGGATCGGAATGAAAATAGTGATGTAAGGCGGATGTTTTGAGTCGCCGTTTGCGCGTTGTACCCGGAATGATATAACCCCCTCCCGTGTGGCGGAGCAGGCCTGGCTTCCGCCTACCCGGACCCCAAGGACTACGAGCGCTTCATCAAGTCGCAGTTGTACAACTCCAACTACGAGCGTTCACTGCCCATCACCTACACCTGGCCCGAGGACAACCCGGAGCACTACAGCGTGCGCCCCCTGCCCAAGTCCCTGAGGGACGAGGGCAAGCAGCAGAGGGCCCCCATCGTCTTCAATAAACACTAGCAGGTGCAGCCTTACGGGTAGAAACGCAATGCCAACCTTCATATCATTCTAAATTCAGACTTAAATATATGTTGATTCGTGAGACTAATTAACAATAAAATAACTTTATTATTTTGGCCGAAACACCATGATACTTAAACATTGTTAAATGTTTGAATTTGAAACACTGTTATTATATCGCACCGTGAGTGTAAAACCGACGTAAGTGCAAATATACAGTTTGGAGATATGGGAGTTTAAAGATTTCATATTGCTTGGAAAAACTGTTTTTTTTTTTAAATAAACCAATGATTTTCGGTTTATAGTAATATACCTATAAACCGAAAATTATTAGTTTATTTAAAAAAAAAAAAGTTTTTCCAAGCAATACGAAGTCTTTAAACTCCCATATCTCCAAACTGTATATTTGCACTTACGTCGGTTTTACACTCATGGTGCGATATGTTTCACAATTTAATTTTTTGAGATTGTTGCTGCAGCTGTTTTGCCAAACTATCATCAACCCAACATTGTTTGTAACACCTGATGATGCCAACATAGGTTGGCAAAACAGGTGTCGCAACAATGTCATAAAAATGAACTCAAAATTATGCTGGGCTGTATTTACTTTTTTTTTTGTTTACTAGAATGCATCCCTTGCTTTATGGTTGTTGACTCAAGATAAAGTAATTATTTTCTGTTTTTAGTTTTAAAAATCTTCAGCAGACCATTTTCTTATAAAGTTCACTAAGCTTCCTCACGTCAAACTGCTTTGACAATTCGGCTGAGGAGAAGTCTAGCGATTTTCTAAGGATTAGAGATGAGGTCCCTAAGACGTATGTGTGGTAGAACGATGTACGACAGAATCTCAAATGCTGATATCAGAAAGGAATGTAGAGCGAAAGAAGGTATTATGAACAAAGTTATGAAAGGATCGCTGCGTTGGTTCGGACATATGGAGCGCATGGGTGAAGAAAGAATGGTTAAAAAAGTATACGTTAATGATGTAAATGGGGTACGGAGTCGAGGTAGACCGAGGAAAACATGGCATGACCAAATTAATCAAATTTTAAAGGTTGGTCATGTCAGAAGCCGGAAGAATCGATGTGCGTGTATGAGTCGCTGTATGAATGTAGAGGAAGCTAGAGATTTATGTCAGGATAGAGTAGTGTGGCGGTCCATTCTCTCTGCCTATGAGAATATGATGGTTTGTTGTTGTTGTTTGCAAAGACTTCCAAATGTGGGTCTTGAAAGATGTCTAGATACCAGACTGTTGGTGCGGTTCGCAACGGGGATGACACTCTATTAGAAGATTATGATAGTTTCTTTCTTAAGTCCTATGTGTATAATACACCACCGTACATATTTGATTTTTAAATAAATACTGAATTTCCTTTTAAAATACTGAATCACTTCATGTTGGCAATTGTGTTTCAACCCACGCACACTTAGAGAATGCTATGCATATACCCAAGCACAGTTTTCACACTACAAAACAAATTGATCAGTTGTTTTCAGGAAAAAAATAAATAATAATTTTGTGAGTTCAGTAATACCAACATTATGACAATAACAAATTATACTTTTTTATTAAAGTTTTTCCTGTAATCAATCAATTTGCATTATTCAGTAATAATTCACTCTAGTACACATTGCAACTATAATATATATTAACATTTTAGCACCGGGAAAAGGAATTATTTTGACTATTTAAAAAAAGTTTTTTTTTTAAGAATACATTTTTTTTAATAGTTCTCCTGGTTACTATTTTCTAGCACTACAAAATGCTTGTTTTTGACTTTTCAGCATATCTTCGTAAATAATTCACTATCTTTCGCTTCGTAGAATGTTTCTTTTTAAATTATATATTTTTACAATGTATATTAACCCCTAGTTCTAAGTTCCAATGGGAAAGATCCCCTATTAAAATGGGGAATAAAATGGTCCCCTATTAAAATTAAAATCTTGTAAATTGACCAATTTTCTATCGAAAAACTATTCATAATTATACGTTAACTTTTAAAGTCCCGTTATCGTGATGTAATCACGTCAATGGCGCATCAAGACGTCTAAATCAATTAATATACTTAGGAAATAGAAAATAACTTTGTTCAATCCATAAAATATTAAAAAACACGACGTGTTTTAGAGGATACCTCCATCTTCAGGTGTAAAAATATAATAAAAACTAAAACTAACTAACCATCACGCCGTCTCCCCGAACGGGTAGGCAGAAAGAATGGACTGCCACATTTTTCTTTCCTGACATATTTCTCTCGCTTCCTCAACATTCATACATCGTGTCATGCACGCGCGTCGATTTCTCTGACTCCTCACATGGCCGACATTCAATATTTGATTTATTTGACCGTGCCACGTTTTCCTCGGTCTTCCTCTATTTCTGGTTCCATTTACATCATTCACATATAATTTTTTTACCATTCTTTCTTCATTCATAAAAACTAATAAAAACTAAACAAAGAAAAACTAATAAAAATTAGCATTTTAAATTCGATACAATAATTTAAAATTAAAAATGAACCTGGGCTATTTGTTATAAGTACTAATAATAATAGTTTTATCAGTAATAACTAATAAATAATATTAAATAATAATAATACATGATGATAATATAAAAAAATACAAAAAAATTGTAATTTAGAAAAAACATACATTTTAAAATTTATTAATTTCTATATAAATTATGTCTTTTCAAATGTATGTTTTTTCTAAATAACAATTTTTTGTATTTTTTTATAATATCGTCATGTATTATTATTATTATTTAATATTACTTATAAGTTCCTACTGATAAAAAAATATTATTAGTACTTATAACAAATAGCCCAGGTTAATTTTTAAATTTAAATTATTGTATCGAATTTTAAATGCGTTTTTATATTAGTCTTTCTTTGTTTAGTTTTTTTATTTTATTGTATTTTTACACCTGAAGATGGAGGTATCCTCCGAAACATGTCATGTTTTTTAATGTTTTGTTAATATTTTGTGGATTAAACAAAGTTATTTTAAATTTTCTAAGTATATTACTATGGAATTCCACAGTGTAAATGCCTTAGAGTTCAGTAAGTTAAATCAATTAAGTCTAAAAATTAATGTTGCATTAGAAAATAATATCGTAATAAAAACGAAAGATGAAAAATTTGGGTTTTCAGCGTAGACCTGAAATCTGTCAGTTCATTTATGCATCTAAAGTATGAAGGGAGATTGTTCCAAGCTGATGGCAAAGCTTTGGCTCAACTAATCTGCCTATTCCAATGTTATTGATGTTGTGAATATAAAAGAATGGCTATATAATTATGTATCTATATCATTCTTTTTCTTATTCTTCGATGGTTCTACAACTCATGTAGAGACTTGGCCACCATCAGTCCCGTCTCAAAGCATTTTTGTCACCTTCTTTGGCCTTCCAGTCTCTCATTTGCAGTAGTTGTACAGAATTTATATCTTAATTATTGCTTATTTATAATTGTAATACTTAATGAAAATCTCATTACAAATTTACATTCATTTTGTAATTCCAAACACATGAAGTTTACCGAAGATTTGCTTTATTAATTTATAAAATAAAAAAGTTTTAATTCACAAAAAATCGTCGTGGAATTCCAGTGTTAACATCTTAAGTTTATCAAAATTAAAAATATGTGACTTTAAAACTGTTCTTTCATATTACAAAGTCAATCAGGTGGTGGTCTAGAGGACAGAACGCTTGGCTCCTGATCAAGGAGACTTGGGTTCAAGCCTGGACGTGATCAGATTCTTTCTTCATAATAATGAGCTATTTTCTGCTCATATTGAAGATTGTCAAATAAATTCTAATTCAATTGAATCAAATTCTTGGAGTTAATCTTAAAAATAATAATAATAATACTAATCAAATGTCGATATTTGAAATACATTGTATTTTATACACATAATCAATTATCAATATTTAGTACGAAATTTTTAATCAGTACCTACCCATGCAAAATTGAATAAAAAAATCCTTAACCGGCTTCAAATATTGTAATATTTGTTTAACTCGTATGTTATTTAAGCTATTTTGTTAAGTTGTGATTTAACACTGTTTATAAAATAAAATAAAACACTGCTGGCTATTTTATATAATTAATATATGCATTTTTTTTTGTTTCTAGGTTCCTATATTTTTGTTGCATTGCCTTGTTTTCCATTTGTTTCCCTTTTTATGTTTGTTGCATGTATATTGCTGTGTATGATATTTTACATTTCTTGTATTGTATGGCATATATACCAATCTTTTGATTGTTTAGTTGTGCTAATGCATGAATGTATGTTTAATTTTTGTGTCGCATTAACCCCACACACTCACCACATCCTAGGTTATATGCTATCGTCAAATTGAATCCAGAATATTCTGTTTGTTTTAATCTCACTTAATTACATAATATACTAATTTATATTTCAAATTACTCATTTGGATTCTATTTGCTGATAGTGTTTCTGTGATATGACTTTAATTTATGATTTTTTTATGAATTAAAACACTTTTTTTCACCTTTCGTTTATTTTGCTAAACATATTTCGAAAGTTTTATACCTTCATCATCAGAAGAATGATAAAATCTCTAGTTTATATCAATAAAAGTTTAAAACATTCGAAACATGTTTAGAAAAATAAACTCAAAAGTGGAAAAACATTTAATTCATAAATAAATTATCATGGATTTCTACAGAGTTAACGCATTAAATTAATCAAAGAGTTTTATGTACACATAATAATTATGATTATTTATCTTAAATTCAATTTAAAAAAAAATCTTATGACGCTTTCATTGTGATATATTGTTAAGAATATTTGAAAACTAGGATAGTAACAATATATATTTTTTAAATATGTAAATATCATATAATTTTTGTGTGTAATTGGGGATATTTTAATTACCACACCACAAAAAAATTAAATGGGTTTTGATTGTCAAGGTAGTGGATACTTATGAAAATTTAGCCATTATTATTTTTATTATTGACGCAATTTCTTTAAACATTTGTGTTTTATACTTTTATATATATTTATTTAATCTTTATAATTGTTTAAGTACATACATGACTTCTCTTGTTGTCACTTATCTCACGAATAAGGAAATAAAAGATAAAAATGTATATTTTTAAATTTTGCAATTTTTAAAAGTACAGTAAAACCTCGATATACGGAATAATTTGAGGGAGGGGGTGTCTGTTAAAGCCGAAAGTCCGTTATATAAAAATAGGTTTCAAATAAATCGTAAAACTTTTTTTTTAAAATACTTACACTCTATTTCAGAGGTTCCCAAACTTTTTTGTCCCGAAGACCCCTTGCCGATTTTTTCTAATTCGTGTAGACCCCCTGCTTTCCTTATTGGTTGCACAAAAATAATGGTCGCTGCCAATTTCTACTGCCCGGAAGTCGCTGTCAACCTAAAAAAAAATATTTACATCTTTACATCTCGTGGACCCCCAATTTTTATTGCAACTGTAATAGACCCCCTGCAAGTTGTCGTGGACCCCTGGGGGTCTATATAGACCACTTTGGGAATCACTGCTGAATTTAGATATAAATAAACAATACAAATTTCTTTTTACTGTCTTTGGACTCTCGTCGTGAAGTGACGTTGCTGTTTGATATTGACGCGCTTGCTTTCGGTAATCCTGCTTTGAAAAAGGAATCAAGTTTTGTCTGCACTTTTGAAGTTAGCTGTTTTTATATTATCAACTCTCTTAAATACTATCATTCCGGCTAGGTGCAGTCTACGAGCAGGACGGCATTATATCTCAAATTCAAGTACTAGACGTATGACGTCATTATCATGGCCGCTAACAATTATTTACATGCGGCGACACTTGAATTTAAGCATGTATAATATTAACAGGACGTTTTAAATTCTTTTACATTTTACCGGATTTTTTGTTCGTTATATCCGAAGTTCGTTAAATAGAGGTCCGTTATATCGAGGTTTTACTGTACTGAAATTTTTAAATTAAAAAGATTTATCTCTTATTTATTGTAAATAGTTTTCAATATTGTGAATAGGCTTTTTAAAAGTTCATTACCGAAATGTGAATATGTGAAGAAAAAAATCTCAATGGTTTATGCTCCTTTAGGTTTAGCATCGTATTACCCTCAGCCGATGGACTTAAAGGAGCATATACGATCGCAGCTGTACAATGCGGACTACGAGTCCTCGATGCCGGTGAGTTGGAGTTGGAAGCCCGAGGGAAACTTTAACATTAGACCCATAGTTCCAGTTACCAAAAATATCTAACTAGCCTATCTATATACCCGTTTGAATTACACTTATCATAGTTAACACCGGACGAACAAACACTTGTTTAAATGTCACCAACCTAGGTTAAGTTCTCATTCCCCAGATCGTTAGTGAATTTTTGAATGCAATTCTTGTTAGCTTCTAATTGTTGCAATGCAAAGGCGTTGTAAGATTGTTGGATCGGCGATGGTTTGGATTTTATCCGTTGATAGAATGAAGTACATTGTAGGTTAATTTTTTTAACCTAATTATATTTGTATCTGTAGCGATTCCGATTTTCAGATTATAATGTTTAGAGATTTATCATACCATGTAGAATTTATTATACGAGTATATGATAAAATTACCTATATTTATTTTAGACACAACTTAAATTCAACCAAAGTGTATCAAAGCATTTTTATATTCAATTGTATGAACAGTACTTGCCGTTAGGAGGGATTTTATTTCACATAGTGGATAGTTTGGCTTTTGGCTTATCTCATAATTAGTTATATTTCTCACGATGTTAACTTTTTAAATTATGAAACAGGTCATGAGTAACTATTTATATGCCTTAACCGCCCTACCCTCAGATAAGTTTCTGAGAAACATGCAAAAAAAAAACTGTTTTTTATTAATTTCATTTAATTATGTATTAATTTTATTTTTTTTAATTACTTTGCCTGCCCTTTATAAAACTAGCATACTTGTGAAGACTTGTACTTAAGTGTTGTTGGCACACGTGCATATCCCTAACGATTTGTACATTTTAGGTACATTACTTTTTCTCAAGCGCATATGTGATACGGGATAGCGTAGAATGGTACAGTCACGGTGTGCGTATCACATACGTTCATATACTTGGGCGGTTAAAATCTGATTTATATTGAACCTCTTTTGGCAAGTTCTATTTATTAAGAACGGCATGTTATTAATTTTTTTTAAATATTTCATATATTTTAAGGTGCATTCACATTTTAATGGCGTACCTTTGAGCACATTATGGTTGCCTTAATAAGTATTAAATGTTTTCTATGATTTTTTTCATCTTCATATCGAAGAATCGATCAAAGTAATATAATAAGTTATTTTCACAGCAGATAAATAAGGGTCATTATCGCACATAAAAATATAAACTTTATATTTTATAGATTTTTATTCGAAAATTTAAATAAGAATATAAACGTTATATTTTGTTGTTCAGTGTTGGACATTTGCCTTCCTTCCCGACTTCCACAACTAACCTTCGTCACTCTGTCCCATTGACCTCCTCCTACACCATTAGTGTTACCATACCATCTTGCTTGGAGTCTGGCCGGTTCTCGGTCGCCACTCATTATTATGCATTGTCCTCACTATATATTGGCCACTTACCAAAGTATATGATTACGGGTAAACTTGTTACTTGCAGTATTTTATCTGTTGTAAATATAAATAACTTAATTATTTTACTCTATGCCATTTATATGTGTCTGTACCAGTGGCGGTACTCCCATAGAAGCCCAAAAGCCCGGCTTGCGTAAGAAATTTGAATGAAAACCTCCAAATCTAAGTAATCATGCCCCCGCATAAACCAACAACCCACCAAATCACCTTCCAACAATGTTCCCATCAGACGTAAGAGAAATAGCCACAAAACCCGAACCTCTGTAAGCCAGAAGAGGTTTTGATTCATAGGCAAGCCGGGCTTCTGAGCCTCTATAGGAGTACCGCCACTGGTCTGTACCTATTTAGCAATACCTGAGTGTAATATAAACGACTTTTAATATATTACCGTAGCAGATACTTATTATTTAAATAGGGCTTTATTTTTTGTTGTTGTTAAAATGAACAGTTACACCCCGTAAGAAAATAGAGAAAGAAAAAATCCATTAAAGTTTTTTTAAAAGTATAATATTATGAGACCACATACATGACAGTATTCGCTCGATGCTATGAAAGTATTATTTAATGACTGCACCATCAAAAAAATATTTATAACATAAATTGAATTGTTTTTTTTATTTTATTTAAAATTTAATAATTATTTTAATCCAATTTAGTGGTGCGTGGAAAGATTAATTAATAATCGTAATATTTAAGTAATATATATTTTTTAATGTCATTTAAAAAAAAAAGAGATTTTTTAAATTCTTCTCTGTACATTGTTTTACAAGTTTAAATAAAGGAAGACATTTTATTGGGTATTCCCATTAATGTTAAAAAATAATTTATTATTTTATATTAATATTTCAACTGTTGCTCTGTATTATAGATTTTATAATTTATGTTATTAATCCCAATTCTTATAATATAATAATAATTTTTCTTATTAATTTCATTAATAACATTTTTATAGAATACTATTGTAGAAATCAATATCATGATATATTGTTTCCAAAATGATTCATAGATGGCATCGTATTGTTAGAATAAATATTTTTTGGATTTGTAATTGTTTAACAAGCAATTTTTTAGGTTAGTTAAATATTCCCATTATATAGCGATATACCCAAAAAACTTAAATCCAATATTCTTTTTTCCTTTATTTGAAATATCCAATTTAATGTCTTTATATTTTTTATTAAACGTTTTAAGGACATGACCCATTTTGTGTTAGGTAAGAGTGACACAATAAATGCATGTTTTGTGATCAAAGATTAAAATGAATGTGATATTACCACAAGGGATGTATGCTTATATTAATCTTATTTATAACGGCTGTTTTTTTTTTGTTAAATTAATTATTGGAAACAAGAATTTATCAATGAAAGCGAAAATGGCCGTTCACGATTGAATTCTGGTTAAAACTCTTATGTATGAAAGCAGAGCATGGAATTGGCAAACGAATTATGAGATGAGAATAAATGTGGTTGAGAACGATGTATGATAGAATTTCAAATGCTGAAATAAGGAAGGAATGTAGAGCGTAAGAAAGCATTATGAACAAAATTATGAAAGGATCACTGCGCAGTTTGTGCATATGGAATGCACGGATGAAGAAAGAATGATTAAGAAAGTATACATTAACAATGTTCGACCTTCGTGGCCGAGTGGTAAGCGCATTAACTGCCACCCCGAAGATTCTGGGTTCGATTCCCGGCGAGGGCAGTGTGATTGTCACACTGTCTTTGGTCTGGTGTAGAATTCACGTGACAATAAAATGGCAATAGATTAGCTACCTGTCACATGTCATGAGAATCATTATGATAGCTATAATACCGTTTACATTGATTTGGCTCATGCTGTCATGATATAAAGAGCGATTCAACAAAATATTATTAATAATAATAATGTGAATGGATTACAGAGTCGAGGAAGACGGGAGAAAATATGGCATGACTAGATTAATAAAATTTTAAAGGCCAGACATGTTAGAAGTCAGAAGAATTGATGAGTGTGTATGACTCGTTGTATGAATGTGGAGTAAGCTAGAGAGGTGTGTCAGGCTAGAGTAGTGTGGCGGTCCATTCTCTCTTTCTACCCTTACAGTGAAACAACATGATGGTTTGTTATTGTTGTTGTAATTATTATGTTATTTTACTTTTTGAACAATCTTAATAGGATTGTCAACATGTACAAATACAGTGATACCTCGAGATACTAGTTTAATTCGTTCCGTAATCTTGCTCGTATTTCAAAGCAAAACTTCGCTCAACGGCTCGTATCTCAAATATCTCGTTTGTTAGGGCACTTGTATCTCGAGGTAAAACTGTACTATTTCAATTATTTTTATGGAATTCTGGATACTTCCATAAATTTGAATTCAAACACTCCTGATAGAATTCTATGAAATTTCAGTAATTGATATTCTATTCTTGGTACTTTTAATAAACATCTTATCGACAAGTTTGGTAATAATTTCTTGTCATCATTTGTACATTTTTGTATGGAAATTATAATTCGGTATCGCAGAATGTCATTTAATTCCCTACATTTTAAAGGTGCTATCACTGTCAAATATTTTGCTATAATATTTGAAGGATTTTTATTTTAAATGTTGAACCTGCGAAAGCAAAAAAAAATTATATAAAAATTACATACGATTAAGTCACACTGTTAAAAACAAATGACTTTAAAATTTGAAATTTTTAAATAAATATTTAATTTTATTATAGTTATAATATAAGAGAACAATTGATTTTTTTCCAATTATATACCATTTTTTAAACTTCTTTTGTGATAACAAATTCTGGATAATTCCTACAGAATATAAAATTATATATAATATAACTGTTTTAATAGAAAAAAAATATCGTGTTTGTGCCAATCTCGCATTGAATTGAAGATAAATTTAAATATAACTAAATGGAGATTAATTATCTCAGATATAAAATAAAAATTAGAAGCATTCCATGCATCTGCCATTTTAATATGTACAATGTTCCAAAGATGGCAGCCATGTTGTATTTTTGCAAATATGACAGTTCTCATATTTTTCATCAAAAATGTTTGTCACATTAAAAAAGTAATTGTCTCTAATTCAATTGTGTATTAATTGAAATATTATATTTCCACGGTTATGCTTTGAACAAATAATACATTGTTTTTAATTCAACCATTTTATTAATTTTGTCAAAACTGATATCTTAAAAAAAATAAGGGTTGTACCTATTACTTTTGATGAATGTGTGTGCTAGTTTCATTTAAAATTAATAATGAAAAAGACAAACTTAACATTATTTTATTTTGTCTACTGTTTCTTATAAACAGTTATAAATAATCTATTTTTAAGAATTTTTATGTTCATCTTAGGATAAAAAAATAATTGTATCAATATCAAGATATGTTATAATTGTCAAAATTTTAATGATATCGTTATCTTTGAGATAAAATTGTTCTAGTATAAAGAGCCCCTTTCGTTTTAGCTTTAAAATATGCATTTTTTAAAAATGTTTTTTTATTCCCTTATCTTTTTTTTTTCGCTTTTATTATAATACATTTACACTACCTTTTTTAAAAAATACATACATAAATTTTATTAACTTCAAATATACATTTATAAATACCTTAATTAAAAATATTATAAAATGTTTAAATTTTAAACACTTTTATTATACCATATTCCAATTTATTTTTATGAATTTGTCGCAACAGCTGTTTCACCAACCCATGTTGGCATCATCAGGTGTTGTCACAAACAACTGAAAAAATATTCCCTGCGCTGCCTTGAAACAATAGCAAACGTTTTAAGTTAATATTATTAATAAATATGTACGCATCATTTTTTGAGTTGGATCAATGCCAAAAAGTTTTTATTTTATAAAGTATTACATATTGCAACGTTTATATGTTTAATAAATTGTATTTTAATGTTTTTTGAGCATTTGAAAGGTTTGTATTTTTCGTTTTGGTTTCTTTCTTCGCAACCAGTATTGTAGATTATCGTTTGTCTGTTATAATCAACGAAGGATCGTACTATGTGGTAAACATGTAACAATAATTGTGTTATGATTATGACTGGTTCACAATATTAAATGTTTGTTCCCAGTTCAAATTGGTATCATTTCATCCACCGTCACCCCTGATGTTTTCTTTATCCTTAATTCCTCTTTTTCCTATCTAGATTTGAATAAAATGTAGGCCATTTGAAGAGTCGGAGAAACTGACGTATACGCATGACACAATGCATAAATCTTGAAGAAGAAAGATAAATATATTGGGAAAAACATCGCGGCGAATCCTTCTTTTGCCTACGAGAGAAGAATGGTTAAAATGTCATATTCAAGCCTTGTGAGTGGAAAGAGAAGCCGTAGAAGAAGAAGGAAAGCATGACATGACCAAATTAATCTAATACTAAAAGGCGGGCACATTCAAATGTGCATGTTACGATGTATGAATGTAGAGGAAGCTAGAGAGGTATGTAAGGTCAAAGCAGTATGGCGGTCCATCCTCTCTGTCAAACCCTTCGGGGAAACGGTGTGATGGTTAGTTAGTTAGTTCTGGTCCCAAACCTTATGTATGGAAGCGAAGCATGGAACTGGCAGAAGAAAGATGAGAGCAGAATAAATACAGTAGAGATGAGGTCTCTAAGACGTGTGTGTGGTAGAACGATGTACGATAGAATCTCAAATGCTGATATTAGAAAGGAATGTAGAGCGAAATAAGGTATTATGAACAAAATTATGAAAGGATCGCTGCGTTGGTTCGGACATACGGAGCGCATGGGTAAAGAAAGAATGGTTAAAAAAGTATACGTTAACGATTTAAATGGAGTACGGAGTCGAGGTAGACCGAGGAAAACATGGCATGACCAAATTAATCAAATTTTAAAGTTTGGAAGAACTGGAAGAATCGACGTGCGTGTATGACTCGCTGTTTGAATGTGGAGGAATCTAGAGAGGTATGTCAGGATAGAGTAGTGTGGCAGTCCATTCTCTCTGCCTACCCCTGCGGAGAAACAGCGTGATGGTTTGTTGTTGTTGTTAGTGTCTGAGGATGAAGATATGATATATAATCAATTTTTTGTTCCTTAAACATTTAAGTGCCATTCATCCATCATAAAGGGGCAAGGAAGGTGCCTCCACATGTGGTGTTAGTTTACATATTGCACCCGGCGCCTCTGGAAACAACGCACAGTTGGCCAAACTTTCCACCACAACGGCAAGAGAAAGATAAGAAATAGACTCTGTTTGGCGCCACCTCTGCAATATATAAAGCTTTCTTACCATTGATATGAAGAATATAAGTTTTATTAAATTTTACCTTACTTTTATAGATGGAAACTGCAACAATCCCAGTTCCATAGAAACACCAAGAGAATATTTGAAGACTACAGGGGAAAAACAAGGAATGTCAATAGAAGGTTAATTTGAATAAATTGAGAATAAAGCTAATCAAAGTCTATAGATTTCTTAGCAATTAGCAATCGATTATCTGGCCATAGTCGATGACACACATGATTTTTGAATATGAAAATTTTATTGTGGATAGATACTTACGTACAAATGCTGCTAGATGGCATTATTACATTTATTTTGAATTTTAACTGACATTCCTTGTTTTTCCCCTGTAGTCTTCATTTATTGTTTCTTGAACAATGATGTAATACTCTATATTAAATAATTAATACGAATGAAAATGTCAGTTTTCCAGAAGTTTTATTATATTTTATGGGAATGACATGTTTCGCCCTTCTAAGGCATTATCAAATGACATGACATAACATTTGATAATGCCTTAGAAGGGCGAAACATGTCATTTCCATAAAATATAATAAAACTTCTAGAAAACTGACATTTTCATTCGTATTAATTAACCAAAAGAATTGATTTCTACAATGTTTAATTTTAAATGAGTATGATTTTGTCTATCAAATTGAATAATATATATTGTTTATTTGTTTAGGAATGGCATATCAAGATACTAATATATCTGTAGAAGAAATGGTGACGGGGATACAGTTCAATATGATGTATGAACCCTCCCTTCCTGTTCAGTTCCCTTATCCAGAAACCAGTGAAACATACTCCATGAAGCCTATTACCTACGATGATGTCAAGTAAATATAGTTTTATCCTATTAGAAAATAGACTCAATGATTCATTTTTTGCATTTGCTTACCAGTCCTACATAATTTTTTAGTCTCAGCCTATTCCCGTCCACTCCTGGACAAAGGCCTCCTCCATACGCTTCCATGTCACTCTGTCCTGTGCAGACTGCATCCAGGTTATTCCGACGTGTCTGTTCAGATCATCCTTTTACCGTAGTTGCGGTCGCCCTGCACTTCTCTTTGCCGTCCACGGTCTCCAAGTCAGCAGTCTTGTCCACTTTTCATCTGAGCTTCTGGCTACGTGACCTGCCCATTGCCATTTTAGAGTCGCCACCCGGTGGATGATGTCAGTGACCTTTGTTTTTTCTCTCACCGTATCATTTCTGACTCTGTCTCCTAGGCTTATTCCTAACATGGCTCTTTCCATGGCTCTTTGGGTCACTCGTAGTTTCTCGGCACAGGGTTGGGGCAGACAACAAAGTGAATGGTGCACTTAAAGTTGTCATCGCAAACAAAAACCTATTCAAAAAAGCTAGAATGGCAGTGCACAATGGTGTTCTTCTACCGACCCTTATGTATGGAAGCGAAGCATGGAACTGGCAAAAGAAGGATGAAAGTAGAATAAATGCAGTAGAAATGAGATCTCTTAGATGAATGTGTGATACTCTGTGTATGATAGAGTGTCGAATGAAAATATAAGAAGTGAATGCGGTGCGAATGATGGTGTTATGAACAAAATAATGAAAGGATCATTAAGATGGTTTGGACATATGGAAAGAATGAATGAAGAAAGAATGGTAAAAAATTAATTGTTAATGATGTAATTATATGTTAATGATGTGGCACGATCAAATAAATCAAATATTGAATGTCGGCCATGTGAGGAGTCAGAGAAATCGACGCGCGTGCATGACACGATGTATGAATGTTGAGGAAGCAGGAGAAATATGTCAGGAAAGAAAAGTGTGGCAGTGCATTCTTTCTGCCTACCCCTTCGGGGAGACGGCGTGATGGTTAGTTAGTTAGTTAGTTAGTTAGTTAGTTAGTTAATAGATCAATATACCATTTTTTCAAATTGGCTTATTAATGTTTAGTATTAAAAAAAAGTTATACCCTTACAAACTTTGAACTTCAATTATCTCAGAAGTAGTAATTTTGACTTAGTGCTTTTTCACAGAATACCCACGATATATATATATATTTTTTTCATCTTCTGGTCAACCAACGGGCTACCGAAACCGGTCGAAAGTAAAGAACACGTGGAATAAAATAAAGTATATATTATGAAATTCTACATTTTTTATAATGAACATTAATATTACAAAAATATTATTCTAAAATAAATGTTCACTTGCTTTAGGTTTGATTGAACATCAGATCCACTTTGCAAAATATGAAAAATTGCAAGATATCTGCCGATAACTTGCCAATTGTGGCAACGAAGAAGAAACATTTTCTCGTTTTGATGTATTTATTTAATACATATCGCAATTAGGAAAAATTATTTATCAAACTGAAAGCACATGGTAAAGCGCTTGGTTTATATTTTTGTTGTCCGCAGTTCAAAAACTAATTCGGTACCTATTTGGCAAAAGGTCCCAACTGTTTTTTTATGAATTTTACAGGAGAGCAAAAATAAGCAATAATAATATGTTAATGATGTAAATGGAACCAGAAATAGAGGAAGACCGAGGAAAACGTGGCACGATCAAATAAATAAAATATTGAATGTCGGCCATGTGAGGAGTCAGAGAAATCGACGCGCGTGCATGACACGATGTATGAATGTTGAGGAATCGAGAGAAATATGTCAGGAAAGAAAAGTGTGGCAGTCCATTCTTTCTGTCTACCCCTTCGGAGAGACGGCGTGATGGTTAGTTAGATAGTTGGAGGATTGCAAAAAAATACATATAATTTTTGAGCTTGATTCCTGTTGTACTGATGGTATCCAATTTTATTAATGTTTGATCATTTAAAAAAAAGTTTTTTTTTATGTTGTAATATTTTTTTTATTTTTGTACATAAGTGTCATTTTGTATGGTTTAGCTTAATTAAAATGAAATATATATAAACATATGTAAAATACATAAGTAAATGTGTAAATAAATATCACTGAAATAAAGAATAAGCTTTTTCTTTTCAGTATCATGAAAATTAGATTTTTTTTTCGGTTGGTATAAGTATGAGATTCGTTTATTAAATATTAAAAAAAAATTTTTTTTGAGTGACTAGATTATACATACATAAAAATTAAATTATATTTTTGATACATGCCCAAAATATAAAAAAAAAGTTTTATAATGATTCATTTGCGAATGTGTGTTTTTTACTTATTTTTTTTTATCTAATATAGGTATAAAAATAGTTATTAAAATTAGATTTTTTTTAATGTTGAAAATGTCAATTGCGGCCATAAAATTGCCTCTTAATTACTTAATTTAATTTAAAAAAAAACATTTAGGAACGAAATAAACTAAAATATTTACTTACAAATCTAGGTGTAGAATAAAAAAATCTACTTGTACATAATAATAATATAAGAAATTGTTCTGGATGTTTTGATCGTGTCAAATGTTGAAAAAACAATGACAAACCTATAAAAGCTACAATTTATAATATGTTAGAAAAACCAACCTTATTATGTTACGTAAATTGGTAAACCTAGTCAACCTAGTAAAGTTTTGTATGTTGTAGTCATCAAATCGGTAAGGTTACTGATGGAATAATCAACCTAGTAAAGTTACAAATGTTGAAATATTTAACATCGAAAAGTTACGAATGTTCTAGTCACCAACCTAGTACAGTTACAAATATTGGGATAATCAACCTAGTAAAGTTACAAACGTTATAATCATCGAACCGGTACAGTTACAAACCTTGAAATAATCAATCTAGTAAAGTTACAAGTGCTGTAGTCACAATTCCGGTACGGTACAAATGTTGGAATAATCAATCTAGTAAAGTTACATGTGTTTAGACAATCAACCTAGTAAAGTTATATATGCTTAGGCAATCAGCCTAGTAAAGTTACACATGTTTAGACAATCAACCTAATAAAGTTACACATGTTTAGACAATCAACCTAGTAAAGTTACATATGTTTAGGCAATCAACATAGTAAAGTTATACATGTTAAGATAGTCAACTTGTAAAGTTACACATGTTTAGGCAATCAACCTAATAAAGTTACACATGTTTAGACAATCAACCTAGTAAAGTTACACATGTTTAGACAATCAACACAGTAAAGTTATTCATGTTTAGATAGTCAACCTAGTAAAGTTACACATGTTTAGGCAATCAACATAGTAAAATTATACATGTTAAGATAGTCAACCTAGTAAAGTTACAGATGCTTAGACAATCAACCTAGTGAGGTTAAAAACGGAATGGGATCTTTTCACATTCGTATAAACATGGTTGTTTTGTTTTTTGCAGTAATGCTATTTTACTGGACTGCAACGATAAAACAAAATGACGACTATAAGAGTTGATTAAAGTTACAGATTAAACAGTTAATTGATAAAATGAAATGATTTTTTTTTGGAGAGAGCAGTTAAAAATTTAATTTGATTAGATTGTTAACAGTTGAGAGATCTGGTACATGTTATCATTGGTGGGACAGAGCACACGCAGGACACGCATTCATCCTTTCCTTTCACCGTATCTCCAATATCCATGGTCTCGTTTCCATACTGGCATTTCATGTCAGGATTTGTGCTCTTTGTAGTGGCTGTTTGCTCGATTTTGTCGTCCTCGTCAACTGAAAAAAAAAACGTATAAGTAACCGAAAAAGATTCTCGACACTCGACCAGATGGAAAATTCAAACTGAGGTGGATAGATATTGGTTGGAAATTTGATACTGTGAACCACGTTCACAGTATCAAATTTCCAAGCAATATGAGCTAGCAAGCTTTTATGCAAGTAGCAAGCTGTTATGATGTAAAGTGCAATTCAACATGATAATAATAATAATATTGAAAGTGTCATAAAGATGGTTTAGACATATAAAACGAATAGATGATTAAAAAGGAAGAATGGTTAAAAAGTTGTATGCAAACAGTGTGATTGGAAAAATAATTCGAAAAAATTAGTGGAAACTATGGCATTATCAAATTAATCATTTAATAAAAGGAAATTTTATTCAAATTAGGAGGGCGGGGGAGTTTTTCCGGGTAGCACAGGACAGAGAGGCTTACGCCAGAGTGATTGCCGATATCGGGAGGACCTGACGAAGAACGAAGAAGAATTCAATGTCAGAAAAATGAACGAGTGTGTGTTTCATGGGGTATGTCATTGGCGGTTCGTTAAAGTTAGTTAAAATCTATGTATAAATACTCACGGCATTTCCAGTCAATTGGGCAACAGTCCCGGCTCTGCAGATAGACAGGGGCGCACTTGGACCTTATGCTATCTGCGCTGTATAACTCGATGCCGCAGTTGATCCTCTGGCACCAGGAGTCGTTTAGGGTCCCATCGTATTCCTTGCTGCAAATGCACTTGAGGCAGGTATTGTCGGGGTAGAACAGCTGTCCCTCTTTGTAGTCCTTGGAGTCCCAGTTGCAAGTCGCCAGTGCCTTAATCTCAGCGGCATCTGACAAAAATATCACAACTGATTAAAAAATGTTACAGTGACTTAGCCAGGCAAAATCCACCTTAAAACGGTACCAGAGCTCAAAACATGGTGAGTACAAGAACTATAATATAGGGGAAAGTCGGGGAATCACGAACGCCGGGTAATCCCGAAATGTTAGACATATATGGCAGTATTATGTTCACTGTCATCTTAACAATCACGCCACCTCTAGTGATAGACGGCAATTTTTGAGAAGTGGACGTGCGCGTGATACAAGGTATGAATATATCAATATTTTTTGTGTTTTCGATGTAAATTTTTCATGAAAGTAACTTGATGTAGCTTTATTTTTACGATTAAGTATATACGTTTAGAAACTTATAAAAACATTACGTTAGAAACTTGAATAGTCCCTTATCAAAGATTCCAATGAGACTAACGCTAACGGCAAATTGTAACATTACCTAAAATAATGTTTATGAATTTTGCATTTTGATCCTGCGGGGAAATCACGAACAGTCCACACGGGGGAATCTCGAACGTATGAAAAGACTGAAACGTGATGAAAAATCCAAAAACAAAAGAACCAGAAAAGCACTGAAAATTTTCAACAGTATTGATGATTTTTTATGATTCTAATCAAAATATGAAAATAAGGGAAAAAAATGAAGACTATCGTTGTATTTTTTGCTATGAAAAATATGAAAGCCCCCCTATTGAAGACTGGATTATGTGCAACATATGTAAAATTGGGCTCATGAGAAATGTACAGACGGACAATCAACATCGGTGGGATATAAATGTGATTTCTGTCGTAATTGAAGACCAATTACCCCATTTGGTGTTAGGGATTACCCAACTGACGTCGGATAAACCCGAAAGCTAAGGGTTCTGATTTTTCACAAAAATGTTATTTATTATTAAAAAATTCAAAATGTTGATTAGTGAGGTACTTAGCTGGATAGTTATACTTATAAACAACAACTCCGCTGTTTTATTCAAACTTTCCCTTAGGTGTTTGTGATTCCCCCACTTTCCCCTACACCACAGCTTTCATTGCCACTGTTATCAACTTTTTAAAAGTATGATTAACCAGTAAAACAATATACGCGTTCCTTCATCTTCCCAATGGAGAAGAATATTGAAAGAAGGGTTGGGGCAGGCAACAGAGTAAATGGTGCACTTAAAGTCGTCATCGCAAACAAAATCCTATCCAAAAAAGCAAAAATGGCAGTGCATAATGGTGTTCTTGTGCCGACCCTTTAGCATGGAAATGAAGCATGGAACTGGCAAAAGAAGGATGAAAGTGGAATAAATGCAGTAGAAATGAGATCTCAAAGACGAATGTGTAGCAAATCTGTATATGATAGAGTGTCAAATGCGATGCGAATGAAAGTGTTATGAACAAAATAATGAAAGCGTCATTAAGATGGTTTGGACACATGGAAAGAATGAGTGAAGACAGAATGGTATAGGAGGTATATGAGCTAGAAATAGAGGAAGGCCGAGGAAAACGTGGCATGATAAAATCAATTAAATATTAAATGCCGGTCACGTGAGGAGTCGGAGAAATCGACGTGCAGTCGGAGAAATCGAGAAAGCGATGTATGAATGTAGAGGAATCGAGAGAAGTATGCCAGGACAGAACAGTGTGGCGTTCCATTCTTTCTGCCTACCCCTCCGGAGAGACGGCGTTATAGTTAGTTAGTTCATATAGTCAATGGGATAGTACTACAAAATATTATGAGTATAAAAAGTGTAACACATACCACAGATTTCATTGACGCTGCAACAGCTGTCCATCTTGTATTGTCTGATGCAGGCGGCCTTGCTCGGTTCCGGGGGCCCAAAGTTTTCTGGGCACTCCACTTGGGCGCACACAAATGTACTCCTGCCATATAATTACAGACCATTTTGAATCTTTGTTCAAGAAAACCATTGTTAAATTTTCAAATAATAATTTAACAAAATATGTTTTTTTAACTACTTCCACTTTTGTCATTATTTCACCATCCTTTTTTTCACCTTCTCGATGCTTGACAAAATAATATGCGCGCTTAGTGATTGAATTGCTGACAATTGCATTTCAATTGAATCCGTCAATCACATAAACATGTTGACTGTACGAGTATAAGGCGCTTAAATCAAATCAAATCAAATCAAATCAGTTTATTTCATCAACAGACATTACAAAATTTATTTTTAAGGCATCTATTGAGAACAGGTAAAATAATATATTATATATAGTATAATACCAGAAACGCATAAGAGATGGTTCAACATTAGGAAGACAGGATACTCTCCAGAATTAAGAGTATTTGCCTTCTGAACGTACTTTCACTAACATGAAAGACGTCGATCTCCGAGGAGACCGCGTTCAGCAGACTAATTGCTCTTCCCACCGGTGTCACCAGAGGCAGATTGGTTCTGATTGGAAGATGATCTTGAGAGAATTTGAACTTTGACCGCCAAAGAGATGATCAAATATAAATAAATGGTTGTTTACCAATCCTTGTTTTCTCCATAGTTACTTCTGCAGGAGCATTCGGCAGAACATTTGTGATCGTTTACGCTCTCGTCGATTTTCTGACGCAAATTGTACTCTTTATTTCTGAAAAAAGTAATAATAATAATTTATGGTTAGTATACGTGTACGTGATACGTTCACTGTGACTGTACCATGCTGTGCTATCCCGTATCACGTACGCGCTTGAGAAAAAGTAATGTACCTAAAATGTACAAACTGTTAGGGATACGCGCGTGTGCCAACAATACTCGAGTACAAGTCTTCGTAAATATAAAAGTTTTTCAAGGGGCAGGTGAAGTGTGCGGTCGATTATTTGACGTTTCGTAATTTAAAAAAATAAAATTAATATATAATTAAATTACATTAATAAAAAACTTGCTTTTTTTGCACGTTTCTCGGAAAATAATTCAAAGGTAGGGCAGTTAATACTGTTGGTTGATTTCTTTTCTTGTTGCTACACTTTTCTTTCCCGACATACTTTTCCGGATTCCACAACATTCATGCATCGTTCCATGCACGCTCGTCGATTTTTCTGATTCCCCACATGGCCAACATTGAATATTAGAAGATAAATTTAAAACACTTTTACTAATTTTTACACAACTTTATTTTTGTCAAAACCAACCGAAATTGATCCCGCTGAAGCTTGGTCAGCTTTGAGCTGGCGAAACCGGTTGGTTTTGACAAAAACAAAGTGGTTTAAAAACTAGTAAAAATGCTTTAAATTTATTTTTAATAATGCCATACCACAAATTAAGTACTTCGTACGAAAGTACATTTAAAATTTGATTTAATCTCTGTTTATAAAATGTGTAATATTGAAATATATAATACATATATATTTTTAAAATAATTATTTGAAGTAAATATTTTTATTGTGTTTACAAAACAAACACAGAATTCAATCAATAACGATACGCCACTGATATTTTAGTATTTATATTGATCACTTTAATGATAGTATAATCAATCAATCAAATATTAAATCGCCGTTCGTGCATGACACTATGTATGAATGTAGAGGAAGCGAAAGAAGTATGTCAGGACAGAACCGTGTGGCAGTCCATGCTTTCTCGTGGAGATAATATTAATAATATAAATATTAGAGGAGGTTACATTACTTGTAATAGCACTTCTTGGGATCTTCGAACTGCTTGACGAAAGGACAATCATATCTCTCCACGCACTTCTCATTCACTTTGGAGTAAATCGGCTTACAGCCAAGCTCTATGTAGTGGGCAAGTCCCGTGTCACATTTCACTTCTACTGCGGCTGCCACTTCGGGTTTTTCCGTGACTAAAATGAAAAAAAAACAAATGTTTTTATTAATCAATCAAAATTTTATTAATTGTTTTCAAATTTTGAAATCGGATTTCCATTCGAAGTTCTAAATAAAATTATTTTATCTTTGAAAGTGGAATAAGTAATTTTTTTCATGTTTCGACATATTTAAGAATTGGTGTTTGAATGAATTTAAAAATATTAGTTAATGTTAAACAATTTGAGTGATGTTTTTACCACTATAATTTTTTTAAACTTTATAATGTAACAATGATTTCTGTAATTTTTAAACATAATAAAGGTTTTTTAGTTCCAGTTGGAATTATTCCACATTCATTTATAATATATAGTAATAAATTAAAACAAGAGGAAAATTAAGTCTACAATTTAATACACATTCGCTTTACATTTAACATAAGTTTTTGTTGATTAATTTATAGAATAAGTCGAAACCCAGTGAATGTATAATTATATTTTTTCATTTTATTTATTAATTCGATTTAATATGGGAGTATCGTGAGAGGACTCCCATTATTGATACACCACTATATATGACATGAGTTATTTGCCTGACATTATTTATGACATGAGTTCTTTTAAACATTATTATAACCAGTAAATATACTTTTTGTAATTTAATTGTATCTCAATAGAGACGAAGATGCAAATTGGAAACTGAATATGGTTGATCAAGGTGTTAACAGGACTTATGACCTGTCATTGGTTGGGTTAAGCGCACGCTTTATGTAATTACAACATTCCCCATTCCACCTTCCTTATGACCATGTCTGACAAATTTTTGGAAGTTGTATATAGGTATGTTAAAGTCCAACACCAGAATTCACATGTCAGTTTTCAGAATTCACATGTCACTATGAAGATTTTGATTATATATGTTAATCTCTAAGATTAATCTACATATTCCAGTATTCGTATACAAGTATATGTATACATTCAAAAAATACTTTTTGTAGTTTTGAAAAGATATACATAAAATTACTTAAAACTAACTAAACTAAACAATCGAACAAATAAAAAATTACTGTTACGTTAAATTTATTTGATTATTTTAATTGCTTTTTTCATTTCTAAAATTTCGAGATTGCTCAATTATATTTTTAACATTCAAAATTTCAACGCCATCTTTATAACATCTGTCAGATCATGTAAACAATTTTATAATATTTTAAATATGTATCACTGAAGAAGGACTGGTTGTCCGGAACATGTCATTGTAATTAAAAAAAAAAATGTTAGTTTTGTACAAAATATATAAAAAAAGAAAAAGAGATATAAAGCATCTACAACACATAGTATGGCGAACATAGAAGTAATAAAGTTAGTTCGAAAACTAGAATCTAACGTATAACTTTCATATCACGGGAAAAGAAAATTACTAAAATCTTTATCACTGAAAATATGAACTTTCAATAATCATTCCGTGAGAGGTAATACCGTCATCGACCCAGAAGATATCATCAAAAATATGAGGTCTATGACGTAATATGCAAGTATGTTATAAATGAACCAGAATGACAATATTACGAGTAATGTTGGTTTCGATCTAATGTCATTCAATAGGATTAGTTTAGCAATTTTACACCTTTTTTTATAAGGCGATTAGTAAGATGTCATTGGATGAAATTATCGATTGGGGTATCTGATGTCACCCAAGGGCAGAAGTAATAAGGGGCAAGGTCGAGGATTATGTAAAGTCCTCTAGGGGAACGGACGTCGGAGCTCGGCTTACAGTTAAACTCTAATTGAGCGGTTTTACCGTGGGCTGAAAACTTATATACTATCGATGGATCTACGTATATATAATATATATATTATATACATAGATATAAACAGCTCTACAAGTTTATTTTTAGGAACCATTCTATATACATTTATTACATCTATCTATGTTAGCTAATAATTGCGTAGATTTTCAAGGTTGGTTGCAATATATATTATGGGATCTTGGAAAAATCCGAGTAGCTCGTCTTTCTGGACCGACGTTTCGGAGATCGTTGCAGTCTCCATCTCATCTCATCCCAAGATCTCAGAATACGAGTACATACTCGTATCTACAACATAGCCTACTCTCATAGATGATTCCGAGATCCTTCATCATAGATACATGTGTTAGTTGCTGGTTGTTCATAGTGTATCTATGATACACAGTTCTAAATGCTCTAGTAAAAGATAGCATAACGCACTTAGATACATTGAATTGCATTTTAATACTGTGACTCCAGTTAACAATATTATCAATATCGGACTGGAGATCGACGTCTTTCATATTAGTGAAGGTACGTTCAGGGGACAAATACTCTTGACTTTAGAAAGTATCTTGTCTTCCTAATGTCGAACCATCTATTGCAATCTAATGCGTTCCTGGTATTATGTTGTGTTTTTTATAATATTTTACCTGTACTCAATAGATGCCTTACACATTTTGCTGTTTGTAATATCGACAAATATATAAAATATCATTTCGAAGGCTTTACACCTTCATAATCGGGAGAACTATTTTAGTCCTCTGGATGATGACAGTTGCTTCTAATAACCATCAATATCTCTATAAATATAATAAACACAAGGTTAAGATTTTAGGTATTCCTCCATAATATATTCACGCATTGATTAAACAAATAATATTAGGTCCTTACATATTAAATTGGCGTTTTGTATGGGAGGAACATAAAGTTGATTTTTTTTTAATATAATATATTTATTTAATCAAAGTATGTACCATTGCTATCTATGCACTTTTGCCATCTCATAGGTAGTTCATCGATCCCTTTACTAAACAAACCATTCGGACGGGAATCAATAAAATCATTGAAGTCGGTTTGGACTGCCCCATCGGAGTTGAATTTTTTCCCTTGCAAGAAGTTATCCAAATTTGGAAAAAAATAGTAATCTGTTGGGGCAAGGTCCGGAGAGTACGGTGGATGTCTTAGACATTCCAATTGAAGATCTGCTAATTTGGTAGCCGTCTGTTGTGCAGTGTGTGGTCTAGCGTTATCATGAAGCAGCAGTGGCCTAGAGTGATTAACCAGCCTCGGTTGTTTAGCAGCTAGCTTTTCCATCATGGTTTGCAGTTGCTGACAATAGACATCTGCCGTAATCGTCTGGCCAGATTTAAGAAAGCTGTAGTGAACGACACCAGCACTAGTCCACCAAACGCTCACAAGTAACTTTTTTGGAGTCAATTTTCGCTTGGGGCATGGTTTGGCTGGTTCGGCAGGGTTCAGCCATTGCGATGAGCGCTTCCGATTATCATACAGGATCCACATTTCATCACAGGTAATGATTCGATTCAAAATCCCTTCATTATTGTGCCGGTTGAGTAATGCAACGAAGCAGTCAACGCGCGTTTGTTGATTTGCTTCACTCAATTCGTGAGGTACCCACCTTTCAAGCTTTTTCACCTTCCCAATTTGCTTCAAGTGGATTAAAACAGTTTTATCACTAACACCGCAGCCTGCAGCTAACTTGGACGTGGTTTGCGATGGATCCGCTTCCACAATAGCCTTCAATTCTTCATTATCAACTTTGGTCTCCGGCCGTCCGCGGGGCTTGTTCTGCAGGTCAAAATTTCCAGAACGAAAACGTTGGAACCAAAAACGCACTGTGTTTTCTTTTGCGGCACCGTCGCCATACACATCATTAATCCTTCGTCGCCATACACATCATTAATTCGCATCTCACTCTTGCATACTTCACTGTAGAAGCGCGAGGAGCTAAATGTTCTCATTGCCCGGCAGTGGCGGCAGTAGCTTTCGGGCTTGCAACCAGAGTTGACCTATGCCCATTCCGTGAGCGTTGCCAGATGTTTTTTTTAAATGTTATAAGCTATGAATGTTCTTATTTTTTCGATTTAAAAATTGTAATTTTTGATTGGGCACTGACTACCCAACATAGGAACTCGCGTTTTTATTTTAACACCGTAAGGGAAAGGTTAAACAATAATGGCATAAAATTATTTATTAAATAAAGCCAATATCATAGAAATTAACATTTTTTTCATGCGTTTTTTTTTCATTTTGAATATGTATTGTATACCTCTAAAAAAAAAACCTATATATTAGCATATTCGCATATTTCTCGAAGCAATTTTTACGTTGAAACATATTCCGTTCACGTCGTTCGTAGTAAAATGCATTGCTAGTCGTAATACAATCAGTCGCCTTGAACCAGAGAGTTGTTTCTTATTGTTTGCTATTTAGAGTTCAAGGTTTCAATTTAAAAATATGCTTAACGGTAAAATCACAGACTTACGATAATACGTACATATTCTCACATTTCTTTAATACGATAAGTAAGCATTTCCGGAATTTTCTACACGTAAACAACTGTCATTATTATTCGTTTACTTGAAAAAAGATTGCGGTGTTTACATCTAAGATGGATCGGCCATGTAATACGTCAAGAAGGTCTCTTGCATGCCATAATGGAGGGTGTGATCGAGGGGACAAACTCTAGGGGACGCCCACGCCGAGAGTACCTGGAGGACCTGTTGGTGGACGTGCGCTGCTCATCATATGCAGATTTCAAAAGAGCCGCACAAGACAGGGAAAAATGGAAAAGAATAATGGAGGAAATTGCTGCAAACCAATCCCAGGATTGAAACCAGAGAAGAAGACATCTATGAATGTGTTTGTATTACTTAAATTCATTACGTAAGTACTTTTCATGTGAAGATTCATAAAATTAACATTTCGCTTAAGGTGCTAAAAACCCACGCGTAACTATGCTGTGTAATAACTACACAATACAGTGAACTATAAAGTAAAATATTCATAGAATGTTGCTTAAATAAACTTTACGCGTTAACAATGTTGAATTCAATAATAATGATTTATAAATAAATAACAATAAAATGGTGTGATAACATTTTTATTATTTTATTTTATAAAGACTATTCCCAAGGATTTAAATCAATGATATTATAATTTATTTTTACAATCTTCAATGTGAGCAGAAAATAGCTAGTTATTATGAAGAAGGAATCTGGTCGTGTCCAGGCTTGAACCCAAGTCCTCTGGATCAGGAGCCAAGCGTTCTGTCTCTAGACCACCACCAGATTACATGACATAAGAATTGACGACCGTCGTGGCAGAGTGGAAAGAGCTATGAATGCTACACCGAAGGCCCCGGATTCGATTCCCGGCGATGGCAGTGTGATTGTCACACTGTCTTTGGTCTGATGTAGAATTCACATGACAATAAAATGGCGATAGATCAACTATCACATGTCATGAGAATCAATATAATAGCTATATAAATAAATTGTATAGAGTAATTAGGTTCAAAAAACAGGTTCTCTTATTCTTCTTCTTCTGCTGCTTTATTTAGGACTGTGTCCTGTTATTTCTCGGGGCCTGTTCCTGGGATGTCCAATATTTTAGGTGATCTTCCTGCAGGTCGATTTCCTGTTTGTACTTTATTTGTGGCTATATTTATCACAATTTCAGAACTTGCTCTTTCCACATGATCCCTCCAGTAGCGTTTTCTCAGTCTTCTCCATCGCACGACATCTTCCACATTGCAGATCTTTCTTATTGCAGAATTTCTTATTTTGTCTCGAAGTGTCGTTCCTGCAACGGATCGGAGAGTCTTCATTTCTGTGGTTCTTAGGAGACTTGTTGTTCTGATGGTGTCAGCTCTCGTTTCTATTCCATATGTCATTATAGGATGTACGCATGTCTTGTAGATTTGAAACAGGTTGTATATATAAAAAAAGTTGTATATTGTAATTGGGTTTAAATAAACTCCTGTATTCAAACGTGGAAAGCAATAGAAAACTACGACATTGAAAGCCCCAAGTGGCATCCCAAAAACCTGCAAAAATGTTGCACTTTACTGCAAATCAATTTCTTTGATTGAAACAAGCGAACAAGAATCATATATGATATAAAATAAAATTCTGGTCGCTTCCACAATCGAATCCTCACTCTCTGTACCAGGAGCTGAGTGATATTTTCAGTCAAAACCCGTCCACTGCTGGACGTAGGCCTACTCCATCTGCTTCCACGTCTGTCGATCCTGGGCAACACGCATCCACATCGTACTAGCGGTTTTCTTTAATGTCGCCCCTCTATCGAAGTTGAGGACGTCCCGGGCTTCGGGTTGCAGTTCAAGGACACCAGCAAAGGAGCTGTTTTGTCCATCTATCGTCAGAGCTGTGAGCGACATGGCCTGCCCAGCGCCATTTTACGCTGCCACTCTTCCGATGATGTCCGACACTCCTGTTCTGGTTCTAATAGTGGTGTTTCTCACCCTGTCCGCTATACTGATTCCCAACATCGCTGTTTTCAATAGCTCTTTGGACAATTCTTAATTTTTGCGCTACTCTGTCGCATAATATAATCGTTCGTGGATTTTTCAAAATATGATCTAATTTACGGAAGGCAGCCCAACCTCAACTGATTCTTCGGTCGATTTTGGTTTTCTCTGCTTAGTACTATTTTGTGGCCCAAATATAAATATGAATCGACAATTTTCAATCATCAGATACAACATGATCATATCCATCCCAAAAACGAAGTGTATGACATTCTCAAGACGGAAGGCAGCCCAACCTCAACTGATTCTTCGGTCGATTTTGGTTTTCTCTGCTTAGTACTATTTTGTGGCCCAAATATAAATATGAATCGACAATTTTCAATCATCAGATACAACATGATCATATCCATCCCAAAAACGAAGTGTATGACATTCTCAAGAAATCAACTGAGATGCTAAGTCTCCGTACGCCATGAGAAAATTGAACAGGTGGACCTATTCAGATATCTCGGAAGCAAAGTAACCAGCTCTAATGACCTCCCCAGAGAAGTAAGGTCACAGGTGGATAGGGCTGCAGCGGTTGCAGGCTGCCTAAAATATGTCATATGGAGAAACAACGCATCTATAAGACCTGTGTGCGACCAATCCTCACATATGGCATTGAATCGAGGGCAGACACTGTCAAGACAAAGAGCATGCTTAGGAGAACCGAGATGAAAACACTCGGCGCTATAGCTGGCAAGACCCTACGTGATCGAGTTAGGAATACAGCAATCCGAGAAATCTGCGAGGTCGAAGATGTGGTCAGATGGGGACGTCAAAGACGGCGATACTGGCATCAACACGTAGAAAGGATGAGCTCAAATAGGATACCACACATAGCTCTCCATGGAACGCCAAACGGACAACACCGACCAGGAAGACCCCCGAAACTGTGGAGAGAAAGCTGGAGTTCAGTGTCTCAAGAGAACCCGCCTGTAATAACAGACTCCTGAGTCTACCAAAAGTGAAGTAGAAGAAGAAGAAGATACAAACTTTTGTTATATGGATTACAAGAGAATTATGTTGTAGATCACAGAGGTTTTATAATATTTAAAAACATATGACCCATCATCGCATAATAACTTGTTTACATTCATTTGTACATATTCATACACTTTGTATAAATACATAGACAATTATTATTGTATTGTAAAAACATTGCGATAGCTGTATTCGAGTGCGTACTCAGTGGTACTTAACTTCAAAATCTTAGAAAATTTGCAATCCTTGAGAAATGTTTAAATATTTAACTCGAGGACATGTTGTATAAACAATAACCGCACAATAATATTATGTCTACACGTCAATCGAATAAGTACCTGATTAGCAAGTGAAATTTTACACCGTTTTGTAATGCGTAATTTGTCAGCAGAAACTAAAACAGGCGTATTTTTTTTACGTGTTTTTTTTAAATCTGCGAATTTTCAAAGACTAAAATGAAAATAAAAATTGTCGTGACAGCTGTCAACTCAGTTGCTTGTAACACCTGACGATGCCAACATAAGTTGGCAAAATAGCTGTCGTAACTATCTCATAAAAATAAATTGTGATACGTTTAACAATGTTTTTAAATTAAAATATTTAATAATTTTGAAGTATCGTAGTGTTTCTGCCGAAACATTTTAAAATGATCATCTAAGGATTTACAGGACTTATGACCTGTTATTGGTTGGGTTAAGCGATCGCTTTATGTAATACAACATTCCCCATTGCGCCCTTCTTACGACCACCACGTCTGACAATTATTTTTGAAAGATGTATATATGCTAATATGTTGAGGAACATTTCACAATACACTAGGGCCATCTATAAAGATTGGATTTACATTTTCGTCTCTATTGGGATACAATTAATCCTAAAATGATTAACCCGCAATGGGTAAAATCCAGTATTTGTCTACAAGTATTTTTACGCATTCTAAATGTTAAAATGATCATCGTTTCCTCAGTGGTGAAGGCATAAAATGATCACCTCAGAGATCGACGTCTTTCATATTAGTGTAAGTATGTTCAGACGACAAATACTCTTGACTTTAGAGAGTATCTTGTCTTCCTAAAATCGAACCCTTTCACGTGCGTTCCTGGTATTTTACTTGTTCTTTTATATATGACTTAATTATAAATATGTTTTAGTAATGTCTCAAGAGAATATAAGCCGATATGATTTTGATTTGATTTGATATTTTAAACATGCCCGACATAAAAACTCATAAAAGGAAAAAAGGTGTTTTAATTATAAAAAAAATGTTTATAGGGTTTCATAATGGCAACGCTTACGTTTATCGAAAATTAATATTTATTATTATTAATTATGAGAAAATTAAATTTAAGTCGTGTGGATGGATTATTGATTTGTGCTAATGTTATAATTATTTTAATATATTCGTATATCTAGGAAAATTTTAACACAATAAAATTAACATACATTTACACGCAGATTTTATTATTTAATATTCAATTAATCGTCATATATAATTACATATTATTAAAATAAATTAATATTCAGATATTATAATAATTTAAATGAAGCAGATTTTGCATTAACATATGTAAATAATTTAAGTGATAATTTACACAACAGTATTGTATTTAAATACTAATTTAGGTCTGTATATGAAATTTAACATTTAATACTTATGTTTACTTTATTCAAATCAAATCAATTTATTTCTCAACAATTTTACAAACATATATTAAAGTTTAAGGCATCTATTGAGAACAGGTAAATGGTAAAATAATAGGTAAAACATAATTATATTGTATAATACCAGGAACGCATGAGAGATGGTTCGACTTTAGGAATACAAGATACTCTCTAAAGTCAAGAGTATTTGTCTTCTGAACGTACTATCACAAATATGCATAACGTCGTTATTATTATAATCGAGTAACACCCATTAAAGTTTTTGGCGAAGCTTCTATTTATATAGTATATGAAATTTAACGCGAATATTTAACCTAAACGAATAGATAAGTTAAGTATACTTGAGATGCTTTTAGTAAAGTAAATATTGGTTGTAATAAAATTTAAAAAAATAGCAAAATATTGTATTTCATAAATTCAGTATATAATCGTTCTCCCGATGATGAAGGTATAAAACCTTCAAAACATGTCTAGAAAAATATATGAAATATATGATATTACACTTTTTATTTTTTATATACTTAAAAAAAAAATTAAACATAGACATGTTTCGGACAACCAGTCCTTCTTCAGTGATACATATTATAAAGATACATTTTAAAAATATTACAAAATGTATCTTTATAATATGTATCACTGAAGAAGGACTGGTTGTCTGAAACATGCCTGTGTAATTTTATTTTTTAATATAAGTGCTGTATATACAAAGTATATAAAAAATAAAAAGTGAAATAAAGCATCATAACAACACAAAGTATGGCGTATATTGAAGAAAATATATTTTATAATGAAATGCGAATTAAAATACGAATATATGAAATTTACATTCTGATTCTAATCAATATTTCTAATAATAATATGATTCTAATAAATAATAAATAGATATTTATAAAAATATAGTTATAATTGTTTTAAATTTCAATAAAATAAAACAATTATTTACAGTATATTTAAGAGAAAACTCTTATCTTTATCAGTAATAACTGCATTACAATGTGATCTACAATAACATCTCATTAATATGAAGGTCACCAGAAGTACGTAGAAATAATTATACGTCCTTTGGATTAGCATTATGCATACAAGTAATTAAATAAAGATAATTTATTACATTTTAATTTATTTATTTCACACTTTTTTTTTGTTAATCAACCGGTCAGTTGATTTTTAAAAACATGGTGTTAAACAAATTTATAAAAGTGTTTTAGAAGAAAATATTTTTTTAGAATTCCTTTATTATATTATATATTTAAATATATAGTTAAATTCCACTTGGTTTTATGCTTTCCAGCCGTAAAACCAAGTAAAATTAAACTAAATATAAAGGAATATTTAATTTTAAATAATATTTCCATTATATACAATGAACTTCTATCACGAAATTTCAATCAATCACATTAATATTTTAAAAGTGTCATACCATAAATTAATTACTTGACACGGAAGTGATTAAATAAAGTTTAAAATTGCATGGTTAATAAGTAAAAATGTTATTGAATTCGATAATTTTAGAATTATTTAACACGAAAAATAAAGAAAATTACATTTATGACGTTATGAATACAAAAAGCAATAAAAACGTAACGATTAATTCAGTAATCTTGTAAAAGCTATTAAGTATTATTGATTGTGTATTTTAATTAAAAAATGTTTAAAAATAATTTGTATTGAATAATAAAAACGAATCTGTATTAGCGTATTACGATTGAAAGATTGACTCACCACCTGCGCAGGCATATCCAAATATACATAACAATAAAACACCGCGTACAGCCATTGTCAATGTCTAATGAATCAATTAGCAATTAATACAGGTAAGGCACGAGTGATACCAATAGCACGAGTCTCGCCACAGCAGAGTTTCACAACCAACTGAATAGGCTAGACCAACGCTGACACTTTTATAGGTATTTCACAAATTGTCTCTATATTAAATACCATACTTTTGCCTTGGATCTGCAAACCTGCGCTAATATTTATGACCGAAAAATTGCGTTATGCTGGCTGCAATAAGGCACACTCGATTCGCTTATCAATAGATTTTATTTTTAGACACATCGCTTTTATTATTTTTATCGATTTACGAATGGGAAAACCATAGATTTCGTGTTACGTGTTAAGAATCATTTTCGCTTAACTGTTGTATTTAACAATGGGTTGGTAAAGATGATTGACCTTCAGATTTATCATATACAATATCAATTCAATATCAATACAATACAATACAATACAATTCAATACAATATCAATACAATGTCAATTACAATATCATATACAATACAATACAATATCAATGGGGGAGTAAGGGGGATCCTATTGACTCTTCGAGCGGTGCATGGCCATCACCATGGTGATGTCAATGCTACGCTGGAGGATTGATCTGATCCCAAGTACCTATCCACACCTCCTCGACTTTGGTCTCCCCTGGAAACTATGCGAAATGTAAGAGATCGATTAGTTAACCTCGGTGGATAATATTGACTCATAGGCCAACGTGGAAGGACACCTCGCCAACCCGTCTGGCAAGCGTGGCGTTGGAATGCCAACCACCCCCCGTATGACATGTCATACGTGGAGAAGAATGGGGGAGGCCTATGTCCAGCAGTGGACGACAACGGCTGTTAAAGAATATCAATTCATTTATTGTTTCTTGAACTTCTTCTTCTTCTTCAAGTGCATTGTCGGGTCCCCCCAACGTTGGCTATCACCTCGGCGAACCTGTCCCTGTCCTGCGCCGCTCGGAACAGCTCCTCCACACTTCGGATGCCGGTCCACTCCCTCACGTTTCGCAGCCAGGACATTTGTCTCCTTCCGGGCCCTCGGCGTCCCTCAATTTTCCCCTCCAATATCAGTTGGAGAAGGTGGTACTTTTCCCCACACAGTATATGACCCAGATGTGTGATCTTTCGAACCTTGATAGTTGATAACAGTTCCCTGTCAACTCTAGCTCACCCCAGGACTTCGGTATTGGTAACCATGTCTGTCCAGAGAACTCTGAGCATTCGGCGATGGAGCTATATTTCAAATGCTTCTGGACTGTTCATTGAGTTAACTTTCAAGGTCCAAGTTTCACACCCATACAATATAACCGACCACACATAGCATTTGATCATTCTCTGGCGGAGTTTCAAGTTTACGTTATCTTGAACAATGATATAAAACTCCATACTAAATTATGAATATAAATGAAAACGTCTGTGTTTTAGGAATTTTATTAAATTTTAGATGGAATCACATGTTTCGCCCTTCTAAGGCATTATCAAATATTCAACATTTGATAATGCCATAAAAGGGCGAAACATGTAATTCCATCTTAAATAAAATAAAACTCCTAGAAGGCAGACGTTTTCATTCATATTAATTATTACAATATCATGCCATTATATATATTTTACATATTTACCCACACGAACCTTCATAGAGTAGCAGAAATGCGAAAACCCTGAACAAAAAAGAAATGCGAAAACCATCGGATCAGAAATGAAACGATAAGGTCTGTATGTGTTGTTGAGGACATAATGAGATGGGGAAGAAGCAGAAGGCGCTTTTGGAAAGACCACGTGGACCGCATGGAGAATACAAGAATTGCAAAAATTGTTAAAGGTAAAAACCCAAGCAGCAAGAGATTACCAGGAAGGCCGCCGAAGAGATGGAGAGATGGCTGGACATCATCATCCCAGGACAGCCCACCGTCACAAACAGGTCATACGACCTAAACTAAGAGGAAGAAGAAGAAGAAGACCCATACGTCGCGTGATTGCCGCTCACATTGAAGGTCTGGCTCCAAACTGTATGTATGAAAGCGAAACGTGGAACTAGCAGAAGAAGAATGAGAGCAGAATATATGCAGTAGAGATGAGATCCCTCAGACGTTTGTGTAGTAAAACGATGTACGACAGAGTTTCAAATGCTGATATTAGGAATTATGTATTATGAAAAAAAAAATTACAGATCGCTGCGTTGGTTTGGTCACATGGAACACGTGGATGAATAAATAATGGTTGGAAGTATATATGGATGAAAACTGAGGAAAACATGGTGTGACCAAATAATCAAATTTTAAAGGTTGGCCATGTTAGAAGTCGGAAGAATTGCGTATATGACTCGCTGTATGAATGTGGAGGAATATAGAGAGGTGTGTTAGGATAATGTAGTGTGGCTGTCCATTCTCTCTGGGATGGCCGTTCTCAATGAAGTTCTGGCTCCAACCCTTATTCATAAAAGTGAAATATGGAACTAGCAGAAGAACCGGATGAGACTAGAATAAATGCAGATGAGATGAGATCTCTTAGACGAATGTGTGTTAATAAGATAAATGACCGAAATTAAAATGCTGATATCAGGAACGAAGAGCCGAGGAAAGTATTACAAAGACAATTATGAAAGGTGGAACGCACGAGTGAAGAAAGAATAATTCAGAAAATATAAGTTAATAACGATGTAAATGAAACATGGAGTCGAGGAAGACATGATTTAAGTCGGGAGAACCGTAAAATATATTAATGTTTCTTAGTAAATTGAAATAAAATGCAGAATTGAATTCTATAGCGCATGCGTGAGACCAATAATAACATACTCGTATGGCGTCGAAGCAAGGGCAGACACAGTAAGGACCAAACAAGTTTTGAGGACTTCCGAAATGAAGACACTGAGGATGATAGCAGGCAAGACACTGAGGGATCGCGTGAGGAACACCAGAATAAGAGAGATATGTGAGGTTGAGGATATTGTAAGATGGAGCAGACAGCGAAAAAGAGACTGGTACGGTCATGTTCAAAGAATGGACTCCACCAGACTCCTCTATATTGCATTGCATAATCATCATGGGACTCGTCCTCGCGGAAGACCTCCTAAAAGATGGAAGGATAGCTGGGAATCTACCTCACAGGAGGAGCAACTCTCTGGAGAACAGACCACAAAGGTCTACAATAAGGAATAACAACAAGAAGAAGAAGATTCAGGTGTAGAGTGTTTATTTATAAAAAAAAATTCACGAGTATTTAAAAAAAAAGTTTTAAAACATACGAATTATCCACCCTGAAGGTGGATGACTCGTGGGAAAAATACGTCAAACGGTATCAACGAACTTTCCAATCGCAAATAGTCCAATGTTACTCAAATCCGCGTATCGTGTAAAATTAAAACTAGGCGTTTTAATGCTTCATCGATTTCAGGTATAAATCATTCGTGATAAGGTGATTTAAGAGCTTTGACGTTTGCCATTGGGGCCAGAGTCGCGTGGTCCTTAGCCATATCTGTGTCAATAGAGATATGGGCTGAGCGGGTGTTGGTTAAATAATAAAATCAATTTCTCACGCTCTAGAACCGAAACATTGCTCTACGTGTATCTCCGAGGGGCAGTGATTGATTTATTGTTTGTGTATAATAATATACCCATTGTGTGTATCATTCGGGTTCCATGCAAAATTTAATTTCGTCAATTCGAGTCTATCAAACGTAAGATTTGGAACAGTCAATTAACATCTTTGCTGGTTCTTGGGAGCGTCGCGCCGTCTCATCGAAGGTCTTGTTCTTCTTATTCTTCCTTATTGTAGACCTACAGTAGCGAGCACAGAAATCTTTCCACACTGAAAATATCGTTTTTTTTTGTAATTACATATTTTTTTGTGATTCCTTGATAGCTTTTCAGTCCAAATTATTAAGCAACACTGTTTAAAGATGATCTGCAAGAAAAGTGCCTTTTTAGGGATCAAACATTTTTTTTTTCTTAATTTTAGAGTTGATTTGTAGAATTTCGATTTTTTGCCACAAAAATTAAAAATGATCACATAATTTAAATAAACACATATTTATTTCAAATAAAATTTCATAGGTATGTAACACTAACAATTATCAAAAACCAATAAAATGAGTAGGTACTTTGTTGTTCCTCCTTTTTTTTAAATAACTGCTTCACAATACGTTTAGGCATGGATTTCACCAAATTATGTATGTAGTCTTGGGAAAAATTTTCAATCACACTTTTTCGATGATGTTTTTAAGATTTTCCTTTGACGGAGGCTTCAGTTTATTTATTTCAATTGCCATTTTATGCCACAAGTTCTCGATAGGGTTTAGGTCAGGACTATTTCCGGGCCAATCCACTGTTAGAATTCCATGAATTTTCATATATTCTTTGACCTAAAAATTATTTTAACGGTGTTATATTTTTAAAAAATTGTTTTGCGAACATTATAAATCTATAATTACAAAAAATATACTTACAAAAAACCGATATTTTCAGTGTGGAAAGATTTCTGTGCTCGCTACTGTATGTGGTCTGTTCTCCAGAGTGTTGCTCCTCCTGTGAGGTAGCTTCCCAGCTGTCCTTCCATCTTTTAGGAGGTCTTCCACGAGGACGAGTCCCATGAGGTTGATTATGCAATGCAATATAGGGGAGTCTGGTGGTGTCCATTATTTGAACATGACCGTACCAGTCCCCTTTTCGCTGTCTGCTCCATCTTATAATATCCTCAACCTCACATAACTCTCTTATTCTGGCGTTCCTCACGCGATACTTCAGTGTCTTGCCTGCTATCGTCCTCAGTGTCTTCATTTCAGAAGTCCTCAAAACTTGTTTTGTCCTTACTGTGTCCGCCCTTGCTTCGACGCCATATTATTATTGGTCTTACGCATGCTTTCTAGATTCTCATCTGACTCTTAATGGCCATGTCTTTGTTTTTTCATATTGTGGATTTTAGAGCCCCAGAGATTGCAGCTGCCTTGTATACTTGGGCTTGTATTTCTTCCCGAAGATCAGCTCCCCCCACCAGGTCTATGCCTAGAAACTTGAAGGTCCTGACCTGACCTGATCGGTTCTATGGGTTGATTTTCTATAGCCAGGTTACATGTTTTGGGTGTTTTGGAAAAGGTCAAGGTCAGAAATAATGGACCCCCTCATTATTTTTTCCTGGCATATATATTATGTAGATTAAAATATGTTGGACATATGGAAATAATAAATGAAGAAAGAATGGTAAAAAAAACATATGTAAACGATGTAAACGGAAATAAAAATAGAGGAAGACCGAGAAAAACGTGGCACGATCAAACAAATCTTCTTCTTCTTCTTTTGATAGATCTGACGATCTGTGATACAGAAATCATGTCTCGTGGGATGATGATGTCCAGCTGTCCCTACATCTCTTAGGCGGTCTTCCAGGTCAGCGGTGTCCAGAGAAGATTTCATAAGCAGCTGTATATGCGAGTCTGTTACCATCTATTTGGGCTATATGGTTCCTCCAGTATCTTCTTCTGGATCTACTCCACCGAACAATATCCTCTATTTCGCAAGTTTTTCTTATATCTGCGTCGCGGACACGATCTCGGAGAATTTTTCCAGTAATTGAACTTAGGACCTTCATCTCAGATGTTCTAAGTAGACACTTCGTTCGCATAGTGTCGGCCCGCGTCTCTACAGCGTACGTCATGATAGGTCGCACGCATGTCTTATAAATTCTAAGCTTGCTGTCGATACGCATGTGCTTGTTCTTCCAGACTAGATTCTTCAGACACCCTGAAACGGCAGAGGATTTACTGACTAGTTCTCATACTTCGGTATAAAGGTCATTCTATCTCTACTTCTAAATATCTAAAACTCATCACTTGCTCCACAGGTATATCATCAACAGTCAGCTTACATCCTGTAGGTTGTCTAGATATAGTGAGACTCATTTGTTTGCTGACTGATATAGCCATATTTAGCCTTCGTGATACTGTGTTTAAGCTTCTTGGTGTTTATTTTGAGGCAAATCTGTCCCTAAAATCTCAAATTAATAACATGGTCAGCGCTAGTTTCTTCCACCTAAGACGATTAAAATCCGTCAAAAGGAGTATTCCCCGTGACACTTTCAAAATTCTTGAAAATTCCTTCGTTGGGTCACGACTTGACTATTGTAATGGAATTTATGCAAACATTCCAAAACAACAATTAAACAAATTTCAATCTGCGTTCAAAGCAGCAGCAAGACTCATTAAAGGCATTCCAAAAGGCATTCCATTCAAAAGTTCCATATAACACAACATCTCAAAGAAGTTCACTGGCTTAAGGCTCTAAGGGCTTAAGGCCAAAGCTCACATGGCCGACATTCAATATTTGATTTATTTCATCGTGCCACGTTTTCCTCGGTCTTCCTCTATTTCTGGTTCTATTTACATCATTAACATATATATTTTTTTACCATTCTTTCTTCATTCATTCTTTCCCTATGTCCAAACCATCTTAATGATGCTTTCATTACTTTGTTCGTGACACCATCATTCGCACCGCAGTCACTTCTTATATATTTTTTTAAAAGTTAGCATATTATTATTATCATTATTATTATTTTGTGGAATTTGTACAATATTTGTTGCAAGTCATCTTCAGACTCAGCTATTAATGCGGCATCGTCTGCATAACAAATGACGTTCACAATTTTTACTGCCTATTTTAAGTTAAGCTATTTAAACCTTTAAAGTTATTTCACGCCACCTTGTACAATCTCGCCTAAAGGAAAGAGGAGTCTTAAAATGTTTACTGTCTGGACTGAGTTCCCCCCTCAAACAATAGACAACGTGCTGCTATGTAGAGGACACCATTAATTATGACGATATTATTCACAGAAGCAATTAGTTGGGAATTTAAATTAGGTATCATAGCCACCTTAAAATAATGTTATCCCAGTGGTTGACCGTGGATTTAAAAATGGAATAATTGGTAGACCCAGGAAAACATAGCAAGACCAAATTAATTAAATTGTAAAGGGTAGGCCATGTTAGGATTCGAAAGAATCGACGTGCGTTTATGAGTAGCTTCATATGTCAGGATATAAGCGGTCCATTATTTCTGCCTACTCCTCCGTGGAAACGGCGTGATGGTTTTATTGTGCTTTAGCTATTGCAAAATATTTTATTTCAAGTTGACATTAACAACATTAACTTATAAATTAATCAAATTGAAATTCTCTCCACAAGAACGAAGGCTAAAGTACGGGTGGCAGAGATGAGGACGCTGAGGATGATAGCAGGAAGAACTATTCGAGATATGGTGAGGAACACGGCTATCCGCGAGATCTGCAATGTGGAGGATGTCGTGAGATAGGGCAGATAACGCAGAAGATACTGGAATGCGCACGTGCAGAGGATGGATCCCACCAGAATCCCACACGCTGTGGCGCATCAGATTCCTGCCGGCTGCCGTCCCCCCGGAAGACCGCCGTAGTTTGAAGTCAACCTCCCAAGAGAGGCCAGCCTGATTTCAGGAACAGACCAAAGATCTATAAGGAGAAGAAGAAGAAGAAGAAGAAGAAATTCTCTATATTTTTTAAGAAACGGTTATATAGCGCTGAATATATTATGTAAAACGCTTTTTAGATAATTAATACAAATGAAAACGTATCTTTTCTAGAAATCGTACTTTATTTTACGGGAATAACATGATTCGCCATTCTAAGTCATAATCAAATGTTTTAACAGAAACATATCAGTGAACGCAATGAAAAGTGGAAGAGCTGTTACAGAATATGAATGTATCGCTATAGAATTTATTAAAAGGGATGGCGAAATGATTTATGCATGGAAATGCTAAGTCTTTAATCAGTACTTGGAAGAGAGATATATGCCGCTCAACAGTAATCATGTCTCTGTACAAAGGAAAAGGGTCGCGTATGAAATATGGAAACTACAAAGCTATAAGTGTTTTGAGTATCGTTGCTAATGTCTATGGCAAAACTTTAATAGAAAGAGTAAGAAATATGACAGTTTAGGATTTACGTGAATATATGGACGGTGGTGGAGCAAGAGGGAACGAGAGAGGAAAAATGATAAATGAACAGTGTTAAGCATGTTTTTGTATTGCCCTGATGGTGCATTGGTACAACTGAAACTAATTGGCTTCGAATATAATTACAATTCCGTGGTTAAAATACGACGGTGTGGTATTAATTTTTTTTTAATCATATTTATTATTTTTAATATAAAATATTTTCTTTCTCATTCTTATTATTCAGAAAATTAACGATTGACACCTAAATAAATATGTTTTATGCCTACTTGTTAATATCTAACAGGTGTATGTGTCAATATATTATTTATCTACCCGTATTTGCACAATTGTAACACTTGAAAAACAATAGAACTCGTGAACAAATAATATATCGTCAAAATTACAGGCTGTGGCATCTACTGATAACAGTTTTTTTAATAGTGTAATTTTTTGTATAAAAAAATAATATATTTTTATTATGTTTTTTTACGCAGATAGTTTTATAACTACTGTTAACTGATTTTTTTTAATCATTTCATTTATATATTAAATATTTTTAATTGCAGCGAGATTTTGAAACTAGACATAAATTATATTAATTTTGAAACTAGACATAAATTATTATTAAGAATCAATATTATTATATACTACCTATGACATGTGATAGGAAGCCAATCTATCGCCATTTTATTGTCACGAGAATTCTACACCAGACCAAAGACAGTGTGACAATCACACTGCCATCGCCCGGGAATTGAACCCGGACCGTCGGTATGGAAGTCAGAACTCTTACCACTCTGCCAATGTTATTGATATTGCTGTATGTTACTCTTAATAAAAAAATAAAAACACAATAAGAAATTCAACATGTTTTTTTATGGGCTTTATAATGTAATTTATTTCTAGTTTCAAAATCTCGCATAGATGGCACATTGAAACTGACATGTGAAATCTGACATGGGACTTTAACATATATACAACTTCCAAAAATGTGTCATACATGGTCATAAACAAATGTAGATTGGGGAATGTTGTAATTACATAAAGCGTGCGCTTAACCCAACCAATGACAGGTCATAAGTCCTGTAAACACCTTGATCAACCATATTCAGTTTCCAATTTGCATCTTCGTCTCTATTGAGATACAATTAAATTGTAAATAAAATACTTAAAAAGTAAGGCTTATAACATGCAACCACGAATATAAATTAAAATAATAGTTAACAGATGACAGTATGAAATGAGACTGAAGTTAAACTAAGACAAATTGAGATTAATGATCCAGTATTATTATTGTTGAAAATAATAATAAAACTGGAAATAAAATAAAAATAAAGAAAAGTAATGTAACATTATGGTCTCATCCAAGTCGAAAGGTTGTCAGATCATTTTTTTGAAATTTCGCTCGTTTAGGTGGAAAACATCAATGTTTTCAAAATACTTTATGCAGTTGTCGCAAATCCAATACATTGTCACGCTCTGAGCGTAATTAGTGCGATAAATAGGAAGATGGAAAACGTGTCTTTTGCGAGGCATATGGGTATTGAGTGCCACACATTTAGTCCCCGCATAAAACAACTACCAAATCGCATTTCCAACAATGTTTCATACAGACGTAAGCGGAATAGCCATATCCGCCCCTTTGAGGGGGTGTCGGACTCCTCGCCGGGGGAGAGGGGGCACCTTGCGGGGGCCCCGTTCTTTCCTCTTGGATCAATTTTCTTTTTAAATTATACACATTAAAATGTTTGGTCCCCTGTGTTCCTGTCCTTAGTTTCCATGACTGTTTTCTCTATTTATAATACTTAAGATTTATTTATTTCTTTCATCATTCCAAGTTTTCACTCCCATCCCACACTCTGTCACAATATAAAATCATGTACCATATTTTGTTTTGTTTTGTTAGATTGGTACCTACATAGAAGTGGATTGAAATTAAACTGGATTAAATGTGGCCTAGATACCCTTTTGCCTTTTATTTTGGAATGGTGCATTCTCCAGCTAATGTAAGTCCTGCGTGGATGGGGGGCGGGTCTAGGGATTGTTTGAGCGAAGCTGACAAAGGGGCGCCGCTGTGTCCTATAACAGCTTCGGGTAAGAGGCGGGTAACCTTCTATGTCTATACAGTCATACGTCATTATAGGAAATATCCAGTAATGGATGTTCAGTAATACACGTAGAAGATAAAGAAGAAATGACGCCATGAAAAATAATTACGAAGTCATAAAATAACAAAAAAACATCAATTGCAAAAAGTTATTTAAATTCTCGAACTGGATTTAGTACGACATTAAATCTGGTGGCGAGTGCACACAGACATATAGACGATGTGGATATCGCAATGGTATTGCAATAAAAATATAATTTTCACACATACTAAAAGAAAATCTAAATTTTCACAAAGAATCGCACACTTGCTATCAGACAATTATTTAAAATGGTAGATTTAAAGTTTTTTACGTTCGCCATTTTGATTGGGATTGGTAATTTGTTTTAAAATTAGTTTATTTGTTTTTCCTTCATGATTGTTGAATGTTTTCGCTTTTTGTGTAGTGAGTTTATATTAAACCCTCAAATACTAAATGAAATTTAAACTGGTTTCTTAATTGGATTATTTTGAAATGCGCTTTTAAATTAATATCTAAACTAAAAAAAAAATCCTTGCATTGATTGCTTATTTAAAATGTTAAATATTGTGAACAAAAGTGACTAGTTTTTTTTTCCATTAACCTAAACCATAAATACAGTGAAATTCCATTGATCTGAATCTTTATTAATCAAAACGCTTTTTTTTAATTCCCTATATTTTTATATTGACATGTTAAGTAGGTAAGATGACAATATAAAGTTTCTATTGATATTTCAATGGAGTATATATGACATCTTCCTTAAGATTTATTGATAGGAAGGGTTGATCAATTCGTCAGGTGCAGCCCTCTTACTAAATAACATATGTTTATTTTTTAACTAGTTCATAAAATGGAGTATTTTCTACAGCGCCCTTGAGATGAGTAAATTCATAAAAATGGCGCTCTATAAATTATCCAATTTATTATTATTATTATTATTATTATTATATGTTACGAAGGTATACCATACATGACATGTTATGAAGGTAACATGTCATGTATACACATTTGAAATATTAATACTAACTATATATTGTTTTCTCGATAATAAATGTCTCTTCTTCTTCTTTTTGTCCTGTCACACCTCCGTGGTGCATAGGGCCTCAAGGAACCTTCTCCATCCGAGTCTATCGCATGCTTGGTGCCTAAAATCATCCGAAGTAAGGCCTGCTGCCTTAACCTCGTCCTGCAGGGCTCTTCTCGAGGTGGCTCTAGGTCTGCCTCGCTTTCTCTTTCCCCCCATAGGGGACCAGTCTAGTGCGCCCAGAGCGATGCAGGCTGGGTTCCGTCTCATAATGTGACCGATCCACTGCCATTTGCGTTTAGCGACTTGTTCTCTAATTGGCTTTTCGCCTGCCATGGTCCATAGAACGGCATTTCACACTGTTTGGAGTTTACCAATTACGTCCGCGGTAGATTTCCATGTCTCACATCCGTACAGCAGTACGCTTTTAACGCTACTGCTGAATATTTGGAGCTTGAGCTTTCTAGAAATGATACCGGAACGCCATACAGGGCGAAGCATAGCGAAAGCTCCCCTTGCTTTTTTGAGTCTGCTGGCTACGTCTTCCTCCGTACCTCCCGAGCCTGCTATCATACTACCAAGGTAGCAGAAGCTGGTCGTGGTCACAAGGTGGACATGTAGAGATAAATAAGCCCATATGACTAAATAAATAGTGTTTTGATTTTACGAAATATTGTTACTTGGACCAAAATTAACCATCTTCCCGAAAGGAAAGAATAATTCAGTTTTTTTTTAATTAAAATGAGTTTTTTTTCTAGTGAGTTCACAGACTACCACCTACCCTACTCGTCATTATGAAGAGATCGGTTGTACCAAAGTTATTAACCAGCCTGTTCTTCAATACAACTGCCCTTTTATTAGCAAAACCTTGAAGCCTGACAAGTGTTATTACGGGTGAGTTTTTAATACAATTTATAAACTAACCATCACGCCCTCTCCCCGAAGTGGTAGGCAGAAAGAATGGACTACCATACTTTTCTTTCCTGACATATTTCTCTCGATTCCTCAACATTCATACATCGTGTCATGCACGCACGTCGAATCTCTGACTCCTCACATGGCCGACATTCAATATTTGATTTATTTGATCGTGCCACGTTTTCCTCGGTCTTCCTCTATTTCTGGTTCCATTTACATCAATAACATATAATTTTTTTTACCATTCTTTCTTCATTTATTCTTTCCATATGTCCAAACCATCTTAATGATCCTTTTATTATTTTGTTCATGACACCATGATTCGCACCGCATTCACTTCTTATATTTTCATTCGACACTCTATCATATACAGAGTATCCACACATTCGTCTAAGAGATCTCTTTTCTACTGCATTTATTCTTCTTTCATCCTTCTTTTGCCAGTTCCATGCTTCGCTTCCATACATAAGGGTCGCTAGAAGAACACCATTGTGCACTGCTATTCTAGCTTTTTTGGATAGGTTTTTGTTTGCGATGACAACTTTAAATGCACCATTCACTTTGTTCCCTGCCCCAACCCTTCTTTCAATATCCCTCTCCACTCGCCCATCTCTTGTAAACATACTACCTAAATACACGAATTCAACTACTTGCTCCAAATTTTCACCATTCACGCTTATGTTGCAGAATTACATTTTATAAGTCTTTTGTATATTTATTTTAATACGTTTAATAATTTAAAATAATAGTTGTCAAATAGTTTGAAATAATACGCATAAAGAGTTTTACTTTATCAATATTTCTTGGCTAGTGCCTAATCTAGTGCCGAACCTTATGTGTGGAAGTAAAGATTGGAGTTGGCAGAAGAATGATGAAAGTTGGATCAATGTCGTAGAAACGATATCACTAAGAAGAGTGTACTGAAAAACAATTTTTGTATAACTAATGAAGATGTAAGAAAGGAATGTAAGGCGGATGAATGCGTCTTAAATAAAATTAAAAAATGGTCACTAAGATGGTTAAATATATGTAATAAATGGATGGGGAAAGATTGGTTAAAAATTTTAAAATCGAGGGAGGTCAAGGAATACATTGGATGACCAAATTAATCAATTATTGAAAGGCGTCCATGTTCCAAGTCAGAACAATCGACGAGCGTGCGTGTCACGGTGTGTGAATGTAAAAGATGCGCGAGAGTTATGTCAAGATAGAGCAGCGTGGCGGCCCCTCCACTCTCCTCCCTGCATGAGTAGTCAGGTCTAAATATCAGTCCAAACCACCGCATCCTCAAAGAAACCCTACTCTCATCGTCCAACAATATCCAACCTCATCATCCAAGAAAGAAATTTGCAACATGTGGGCAATAGCCTCAGGGCTGGTACTCTCGAAAAGACAATCTCTGGGTATATTTCAGATAATGGTTCAAATCACATTATTTATTTTATTTTCAGCGGTAAAGCAATTGAAGTATCTAAAACATTGGATGTACCCGGATTGCCATGCTGGAAGTATTGCATATGCGAGAAAGGGATGAATCAAACATGTCCTGGAAGGTAATCACTTTGCTTATATATATTTTTACTTTATTATAGATTTTTATTATTTATAATTAAGAGTATTCGCCTACTGAACGTACTTTCACTAATATGAAAGACGTCGATCTCCGAGGAGACCGCGTTCAGCAGATTGATTGCTCTTCCCACCGGTGCGGTGTCACCAAAGGCAGCTTGATTCTGTAGGCCGGTAGGTAAAACAATCTATGCTGTCGCTGTCGGAGATATCTATCAGGGACAAAAAGCATACCAATAGAGTAGTAATATTATTTATGACATTTACGAATCGTATTTTTTTTTTTTAATTTGTGTAATATTCTCTCTGTTTTCTAGAAAATTTATTATAATTTATGGGAATGACATGAATGAATTGATAATGCTTTAGCAAGACAAAAATATCATTCCCACAAAATAATATAAAACTTCTAGAAAACCGACATATCCTTTCGTATTAATATTATCACAATGAAATACTCATTGGAGTCATGGAATACTCGTATATATAACATTGATAAGTATTAAATAAATATCGATAAATAAAATTATCAGATATTAGTGTATTATTTTCGAAAAACTATCAAAATTCCAAATTTTCAAGATAATCTAATTATTTTACTGAAATCTCTCGATGGAAGTTAATTTTAAATAAAAATGAATAAAAAAAATACGCCTTTGGGAAATTACGTCATGTTCTCACTTCCAAAATACCACAATGCCTTCAACCAATGCGCCTTGCCAGTCATGACGTACGGAGCCGAGACGTGGACATTGACAAAAGGTCTAGTCTACAGATTCAAAGTTGGGTCCTTGAGGGACAGATTTAGAAACGAATTTATTCGACAATAAACCAAGATGACTGAGGTGGCTCTACGGATCTCTACGGCGGGCTGAAGTGGCAATGGGCTGGCCATATCTGTCGGAGAACCGACAGCCGATGGGGAAGACGGGTTCTGGAGTGGAGACCGTGTACAGGATTCCGTAGAGTTGGACGTCCCCCTGCTCGCTGGACCGACGATCTGAAGAGGATTGCTGGACATGGATGGATGGGAGCGGCAATGGATAGACGGTGGTGGTGTGCTTTGGGAGAGGCCTTCATTCAGCAGTGGATGACAGGCGGCTGATGATGATGATGATGATGATGAATAAAAACGATATATTTTAATAATTACTTCTACTTTATCTTTATTTTGACAGAGTCTGGTTTCGCAAGGCTGGCTGGCATCACTAGTTTATCGATGCCACCCAACATACTGAAACCGGTCGCTAACGAAACGAGAACATAAGAAGAGAAAATATTAAAAAAATCGTTTTATTTCATTGCAATAGCCAATTTTAAGTAATTTTAAAGAAGTTTGGGCTAAATTAATTAGTTATATGAAATATAATCTTTATGGAAAGATCACAATGTGTGTTCTAACGTAAATGCAGGTTTTAATCATATATTTTCCGTTTATTTATTCAACTGACTCGATCATGTTGATGTCATCGAAATACTTGACTATTGATTACATTCTCTGAACAGCCTTTTCAATTTTGATTAATCTGTATAAATACATTCATTGTAAACAGATTAAAAAAAACATGCTTTCGCTAAGACAGTGCACAGCTGTGATATTATACCAACTCTCAATTAAAGAGAATGAAATTATATATGATATATGTATCTTATGCGGTGTAAATAAAATCTCTTATATAATACAAAGACAGTCATGAATGTAGTGCATACGAAAGCGTATTAAACACTAACTAACTAACCATCACGCTATTTCCCCGGAGGGGTAGGCAGAGAGGATGGATCGCCACACTGTTCTATCCTGACTCTCGCAACTTATCTATATTCACATACTATGACACGCATGCTCGTTGATTGTTCCTACTTTGAACATGGCGCCTTTCAGTAATACATTAATTTGGTCATAACACGTCTTTCTTGGTCTTCTTCGACTTATTGTCCAAACCATCTTAGTGACCCTTTCTCTTGACTACCTCAACGCCCCGGAGAAGCAGGTAGAGAGGATAGACCGCCACATTGTTCTATCCTGACATAACTCTCGCGCATCTTTTACATTCACACACCGTGACACGCACGCTCGTCGATTGTTGAGACTTGGAACATGGCCGTCTTTCAACAAGTGATTAATTTGGTCATCCCATGTCTTCCTTGGCATCCATTCGTTACGTATGTCCAACCATCTTAGTGACCCTTTCTTAATTTTTTTTTAAGACGCATTCATCCGCTTTACATTTCTTTCTCATTTCTTCATTAGGTATTCTATGTACGTGCATTCTTCTTAGTGATTACATATCTACGGCATTTATCCTACGTTCATAATTCTTCTGCCAGCTCCAAGCTTCACTTCCATACATAAGAGTCGGCACTAAAACTCTATTGTAAAATGATCATGAACAAATTAATAAAATGATCATAGAAGGTTACCTGCCGCTTCGCTCAAACAATCCCTTGGCCCGCCCCTCATCCACGTAGGACTTACATTAGCTGGAGCATGCACCATTCCAGAAAAAAATCAAATGGCAAAAAGGGTGTCTAGGCCACATTTAATCCAGTTTAATTTCAATCCACTTCTATGTCCCAATCTAACAAAACAAAGCAAAATATGGTACATGATCTTATGCCCTATTATAAAATTGTGACAGAGTGTGGAATGGGAGTGAAAACTTGGAATGATGAAAGAAAAATAAAAAAATCTTGAATGTAAATAGAGAAAACAGTAATTGAAACTAAAGACAGGAATACAGGGAACCTAACATTTTAATGTATACAATTTAAAAAGAAAATTGATCCAAGAGGAAAGAACGGGGCCCCCGCAAGGTGCCCCCTATCCCCCGGTGAGGAGTTCGACACCCCCTCAAAGTACGACACAAGACGGCGACTTCCGACAAGATCCCCCAGTGCGATCCAGGAGTGGCAGCCCCGTGCAACTATTTGAATCGGCCAACTGCCAGCCTTACTAAAAACATCAGTCCCAAACAAAGTCCCCAGGCATCTCTAAGTTTACGTTCGCTGCCCGTCAGGTCAAATAACAATAAAACGATCATTAAGAAATGCGCGAACTTCTTCTTCTCAGACGTATTCCTCATGATTGAGAGTCGTGTCCATCCTGTAAACTATTGACCATGGCACGCCATGCGCTCCTGTCACCCGTCAGTTTCTAGGCTGCAGCTAATGAGAGACCAGTCAGATCCCTGATTTGATCGGACCAGCGTCTCGGTGGTCGTCCTTGTTTTGTGTTAAGTGTTTGACACATTGAAAGAAATAACAAGAAAGTATACGTTTACGATGTAAATGAAGGATGAAATTAAGTAAGCCGAGAAAAACGTGGCACGATCGAATGTATCAGATTTTTAATGTCGGCCACGCGAAATCGACGTGAGTGCATGACACGATGTATAAATGTTGAGGGCTCGAGAGAAGTAGGTCAGGATAAAACATTAAGAAATTCCATCTTCTTTGACTTAAAATTCGTTCATTAACCGTCGCGTTGCCATGTGGTAAATTGAGTTTCCACTGCCAATTTAAAGTTGATTTTCTTAAAACCTATGGACCCTAATATTATAAAAAAAATTGTAATCCTCCATTGAAGTGTTTTCAATATTTCGTAATAAAAAAAAAAGCAAAAAATTACTTCCTTCGTCCCAAAAAAAAATATTTTCTAAGACTGCCCTCACCTTCATTCGTGTTAAGGTAGAATTTATTTTGCTAATATTTACAACTTTATCAAAAGTGACAAATACTTACTCGCTGTTTTGAACGTATTATAAATTATATCTTTGACCTTTTCAATATGTACGTAATAATACCACTGTGGACGGAAACGCAGGACGCAACTTAATAATATCAGAACTGTGAAAATATTAACACTTTACCAAAAGGGACAAATATTAATAAGTACTCGTTGTCTTGAACGTACTATACATTTTGCCTAGGTGCCTTTATCCTCGCCCCGCCGGCCGAGGCGCGCAGACAAGTTTATACCCGATGTCCAGTCGCCCGTATGCTGTGACGCATTACATATCAGAAATCGCATGGTTCCAGAAAAAAATTAATAATGATATGTTTTTCAAATAATCCATGTATGTTATAGATATCGATCTATTCCTAATGAAATTCCCTACAAGATGACACAAATTAAATTTTGATTCATTTAGTCATATGCTTGATATTTAGATAAAGTTAGCGGTAAACTGAACTTACCACATGGGAGCGAGCGTTTTGTTTTGAACACGGTACGTTAAGGGTTAAGGATGTTACTACCTTGGGTTTACGCTTATTTAAATTTTTTGTTGTTGTATACAACAGGTCTTTAGAACCCAGTTACGGTATACATTTTACAATTAGAAAAATAACACAGGCATACATGTTAAAATAAACCATATATATCAGCAATTATGGTATGTACCTATATGATCCTTAAAGGACGCATAGGTCATTTGGAGAATGTCCACATCGACTGACACCTCATTCAAGAGCACCATACCCCAGGTCATTGTATGCTGCGCCATGACATTTGTCCTGCTATGCGGTATGCACAACAGATCGTGTCTTCTAGCGCGAGCATACCTGTCCGGTGCATTGAGGCCATAACACTCTAAGAGGTATGGGCTATCAACGAGGTTACTGTGTATTTTAAATTATTTTCTTCTTCTTCTGCTTTATTTAGGACTGTGTCCTGTTATTTCTCGGGGCCTGTTCCTGGGATGCAGATGTCCAACTGACTCGCCATCTTTTAGGTGGTCTTCCTACAGGTCGATTTCCTGTTGGTACTTTATTTGCGGCTATATTTATCACTCTTTCAGAACATGCTCTTTCCACATTATCTCTCCAGTAGCGTACCCTCAGTCTTCCCCATCGCACGACATCTTCTACATTGCAGATCTTTCTTATTTCAGAATTTCTGATTCTGTCTCAGAGTGTCGTTCCCGAAACGGATCGGAGAGTCTTCATTTCTGTGGTTCTTAGGAGACTTTTTGTTATGATGGTGTCAGCTCTCGTTTCTATTCCATATTTCATTATAGGACGTATGCATGTCTTGTAGATTCGAATTTTGCTCTACTTTAGCATAATTTTTATTTTTCCAAACGCTTTTCTTAATTTGATATTTGTAAACAATTGTGCTCTATATTTTTTTGTTCTTTTGTTTATAGTGCGGGATTCGTTTGTCCAGTTATCGATTGTTTTGAATTCATGATGCCCCCGGACACCACACAGCAATGCATCTGGCAACATTCTCATGACGAGTGCTGCAGCACTGGAAAAGTCTGTGGTAAGTCATACCAAAATCCCATAATACTAACCTTATAACAATTAATATAATTGTGTTATCGAATTTTGTTAAATTTAACGCCTGCTGATTTTTTCCTATGAGGCTACATAAAAAGTAAAGTTTACAATCCATTGCCACCCAACCTGGATGTTTTAAAGCAAAGAATCACAGACGAAATTAACACTATTCCAAGAGCGATGCTCCAGCGAGTGATTGTAAGTTTTAGTGCCAGGCTAAATGAGTGTGGATAAATGGATGGTGCGAGAGTTAACTTAATGAACAGACCTGGAAGCATTTGAAATGTGGCTCCATAACCGAATGCTTAGAGTTCCCTGGACAGACATGGTTACCAGTACCGAAGTCCTGAGGCGAGCGATTTGACAGGGAACTGTTATCAACTATCAAGGTTCGAAAGATCTCACATCTGGATCATATACTGCGTGGGGAAAAGTACCACCTTCTCCAACTGATATTTGGAGGGAATAATTGAGGAACGCCGAGGGCCGTAAGGCCTGGCTGCGAAACGTGAGGGAGTGGACCGGCATCTGAAGTGTGGAGGAGCTGTTCCGAGCGGCGCAGGACAGGGACAGGTTCGCCGAGGTGATCGCCAACGTTGGGGGGACTCGACAGGGCACTTGACGAAGAAGTAGTAAAGCGAAACACATCATTCCCATAAATATAATTAAAAAATCTACAAAAGATACGTATTATTTATATTGAGAATTTAATAATACGTATTAAAAGATACGTATTATTTATATTGAGAATTGAATATAGAGTTTAATATCATTGTTCAAAAAACAATAAAAATAATTACTTTTAATTTATTGGTGTTAAATAATTCTTAGAAATGAGTCAAAATTAAATTACGACGATTGATTGCGCAGTTGCAATTGATTGTATACTGATGTGGAAATAATATCATTCAATTAACCACCCAATTGTTATTCAAATATGGAATCGAACATATCCACCTGTAGTGAAAACATAATTGTTTTATGTGTCTGTTTTGTTGTGTGTTACGCATAATATTTTAGCAGTTTTAATGTTTGTTAAAATGAGCAGTGTTACGATTTCCGAGTAGTATAAAAAGCACTCTGAGGTATATAAAATATTTGATCTATCATATTCCATCATTCACCGGGTGACGACATTAAAATGGAAATGGGCAGGGCATGTCGCATGGACCAAAATACTGCTGAATTTAAGACCGAGAGATACGAGAAGAAGAGTAGGAAGACCACGAATGAGGTGGAGGGATGACCTGGAACGATACGCTATGGTGCTATGGATGCAGACTGCGCAGGAGAGATCGACATGGAGGGACATGGAGGAGGCTTTCATCCAAGGGTGGACGGCGATAAGCTGAAGAAGATTCCATCATTGCAATAGTTCAATAATTGCTTTGTGATGTGGTGCATCTATTATTTTGAACTACACGCCCATTTTGATTTTATAAAGCCGCCATTTTAAAACAGTCAATTCCATATTTTTTAAATCATAATAAAGGTGTATTGTATTATATTTTCGGGAGTACCAGCCCGAGGGTTGTGGCTTCCCCACATGTTGGAAATTTCTTATTTAGTTGTTGAGGTTGGATATTGTTGGATGGTGAGGGGAGGATTTCTTGGAGGATGTAGATTATTATTATTATTATTATTATTATTATTATTGTTATTATTTTTATTATTATTATTATTATTATTATTATTATTATTATTATTATTATTAATATTATTATTATTATTATTATTTTGTTGAAAAAACTCCTTACATCATTGCAGCGCGAGAAAAATCTATGTAAAGGGTGAAAAAAAGAATATCAAAGGAAATATACATAGAACCTTATGAATAGGAAAAGCCAGTTATTTGCTTGCTGCCTTTATCGTAAGGGTATTTACGAATTCGCCATAATTGCATCCAAAGAGGTTTTGCAATCTCATTTAAAAAGACGATTCGCTTTCAATACAGGAGAACTTCGAAGGACCTCTGTGCGGCAATTTGGGGCATAAAATAATATATGCCCCGTGCTCTGCTATAACTATGGGGAACGTATAAATTTAACTCTCTCAGTATTCCTGGAATATAGGAGATGGTTATGTCCGACATTTGAACCTGACTACCCGGGTAGGGAGGAAGTGTGGAGGGGTCGGGGGTGACCTTGGACAGGAGCCTAGGTCTTGGGTGGATACCGAGGGACGGTGACAGGAAGTGGTCTTGGGTGGAGACCAATATTGCAACGTAGTTGAGATACAGAATGGGATTAGTGTGGTGGAAGGGATATATGAGGGAAGGGTGAAATAATATGTTTATCTATAAAAAAATATTGAAAATTAACACTTTAAAACAAATGGATAAGATAAAATGGTTAAAAGTTGTGTACAAGCAGCGTGAGTGGAAAAAGAAGACGAGGACGATTGAGGAAACCATGGCATGGCCAAATTAATACATTATTAAAATACGGGCATATTCGAAGTCGGATCATACTTCTCTCGCTTCCTCTACATTCATACATCTTGTCATGCACGTACGTCGATTTCTCCGACTCCTCACGTGAACGACATTTAATATTTGATTGATTTGATCGTGCCACGTTTTCCTCGGCCTTCCTCTATTTCTAGCTCCGTTCACGCTGTTTACATAAACCCTTTTTACCATTCTGTCTTCACTCATTCTTTCCATGTGTCCAAACCATCTTAATGACCCTTTCATTATTTTGTTCAGAACACTTTCATTCGCACCACATTCACTTCTTATACTGGCATTTGACACTCTATCATATACAGATTTGCCACACATTCGTCTTAGAGATTTCATTTCTACTGCATTTATTCTACTTTCATCCTTCTTTTGCCAGTTCCATGCTTCACTTCCATACATAAGGGTCGGCACAAGAACACTATTATGCACTGCCATCTTAGCTGTTAAGAAATCAAGAAAAAAAAAATAATATTTTTTTTTTGTTTTAGGGGAAAAGGAATTGAACGCCTTGCCTACATGCTGTGATGGCACTACAAAATATAAGCTAGGACAGGTGTTTTATCCCGAAAATAAATGCCAAAAATGCATTTGCGAAAAGACTAAAGCCAACCCTGCCCGCGCACAGTTTAACTGCCAGAATATCAAGTGCGCCATTGGCATTAATGATGAATCTTCCTACCAAAAGTGCGGCCCTGTTTATTTCGAAAACAGGGACTGCTGTCCAATCAGTTGGCAATGTCGTAAGTAAAATATTCTTATTTTAAAATTAAGGAACATGTTTAAATTATTTTATATTTTGAACGTTTTGCCCGCTACTAGTAAGATTTAGAAGTCGTGCGCATCACGATCTCTGTGTGTTTATCGATTCTTTGATATTCGAGGATGTTACTGATACGAGGGTTGTCCGTAAAATAAGTTTCCCTGTTTGCCACAAGCGCGCGGATCGCTGTTACATGCGATCCGGCAACACTGAATCGGAGCTTGGTTTTCCCCCTCCACATCCCCACCCAGCCGAACTCACTGCGACGCTCAGTGTCTGTTTGGCAGCTTTAAAGAATTGAGCTCCCGATCGCATCCCCCGTGAGGTGTGAAATACTCTCCGTGATTCGTTTTTTGTTTGCCAAAGGCCATTCGGCGACGGAAATTCATTCTCAACTGACAGAAGTGTGTAGAGAATGGTGTATGAGTGTTCAAATGGTGCACAAGTGGTGCAAAGAATTCAAAGAAGGGCGCACAGACGTCCATGACGAACAGCGGTCCGGACGGCCATCGGTCAGTAACGAAACGATTGCGAAAGTGGAAGCGGTAATACTGGCAGATCGAAGACTGACGGTTCGGGAGCTTAGCGAGATGATCCCAGATGTCAGCAAGACAACTACAGACAAAAACCTAACAGAATATTTAGGTTATTCTAATTTGTGCAAGGTGGGTGCCCAGGATGCTTACGGAGGATCTTATGTTTATATGCTTATGGAAGATCATCCTACACCCACCACACAGTCCGGACTTGACCCCGAGCGACTACCATCTCTTCCCTGATTTGAAGAGACACCTCGGTGGAACGCATTTTACAAACGAAGAGGAGCTGAAAGAAGAGGTTCTGAGCTACCTTCACGGCCTGGCGGGGAGATTTCTATGACCAGGGAATCAAAAAGATGGTGACCCGGATGAAAAAGTGCATCGAAGTCAACGGGGACTATGTAGAAAAATAGCTGAAAGTCTAAGCTTTCCAATGATGCATTGCTCGTTGTAAATAAAAATGGTTTTCATTGTGAAAAAATATAGGGAAACTTATTTTACGGACAACCCTCATATAATCAATTGTTGATACTATAATTTGGATTGTAAGAAAATATAGTTTTAAAAGTAACTTTAGCTTAGTGGTCTATGGTTTAATAAACACACTGTGGAATTTAACAATATTACTTTATGAATTAAAGCACTGTCTTTTCACCTTTTTAGTTTAGTAATTGTTTGCTACATGTCGTCAAATATTATTTTTTTAAATTCACAAATGCACGTAAATCTCATTGATATAAACACAATAAACCCAATTCTAAAATTTTAAAGCACCAGAGTATTAAAGGATCATTTATTCTTATTTTTCTTCGGCCATTTCTCTACTGCTGAATGTCGACTTCTTCAAACGTTCTCCTTTTTTATCTTGTGCAACTTTCATTCATCTTCTTCCCCATCGTAATATTATATAAATTATTTTCGTTTTCAGCAAATCAAAATGAGGATATAATCGTGAAGAATACCTGTCCCGACAAACACAATAGGAAATGCCACTACGGAAATAAGATTCTCAACTTCGGCGATAAGATTAAATTCAAGAATGATAAGTGTCTAGAATGTTCTTGCCAGGTGCCTCCTTTAGTGAGTTGTACCAGGAAAGCCGTCTGTAATCCTTAGATTTATTATTTAAAATCAGTAAACGTTTGGCGAACATTTGGCGAACGTTCGACGAGCATTTGTAAGAATGGTCACGAACATTCAACGAATGTGTGACAGTTTAGAATATACTTTTGGGAAATTATATTTAAAGCAGATTAAAAGCACTTTACACACATTTTATTGTCTTGCCATTTTATATTATTTATTGACCAATAAAATTTAAATTTAAAATATATTGTAGAAATATCAGGATGAAGACGATCGCGAAATATATTCACATAAAAAATATTACTTGTATTTTTTACATTTTCATTTTTTATTTTTACCTTTTTTACGATACTCGTTAGATCATGTGTGTTCAGAAAGAGTGATAAACAAAGCAGCAAATGAAGTTTCAACAGGCAATCGACCTCCAAGAAGACCACCCAATACATGGCGAGATAGGTGGACATTTACATCCTAGGAACAGGCTCTGAAAAATAACAGAACACAGTCCTAAATGAAGAAGAAGAAGAATAAGAAGATTTTTTTATTCAAGGGTATTGCTGGCGAAGCCACGCAGACATTATAAGCCTTATTATTGTGTCTTTAACAATTATATAAAGCTCCACATTTAAAACTTAATACTAAGGAAAACGTCTGTTTTCTAAACTAACTAACTAACCATCACGCCGTCTCCCCGAAGGGGTAGGCAGAAAGAATGGACAGCCACACTTTACTTTTCTGACAAATTTCTCTCGCTTCCTCAACATTCATACATCGTGTCATGCACGCGCGTCGATTTCTCTGACTCCTCACATGGCCGACATTCAATATTTGATTTATTTGATCGTGTCACGTTTTCTTCGGTCTTCCTCTATTTCTGGTTCCATTTACATCGTTAACATATAATTTTTTTTCATCATTCTTTCTTCATTCATTCTTTCCATGCGTCCAAACCATCTTAATGATCCTTTCATTCTTTTGTTCATAACAACATCATTCGCACCGCATTCACTTCTTATATTTTCATTCGACACTCTATCATACACAGAGTATCCACGCATTTGTCTAAGAGATCTCATTTCTACTGCACTTATTCTACATTCATCCTTCTTTTGCCAGTTCCATGCTTCGCTTCCATACAATAATGTCGGTAGAAGAACACTATTGTGCACTGCCATTCTAGCTTTTTAAAAGTATTTTTCTAAAGTTCTGAATTCTGAATTCTGTTTTTTAAAGGTTTGAATATATTGTATTATATGATAATGACATGTTTTGCTTTTCTTAGGATTTTTAAACGACATGTGATAATGCCAAAGCAAGGCAAAACAAGTTATTCCCATAAAATATAAATGTTTTATTATTAAATAGTCTTCCCAAAATGAATAATGAACTAAATAGTTAGTTATACAACAAACAAACTAACAAACTAACTAACCATCACACCGTGTTCCCGAAGAATGGACTGCCAGACTATTTTTTCCTTATATATTACTTTCGCTTCCTCAATCATACATCGTGGTCGACGTTTAATATTTGATTTATTTGATCGTGCCACGTTTTCATCGGTCTTCCTCAATTTCTAGTTACATTTACATCGTTAACGTTATTTTTTTCATACATTCTTTCCATGTGTCCAAACCATCTGATCCTTTCATTATTTTATTCATAATACTTTCATTCGCACCGCATTCACTTCTTATATTTTCATTCGACATTCTATCATACATCGTTTTCCGCACGTTCGTCTTAGAGGTCTCATTTCTACTGCATTTATTCTACTTTCATCATTTTTTGACAGTTCCAAACTTCGCTTCCATACATAAGTGTCGGTACGAGCTCCACTGGCTGAAATGTCCAGAAAGGATACAATACAAGCTCTGCTGGACGGTCTATAAGGCGTTGCATGGAATGGCACCAGCTTATATATCTGAACTCTGCATCAACGAGAACCTGAATGCTAGACAGTCTACATTGCGATCAGCTAAGTCTTCTGCGATCGGTAGATTGACTGTGCCAAAACGCTGTCCAAGCAAAAACTTTGTCGACCGAGCCTTCGCGGTAGCCGGCCCTTCAGCCTGGAACAGTCTTCCAGCAGACCTTAAGTGCATTGAGAATCAATCAGAGCTTAGATCGAGACTCAAAACGCACCTTTTTAAATTAGCATTTCCTGACAGGCAGGGCTGATCGACTTCGTCAGGTGCAGCCCTCATACTAAATATTCTTATATATTTTTTATCATTATTATTATTATTATTATTATTATTATTATCTAGTTGATAAAACGGAGCATCTTCTAAAGCGCCCTTGAGATGAGTAATTCATAAAAATGGCGCTTTATAAATTATCCAATTTATTATTATTATTATTATTATTACAAGAACACCATTGAACACATGATTATGAAACGCCGTTATGTGAATTAATTATCTCAAGGGCTCTATAAATATTTTTTCGTTCCCTTCTCTAATATAAAACTCCTTGTAAAATACAAGGTTTGTGACAAAACAAGCGCTTTTTTTTTAAATGTTTAAACACTTATATAACAATAAACATTGTAATTTAACGCTGTTTACACTAAACCTTGGACAATAACATATTTATCTACCAACATAATAACGATTTTAATTTAAGTACTATTGTTTTATAACTATTATGGTGGCAGTATTTTGCGAGGACACATTTAAGTACGTAATATCCCCAAAGTACCTAAAAGAAATAGCTAAACATATAGAAAACAAGTTCCAATCAGGTTATGTTTGCAGTTGTACTAAACAAATCTGTTAAGGAAAATAATAAAATTTCCGATAAAAAAGTTATTTCTAGTATTTTATTTATAATAATGGACATAAAATTACAATACATTAGACGCTCTCTTAACCGGCGCCGCTTTAACCGTCCCATCGCGTTAACCGGACTCTTCTAGGAAGTCTAGGAGACAAGTAGAGCAACTTCCCAAAATGAGTGATTTTCAATTTCAAGATGTTCAGGAATGGGTTTTTGAAGGTGATGACCCTCTTAAAAATGTAATGTTGAATGATGACGAGATAGTTCAGACTGTTATCAACGAAGCACTAGAGGAAGAGGAAGTCGACTGTGAGGAGTAAGAAGAAGACAACATGGTTAGCCACGACGAAGGAAAAGAGGCTCTATAGGTGGCGGCGATGTATAATACATTCAGCAGCAGAAGGATTCTATTGCAGTAGATGTAATGTTCATAAAGAAATGGCGTGACTACGCTGTTACAAAGTCGATTTAACAAAACAAGCAGCAGAAAATAACATAATTTTTTAATCCATTGTAGGCCTACTTTAAAAAAAAAAAAATGGAATGATGTGTGGCTTTTTCCTGTACATATTTTTTTACAGTTTGTGATATGTTAATTTTGAATGTGTGAGTTTCTAATACAGAATAGAAGTTCTGTTTTCGCAATATTTTGAAAAAAATGTATTTTTTTTCTCTCTTGCTTTCTTGTTTTTAAATGTGTTTTTCACTATCTTCTCTTCAACCGGCTTTATCGTTATCCGGCCCAGGGTCGGTCTCGTCAAGTGTACGTGTAAATATTTTTTCTTTTTATTTGCATTAATATTAATTATTATTTTTTCATTAATCGTTGGTTTTAATTGGTAATTATGATGAATCCAGGATTTAACTCAGGAACTTTAAATTATCACGAAAGTCATGGGACTTGTCCCTTAGACGCTTAGACCACACCAAATTATGAAAATTTGTGATTTGTGTTTTAAAATAGAATCGTACAGTGTCTATGGATTATATATTATAATGATTTATCAATACGTCGAATATTACATCATATCTCTGGAATGGAATTAGCAAAATGAGGAATTGTTTAAATGCGCTGAATGCTAGAAATATAATTAATAAAATATTGCAAATTGTTGTATTTTCTCCGTATATATTTATGTAGCAAAATTAAAAATTTTGAAGAAATTTCAATGGGTCATGACCCCAAACTGTTTAAGCTAGAATACGTTTCCCTCAGTTCGAACGCCAGAGGAATACTCAAGTCCTGCATAATGTGTTCTCTGATAAGGTCGATGGGCGAAATCTCATTGTCTCACGGTTGACATCGCACCAGCACAGGGCGTTCACCGCGTGATGCAGGGCCGCATTAGAAGAAGGGCAATAAAATAATATTTTACAAATATTTAATAAGATCATTATTAAATAATTTTGTTTTTTTGAATGTATACAAATACTTGTAGACAAATACTGGATTTTACCTATTACGGGTTAATCAACAAGAATTAATTGTATCTCAATAGAGACGAAGATGTAAATTATTTAGAAACAGAATATGGTAGTCGAGACGTTTACATGACTTATGACCTGTCATTGGTTGGGTTAAGCGATCGCTTTATGTAATACAACATTCCCCATTCCGCCCTTCTTACGAACACCATTAAAATTACATTAATAAAGATTTTCTGCTTAATGCTTACATCTCATCTCAATAGATGGCGCTAGTGTAGATTGAACTAAAATATGTGCAATGTTTCTCAACATGGTAGCATATATACAACTTTCAAAAATAATTGTCAGACGTGGTGTTCGTAAGAATGGCGGAATGGGGAATGTTGTATTACATAAAGCGATCGCTTAACCCAAACAGGTCATAAGTCATGTAAACGCCTCGACCACCATATTCTGTTTCCAAATAATTTACATCTTCGTCTCTATTGAGATACAATTAATTCTTAAATAATTTGTTTTTCATTGTCTAATTCAATTTGGTGTCTGGGGCATGTGCTCAGAGGAGATAAGTAGAACTGCTGCACCTATAATCATAAAGGGCAAAATAGAGAGTCGTCAAGGTGTGGGGAGAAGACATATCTCCTAGCTTCGGAACATATGTGATTGGACCGGGATTTTCAAGATCTATTGGTCCCAAACAATGTCAAATGCCGTTCTCTGGACCATGGCAGGCGAAAAACCAATTAGAGAACAAGTCGCTAGACGCAAATGGCTGTGGATCGATCACACTCTGAGACGGAACCCAGCCTGCATCGCTCAGGGCGTACTAGACTGGTCCCCTATAGGGGGAAAGGGAAAGCGACGCAGACCTAGATCCACCTGGAGAAGAGCCCTGCAGGACGAGGTCATAGCAGCAGGTCTCACTTGGGATGATGTTAGGCATCAGGCATGCGATAGAGTCGGGTGGAAAAGGTTCCTCGAGGCCCTTTGTACCACGGAGGTGTGACAAGACAAGAAGTAGAATACTATATATTATAGTGATGGTAATGGTCCAGATTGAAAGAGAACGTAGACACCCCAAACGATAATTTATAAAGGCATACTAATTTCAAGAATTAATTATATGTTAACGATGTAAATTGAACTAGACATAGAGAAGACCGAGGAAAACGTGGCACGATCAAATAAATCAAATATTGAATGTCGGCCATGTGAGGAGTCAGAGAAATCGACGCGCGTGCATGACACGATGTATTAATGTTGAGGAATCGACAGAAATATGTCAGGAAAGAAAAGTGTGTGATGGTTAGCTAGTTTTTTTTAGTAATTTCAAAAGTTAAAAAAAAACGGTTAAATTTCCATAATATCATTTTAAAAAGTACTGAATTTTATTTTTCGTAAGAATGACTCACCTGTGAGAATTGACTGAAACATTAAATAAACGAATTAAATATTTATATTAGATGACTAGGATAATGTATCGATATAACGTGATCATTCGAGATAATTCTATTTTCGTCTTGAAAACATAAAAAAATAATAAATATCTTTTATCACCTTTTCGGGAAAATGTATTTCATAAATTTTTTTAAAGTTTTATAAAATAAACAAAATGTCATTATAAAGTTACGCGTACGACCCTGGAATGCGAAACTTGCATGGATTCCGAAATGAGGTTACCATTTTGATATGATGTTTGTGCCGAAGGTTTTTTGGCTGATTGTCAAAACCGCATTACCTGGATAAGGCCGGGCGAGATGGTAATGGCGCCTTCATCACATCAGTTGAATAGGAACATAAAAACAGAAAACCCCATTCGTTCAATGCTGATTCAATAATTAATTTTAGACATTGTCATTAGCGCTTTATGCCCTTGGACATGCATGGATAGTGCTACATGGACGGTTTGTAGGCTTATCTGGACACGTTGGATGAAAAGGAGGGCTAGGAGCTGAAGGTTTTGGAATATGAAGATTGGAATATCATCAAGGTGATTATATTTTCAGTAAGAGTTGCTTTGCTACAAAAAGTATAATATTTTTTTAAACATGTGCACTTGAATGACACGCGAAAATCTGTTAAAACATGTGATTTTAAATGACAAACGAAAATCTATAAAAATAATGACACTTGGATGACACAAGAAGATCTGTAAAAACATGGACACTTGAAATGACACATGGAAATCCGACTGATGATGATACACGAAAAACTGTAAAAACATGTGCACTTGAATGACACGAGAAAATCTGTAAGGAAATGAGCACTTGAATGACATATGAAAATCTGTGAAGCATGTACACATGAATGACACATGAAAATCTGTAAAAACATGTTCACTTAAATGACACGAGAAAATCTGTAAGAAAATGTGCACTTGAATGACACGTGAAAATCTATAAAAATATGTACACTTGAATGTCACATGAAAATCTGTAAAAATATGTGCACTTGAATGACACGAGAAAATCTGTAAGAAAATGTGCACTTGAATGACACATGAAAATCTGTAAAAATATGTACACATGAATGACACTTGAAAATCTGTGAAAACATGTGCACTTGAAAGACACATGAAAATCTGTAAAAACATGTACACTTGAATGACACATGCAAAAATGACATAATGGATATTTTGCTTGGTAAATTTTTCAAAAATATTTCTTGTAAAATTAAAAAAATATAATGTGTATTAAATTTTACAAAGTATTAGTATATAGAAATAATGTGTTTAAATTTTTATATGAATCACTCACTTTGTGGTTGGGCATTTTAAACTTATAGATATAAAACAATAAAACACTTTGTATTTAACCACGGTACGGTTATTATAATTGATGCCAACTAGTTTCGCTTAGACCCAAGCTTTATCAGGGCAATATATAATTATAACTAAACAAAAAAAAAATTACATGTACGTATACAATAAACGGTGGTGAAATCAGAAGGTATCAGAGAGTAACATGTTTAACTTTCTTTCAAATTTAAATATAAAGAATTTTAACCCACAATAATGTTTTTCGAAATAAATTGAATTTGTATCTTCTAATACTTATTTATTTTCCATTTTAATCATTACAGTTTCTGGGATATCTTTTCGGTGAAAACAAAACTATGTAAATAACTGAAACTCCGTAAATGTAATTACAAAATGAGCGGAGTGTCGGTAAGCTGTCTCTTGTATGCGGATGACGCTGTCCTACTTGCAGATAACGAGCATGAACTACAAGTCCTGGTGAATTGTATGTATGAGGTATACATGCGAAATCATCTGATGATGAATGTTAATAAGTCCAAGGTAATGATTTTTGAAAAAGAAGAAATCATGTCAGTCTGCAACATTAGCGTGAATGGTGAAAATTTGGAGCAAGTATATGAGTACGTGTATTTAGGTAGTATGTTAACAAGATATGGGCGAGTGGAGAGGGATATTTAAAGAAGGGTTGGGGCAGGCAACAAAGTGAATGGTGCACTTAAATTTGTCATCGCAAACAAAAACCTATCCAAAAAAGCTATAATAGCAGTGCACAATGGTGTTCTTCTACCGACCCTTATGTATGGAAGCGAAGCACGGAACTGGCAAAAGAAGGATGAAAGTAGAATAAATGCAGTAGAAATGAGATCTCTTAGACGAATGTGTGAATACTCTGTGTATGATAGAGTGTCGAATGAAAATATAAGAAGTGAATGCGGTGCGAATGATGGTGTTATGAACAAAATAATGAAAGGATCATTAAGATGGTTTGGACATATGGAAAGAATGAATGAAGAAAGAATGGTAAAAAAAATATACGAGAACGATGTAAATGGAACCAGAAATAGAGGAAGACCGAGGAAAACGTGGCAAGATAAAATAAATCAAATATTGAATGTCGGCCATGTGAGGAGTCAGAGAATCGACGCGCGTGCATGACACGATGTATGAATGTTGAGGAAGCGAGAGGAAATAAAAGTGTGGCAGTCCATTATTTCTGCGTGATGGTTAGTTAGTTAGTTTGTTAAATAATTACAGATATAAAAATGATAACGTCGCATTTGACGTATAAAGTGTTGAATTTTAATTGTTCGGTTGTCAAACGCGTCTTTTAAATTGCAAAATATTTTTTTCAAAGCCTCGTAGTAAAAAAACCTGCATGATTCTAATTTTAATAATTTTAATCAAAATATTTTGTATGATTCGAAATCATAAATCTACTAATGGTAGACAGAGAATGATATTTTTTCCCCTCTTAGGTCAAGGTCGGGTGTAGTTTCACCTGATCTGCGATATAAATAATAACTGACATTGACATAGTAAGCTGCAAGAGAGACCAGGGCTTCGACCAATGACCTAGGCGAGGTATTGAACTCCGTGTCAATGTAAACTGGGTGTCTTATGCTCCGCTGACTTCTTGAAAAACCCACCGTGTTAAATATTGGTCGAGGATGCGTTCTTTAGATGTAACATAGAATGTTGTAGTCACCAACCTAGTACGGTTACAAATATTGGAATAATCAACTTAGTCTCTTCTTCTTCTTTTTGTCCTGTCACACCTCCATGGTGCATAGGGCCTCAAGAAACCTTCTCCACCCGACTCTATCGCATGCCTGATGCCTAACATCATCCCAAGTGAGGCCTGCTGCCTTAACGTCGTCCTGCAGGGTCCTTCTCCAGGTGGCTCTAGGTCTGCCTCGCTTTCTCTTGCCCCCCATAGGGGACCAGTCTAGTGCATCCTAAGCGATGCAGGCTGGGTTCCGTCTCAGAGTGTTCTCTAATCGGCTTTTCGCCTGCCATGGTTCAGAGAACGGCATTTGACACTGTTTGGGGCCAATATATTTTGAATATTGAGCGAAGGCACCTATTTAAAAACACCTGGAGTTTACCAATAACGTCCGCGGTAGACTTCTAAGTCTCACATCCGTACAGCAGTACGTAATCAACTTAGTACAGTCACAAATGTTTTAATAATCAACCAAGTAAAGTTACAAATGTTGGAATAATCAACCTTGTGAAGTTACACATCTTTAGACAATCGACAAAGTGAAGTTACACATATTTAGATAATCAACCTAGTAAAGTTACACTCTGTGGTCTGGTTACTGCGGTCTAAAAAGTTACCGCAGGGCTAAAAATAAGAATTGGTCTAAGCTGGGAAGCTTTCGGTAACATAAGTTACATCCTTAAAAACCGGAAAATACCGATCAACCTGAAACGAAATGTGTATGAAGCCTGCGTTCTGCCAGTTGATACTTATGGTCTTGAAACTGTTACATTGTCCAAGCAAAGTGCCTGTGACAGCCAAAACTGCGAGTGACCCAAAGAGCCGTGGAAAGAGCCATGTTAGGAATAAGCCTAAGAGACAGAGACAGAAACGATACGGTGAGAGAAAGAACAAGGGTCACTGACATCATCCACCGGGTGGCGACTCTAAAATGGCAATGGACGGGTCACGTAGCCAGAAGCTCAGATGAAAAGGGGACAAGAAGACTGCTGGCTTGGAGACCGTGGAAGGCAAAGAGAAGTGCAGGGCGACCGCAACAACGGTGGAAGGCTGACCTGAACAGACACGTCGGAATAACCTGGATGCAGTAGGCACAGGACAGAGTGACATGGAAGCGAATGGAGGAGGCCTTTGTCCGGGAGTGGACGGGAATGGGCTGAGGAAGAAAAGTTGCACATGTTTAGATAATCAACATTGTAAAGTTCTTCTTCTTCTTCTTTAATAGCCGTTGTCGTCCACTGCTGGACATAGGCCTCCCCCATACTCCTCCATGTATGACATGTCATACGGGGGGTGGTTGGCATTACAACGCCACGCTTGCCAGACGGGTTGGCGAGGTGTCCTTCCACGTTAGCCTATGCATCAATATTATCCACCGAGGTTATTCACACTCGATCTCTAACATTTCGCATAGTTTCCAGGGGAGACCAAAGTCGAGGAGGTGTGGATAGGTACTTGGGATCAGATCAATCCTCCAGCGTAGCATGGCCATCACCATGGTGATGGCCATGCACCGCTCGAAGAGTCAATAGGATCCCCCTTACTCCCCCCTTGTAAAGTTACACATGTTTAAATAATCAATCTCGTAAAGTTACACATGTTTACCAATAACGTCCGCGGTAGACTGGATCACACCAATCAACCTAGTGAGATTACAAACGGGGTGGGATCTTTTCACATTCGTAAAAACATGTTTGTTTTGTTTTTTTGTAGAAATGCAGTTTTACTGGACTGGTTGGTTACAGTTTCAGATGTGAATAGATAAAATGAAATAATTCATTAGAATTGCCATAAGGCGGACATCGAAGAGGTGCATATGGCAAGTTTTTAATGTCCATACAATGAATGAATTCCAACTGTTGTTCACTTGTTGGCTGAAGGTATTCTTCGTCGTATATGTGAGGCAATTTCAAATATGAACGTGGATTTTTTCATATAAAATGCAGTTCACGTTATATGCATGAGAATGTCTTAGAGGCAATTTCGTATGTTTGTCACTACTTTGGATGATACACTTCCTGGGCAATGGCCGGTGGATAGGTAATGTAGAATTTAATGGCCAAAAATGGTTAATATTACTTGCAGGAGATTTTAGAAATATTACCTGTAAATCCTCAATCGACACCAGCAAGTACTTCGTTGAGGAGTTCTTCAACGGTTTGATTATTTTGTGTAGTCTGTTTTCAATAGTTGTATTTTTGTTACAGAGTTTACCCGACATCCACCTGAAAGCAGTTTCATCACGGTGCGGAAGTTCGAGACGGTTTGTTTTAGGGATGTGCGATCCGCTCACGAGTTAACTCAAAGAGTCGACTCACTTTGGTGAGCGAGTGAGCGATGATTTATAAAAAAAATAGCGGCAGCTCAAAGATCCGCTGGGTGAATCGTACATTTTCGCAAAATAGTCGAATCTTTTGTGAGCTCTTTGGGATCTGAGCTGAACTGTTCCGATAAGCAATGTGAGTCGACTCTTTTTAATAATTCACGGTTCACCATTTTGAGTCGTTCGTAAAAATAAATTTCTGAAACGAATTTAAAAAAAATGTCGTCGCTGATTTTCTGCAAGTTGCATATTTTTTTTTCACAGCTGGTAACGGTTAGTTACAAGTTACGTTATTTTTATTAACTTTAATTATGTATGTACCTAACTCAACTCCAGCAAGAACTTGAAAATTATATCAAAGAAATTATTCAAATTGACATAGGTTATAAAAATCACATTTTTTTTAACAGTTGATAAATTATTGTAACAGCTGATGATGTCAACATAGGTTGAGAAAATAGCTGTCGCGAAAATAAAAATAAATAATAAAAATCGTGATACATAAACAGAGTTTTATAATTTAACACTTAATAATGTTGAAGTATCATAGTGTTTCGGCCAAAACAATGGACTATTAAATCAATTAGGTATATTTAATATCTACAAGTTTATTTTCTAAACACACACGATTTCGACAATAGAATTTGATTTTCAAAAATTAAAAACAGAAAACTAACGAGTATCATAAGTAAAAATGTTGCATTCAAATAGGCACCATTCGTCTTCATTCATATCGTGGGTATTCTTCGAAAAAACACTAAGTCAAAATTCAAAATTCAAAATTCAAACTTCTGAGATAATTGAAGTTCAAAGTTTGTAAGGATATAACAATTTTTTTATACTAAACATTTCTAAGCCAATTTAAAAAATGGTAAATTGATCTATTAAATACATTTTATTTAATGGTTTAAGATATTTCTAGTATAAGTGAATTGTTTTGGTCAATTTGACTGTTGCCGCACTTTATGGTAGTTAATTGTGACACGTAGTACGTTTGTACTGTTTTGCTGTTAAAGTTATATTAGTTTTGTCGTTTTTATAAAGAATTTTGACAGGTGTAAAAATAAATTTTTCATTTCTTCCAATGACAATTTGAATAATTTCTTTAATATTACTTTAAAGTTCTTGCTGGTTAAGAGCCTAATTACAGCTTATTTAAAAAAAGGTGGATACGTGTAACATAAATTGAATAAACACGAAAGTCCGGATCGTCCATGTCAACATGTGCAACATCGAAAAAAACATTGTGTTATTACATTATGTGCTAAATTAAAAAAACAGTGGATTCGTGGAACATAAATTAAATAGACAATATGTGCACCATCTAAAAAGAATATTTTGTGTTAAATTATTTTTATTTTGTTATTTAATTATATCATTGTATTTTATATTATTTGTTTTAGATTTATTTTGTGGGTGTTGGACGATCGAAGTGTGCGCGGGAGATGCCTATTGGTGGCGATGAGGTTCGCAACCCATCACACCGCGTCTCCCGCGGAGCGAAAAGAGAAGGATGGAGTGCCGCATCAGTAAATGTGTGACAGTCCATTCTTTCTGCCTACCCTTTCAGGGAGACGGCGTGATGGTTAGTTAGTTAGTTAGTTAATGGTTTAATAAATAATAACTGAACTATCAGCACATTTTTTTCAAAATAATAGTGTATTGACATGACTTAGTGCATTTTCGCTGATACATAATACCACAGTAAGGTATTCAAATTGAAGTCACACTGTACCTACTATAGTCACTTTGTGATAAATGTTTTTTTTTTCTTTAATTAAAAAAATAATGCAATAATTTTATCTTATGTACAGTAGGTACCTATTACATTTGATAAAATAATAATTGATTAATAAAAAGAGAAAAGAAAGAAAATAATAATTGCCACGTTTGTTCCTGAGTAAAGCATGTAGACATCACTTACTAGACATCATCAGGATATCATGTCGCCGACCAACAATCTCACCTCCGCTGGATTCATCCGAAAATTGATAATTTATCACCAAACATTTATCCAGGGAATTTGCATTAAGTCCCTTGGTGCTTTTTCACTGAACGGATTTATGTTATATCAACTTAATAACTAACTAACTAACCATCACGCCATTTCCCCGGAGGGGTAGGCTGAGAGGATGGATCGCCACAATGCTTTGTCCTGGCATACCTCTCGGGCTTCCTCTACATTCATACGTCGTACCATGCACGCACGTCAATTATTCCTATTTCGAATGTGGCCGCCTTTTAGTAATTGATTAATTTGGTCATGCCATGTTTTCCTCGGTCGTCGGCTTCTTTTTCCACTCACGCTGCTTGTGTACAACTTTTTAATCATTCTTCTCTCATCCATTCGTTCCATATGTCCAAACCATCTCAGGGATCCTTTTTTAATTTTATCCATGATGCAGTCATCTGCCTTACATTTCTCTCTTATTTCATCGTTCGGTGTTCTATCATACAAAAATTTTCCGCACATGTTTCTTAGTGATCTCATTTATACTGCGTTTATCCTGCTTTCATCCTTCTTTTGCCAGCTCTTAGCTTCACTTCCATACATGAGGGACTTCTACTTATTACAGAAAATATCTCTACTTGTAGTGTAGATAGGACTTAGTGCGTTTTTGCAGATTGTAGAGTATTTTTTCAACAGTATAACCTCATCATTAAGTCAAAACAACAAAATTTTGACTTAGTGCTTTTTCGTAGAATACCTACCCACGATATACTCGTATAATAATAATACAGAAATGGATAGGCTACGCAATGAATCTAAAATGAGACAAGTTAAACATTAAGATTCACTATCTGTGATTAATTATTGTTTGATTGTATAACAGACACGATTAAATCATTTGTGTTATATAATACGACGAGTATTCGTAGTTCTGGAGATGATCTCACATTCTTGTGACCGGTTTACGTACTTTCCTCGTTATGTAAGACGAGTCTGCAATGTAAATCTCGTAAGAAAATGGACCAGACTCAATTATTGCTTTAAGTAAATTTACGAGGGGCAATCCAACCGGGTCGGTTTTCTCTTTAATGTCGTCTACATTTAATGAATGGTAATACAAGTATAAATTTCAAAACTTATATGGACTGTCCTGGATATATTTATATTTTTTAATTAACTAACTAACTACCTAACCATCACGCCGTCTCCCTGAAGGGTAGGCAAAATAATGAACTGCCACACTTTTCTTTCCAGACATATTTCTCTCGCTTCCTTAACATTCATACATCGTGTCATGCACGCACGTCGAATCTCTGACTCCTCACATGGCCGACATTCAATATTTGATTTATTTGATCGTGCCACGTTTTCTTTGGTCTTCCTCTATTTCTGGTTCCATTTACATCGTTAACATATACATTTTTTACCATTCTTTCTTCATTCATTCTTTCCATGTGTCCAAACCATCTTAATGATCCTTTTATTATTTTGTTCATAACACCATCATTCGCACCACATTCACTTCTTACATTTTCATTCGACACTCTATCATACACAGAGTATCCACACATTCGTCTAAGAGATCGCATTTCTACAGCATTTATTCTACTTTCATTCTTCTTTTGCCAGTTCCATGCTTCGCTTCCATACATAAGGGTCGGTAGAAGAACACCATTGTGCACTGCCATTCTAGCTTTTTTGGATAGGTTTTTGTTTGCGATGACAACTTTATGTGCACCATTCACTTTGTTGCCTGCCCCAACCCTTCTTTCAATATTCCTCTCCACTCGCCCATATCTTGTAAACATACTACCTAAATACAAGAACTCATCTACTTGCTCCAAATTTTCACCATTCACGCTAATGTTGCAGACTATATGAAGACTTTTAATTATACCTATTATATGAAGAAATGCTTTATTCGTTTAAACAACTACACATCATTCAATATAATATTAGTGCATAAAGTATCCAAATAGAGAAGCCATATTAGGTTATATATAATAAACAACAAGGAAAATAGTTTCATACATAAAAAAAAAGTTTATTAATTATGGTTTACTATATTTAAAGAAGTATACATATATAACTATATATTTTTACTAACAAAAAATGAATTGTTTATTCATTTAAAAAAATGCTGTATAATAACAGATCAATTAAACATCTAAAGACATCAATTTTAAAACACAAAAAAGAAAAATAGAAAATGGAAAATAAAATAGAATAGTTTATTTTAATAGTGCGTGCATTTAGAAACTATTAAGAAATTAGCGACATCTATGAAATCTACCAGAAAACAGAATAGAGTTTTCTATGACAAACTTGTGGTTTTTTCTAAACATTTTAGTACCTACTGGAAAATGCAATGAAAATCATTTTGTTATAAACTCAAAGATATTATGAATGATAAATAAATTACTTTGATTAATTTATCTGTTTTTAACGGGTTTTATTATTTTTTAGGGGATTAACCAGTTTCACTTTTCTAGGACATTATCAAATGTCATTTCACATTTGATATTTCTTTTCTAGCTGGACGAAAAACGTTATTACCATAAAATATGGTAAAATTTCTAATTAACAGACATTTCCATAATAATTGTTAGTGTTTCATCATGGTTTAAGAAAAAAGTTATTTTTGGTTATTATTATATTTTAGAATAATCTAATAGAAAAAAAATCTAAATTGAAAATTCGATGATCGTATCAAAATTTAAAAAAAAAAGATCCCAGAAATGGTTTGGACATATGGAACAAATGGACGAGAGAATAATGGTTAAAATGTTGTATACAAGCAGTGTGAGTGGAAATAGAAGCCATAATCAAATACTAAAAGGCGGCCATATTTGAAGAGGGAAAAATCGAGGAGCGTACATCTTACGATGTATGGATGAAGAGGAAGCTAGAGAGGTGTGTCAAGACAGAGCAGTATAGCGACCCATCCTCTCTGCCTACCCTTCCGGGGAAACGGCGTGATGGTTAGTTAGTTAGTTAGTTATGTTGTATTACAAATATTTACAGCGCAAACAAAAATCAGCATGTTACAGAGCTCTTTTATAGAACCAACCTGCCTGGTGACACCGGTGGGAAGAGCAATTAATCTGCTGAACGCGGTCTCCTCGGAGATCGACGTCTTTCATATTAGTAAAAGTACGTTCAGAAGTTAAATACTCTTGATTTTGGAGAGTACCTTGTCTTCCTAATGTCGAATCATCTCTCATGCGTTTATGGTAGTATACTAAATACAATATATTATTTTACCTGTTCTCAAACCTTAATTTTGTAATGTCTAAGGATGAAACAAACTGATTTGATTTGATTTTATTTGATTTAAGTACTTGTTAGTATTTAATATCATGATACATTTTAACCTGAGTAAAACAACAAGTTTAATTAGATAAACCTTTTTTAAATAAACTTTAGGCGTTAACACTGTGGAATTCCACAATGACGATTTATTATGAATTAAAACACTGTTTTTCCAGATTTGAGTTAATTTTTCTCGACACGTTTCGAAGGCTTTTCACGTTCATCATCGGGAAAACGGTATAAACTCCTAAAGGTCTAACTAACTAAAGGTTACCTTGTTTTAAAACCTCGTTTGATTTATTCAACAGTTCTACATACTTTGCTACATGTAATTATGTTATATACATACAAATGCATATGTTAAAATTTAGAGATAATTGATCCATTAATATTATATACAAGTATATTGTCACAATGTCACGTGACATAATTGCAACGTCATTGTTCCAGATTTTATTCATAACCATTATTTCGACAGGTTCTGCATAAAAGGTCGCCATAAAATATAACCAGGAGTGGATTAGGAATATCAATAATTTTATCCTTAGAAATATGCGTTAAAAAATTTCCAGAACCCTTCACATCCCAACCCCACAATAAAATACCTCTCAAATTACGACCCAAACACCACAAGCGCCTAAAGGCGATCCTCCTTCAGAGGAACACTCCGGGTCACACAAACCATGCCCCCGCATAAACCAACAACTCACCAAATCACCTTCCAACAATGTTCCCATCAGACGTAAGAGGAATAGCCACATGATCTGAATCTCTGCAAGCCAGAAGATCTAAGTCCAAGTTTTGATATTAAAAACATTATTTAAGTCAGTGTTATTGATATTTCTGATATCACAAAATATTGTCAAATAATAATTATACAGGGAAAAGTAAAATTTATAAATAGAACTATTTCAAAACCTGAAATCGAACACTTTCCTCCAAGTACTCGTATATGAAAACATGCAATTAATATTGAGTTTTAAGCTGATATAAGGTCAGAAATACGAAGATATTGCTACCTACGAAACATTAAAAACATGTAAATGAAACATTTATGGTAGATATTTTTACCAAAAACTAATGAGTAGGTAATATGTTTCAGTAAGAATCTAAACACACATTTAATGTTCCCGATTTTGTTTGTTCGCCGAATACGCTTCTGTGAATGCAGACAGGTACTAAAATAATTCGTATTCGTGTTATTGGACACATTTAGGCGCATTTCGGTGGGCGTAGAGAGAAAAAGAAAGTACAAAGCGAACCTTACGTCATTTCACCCGCCATCACCGCCGGCAAAGGTCTTATACAACTCGTAAATTTGGCGGGAGACACACACAACCGACTTAACCATAGAAAGAACAAAACGCGATGCGCAGAAGCTTTGCGCAACGAACGCGAACGGCGGCGCCAATTTCGATTAAGTTCACTTTATTTCAATTCAAAATGGATTACCGCGCATTGTCGGTGAGTTCGTTTTTATTAAATCTTTTTCAGCGCATTTTTTTAAGTTCAATGTTTTGTTTGTTTTGTTTTGTTACCCTGGATACCAAATGAAGTGAATTATTTAACTAACTTTTGTGACAGATAAGTTGACGCATTGTTTAATCGCTTTCAGTTGTTTTCTGGTGATTGGAACGTTAATGTGAATTTTTGAAATGTTTTTGCCTTTAAGGGTAGGTTCCTTGTTTAATCGATATTTAATCAAATGTGTGTTACGGATTGATTTTAAATAGTTAAAAATTAAGAATCTATTTTTTTTTTTTTATTAAGTGAGTACCTACTCAGTGATAATTCATGAAAATATTAATTTAAAAAATAACTGTGATAATAAAATATAAAAAATAAAACTTGTCAAGCTGGCTAAGAAAAAATTAGAGTGCATAATATTTCAGTCAGAATACGCAAAAAAATAATTCGTTTAAAAAAGCGAATTGTTTTTTTTTTTAATTTAATAAATCTTATTTTAATCATGAAATAGCAGATACAAAACATCAGAGTTACTATAAAAAAGACAACCACTGTAATTTTACTGTGCAATTATTTAATATAAATGTTTTTAAATACATTTATTTAAAAGCATATACTCGTACTCTTATGTCTTAAAATAAATTAGATTTTGATCAAATTAAGAATCAAGAGATTTTCAAGACTTGATGATGGGTGTCTGAAATATTCACGGATTGCGTATACTTTCCAATTATTAAAATTGTAGTTTTATGAAGTTTTTATACCTAAACCACCAATAAAAAGATTTCCTAGTCACAAAAATGCAATGAATTACACGGTGCTATTGGTCTTATATAAATTTGGATTGATGAAACACTTTAAATATAGTAAAACATTTTGATAATTCTTATTTCATAATTCTTACACATTAAACAAATAAAAGTGATCTTCTATTTGAAAAATAATGGTGATAAAATACTTGTCAAAAAGAATTGTTTAATACATAACAAATAATAATTTCATGGAATTGGTGTACACATTAAAAAACTATAAATTAAAATATGTTTTTTAAAGGTCTGGATTAATATGAAAAATAATTATTGCTACTTAACAAAAAAACTGTATTATTTTTATTATTATTATTTTCATTTACCCTGAGCGCTATTTTGATTTAAAAAAAAAATTGTAAAACCGTAAGATTATTACAAAAATATATTATTCGCTGTTAAAGTATTCTATGAATAGATGATGCTTACATTTGAAATGCGTTTGTGTGGATTTAGTAGACAACAAAATATAAAATAAAAATGTTAACTTTTTACGGCACAAGAGAATTCGGTACTTATTTGGCAAAAGGTCCCAGATGCGTTTTTTGTGAAATTGAGTTAAATATACCATCAGCATTATTTTTGCACACTTTATGTTTTGACAATACGTATCTTGCCATCCCAAAATAATATTTGATTGTGAAAATTTATACCTTTGTGCTGTTTTGGTGGTGAAAAATATAATTACATTGTTTATGTGAAGTGTTTTGACAGGTGCCAAATTGGTTTTCATAATTTTATTTTTCGAACGTTTATGTACATTTGTTCCGATGTCTATTTGAAAAATTCTTTTGATTCATATTGAAGTGCTTGCTGGAAATTAAACTATTTTAAGTGCCTAACTAACTAAAATTTTATTGATATAACGGTGGTAACGGGAGAAACAAACTTTTAATGAAAGGATATTATCTTAGAAAATAGCTTATGTGTTATAACTTTTTTTTTTTTTTTTTATGTGTTATATTTTGTTATTTTTATTTTATGATTTATTTTATTTTATTTATTTATTTTATATAATTGAATTTTATTTAAGATATAGTTTGTAAATGATTTAGCATTTAAGTGTGTGCGGGTGATGCCTACTGGTGGCGATGAGGTCCGCAACCCATCACACCGCATCTCCCGCAGGGGCGAACAGAGAAGGGTGGAGTGCCGCATAGGTACATGGAATATAAGGGGAGGTTTGGAAGGAAAGTTGAATGAGATGTGTGCAGAAATGGATAATAAGTGTTTAGATGTTTTATGTGTGACTGAATGTATGATGAAAGAGTGTGGTTCCTTGGAGCATGCGGATAAGCTTGTTCTGTGGTCGGGTGTGCCGAATGACCACAGAGCATGCCAAGGCGTGGCGGCGGTGCTAGCTCCAAGGATGGTAGAATGTATGAAAGGTTATAAATGTGTTAGCCCAAGACTCATGTGGATTCGCTTCAAGATCGGGTTAACAAGAGTTTTCCTTTTAATTGGATACGCCCCTGGTAACAACGAAAATGAGGCGAGTAAAGATGAGTTTTGGGACAAAGTGAGAGAGACATTGGTGTGTAAGAGTGAAAACGAAAGATTGATAATAGCAGGTGATATGAACGGTTGGGTGGGAATCCGTAGGAGTGGGTACGAGGAATGTCTGGGTACGTTTGGTGATAGACGAATAAATGATAATGGAAGGAGACTGCTTGAATTGTGTTTAGAATGGGGTCTCTTTGTATCAAATACCATCTTCGATCATAAGAGAATCCATCTCTATACTTGGGAAAGAGGATTTGAAAGGTCCATTATAGATTACGTCATTGTAGACTCTAGATTACGGGCGGATACTGTTGATTCAAGGGTCTTCAGGGGAGCCGAACTGGAAACGGATCATTTTTTAGTAGTGGCAAAAGTGATCTTATTCCGGGGATGGCGAACCAGAAGAAGCAAAACAGTAGCCGCACCGACTAGAGTCAAAGTTGAAAAACTGCAAAACAATGACGTAAGAAATAATTTCGTAAGAAAAGTGAAAGATAGATTGAGTGAGTGGGATGTAAGTGAGTTGAGTATTGACGAGACCTGGAAATACTTGAAGGAGAGTTTGTGTGAATCAGCGAAAGAATCGTGTGGTGTGTGTGTACAAGGAAGAAGGAAAGGGGATGCATGGTGGAATGATGACGTAAAGATTGCTGTTAAAGAGAAGAAAGATGCTTGGTTGAATATGTTGTCGATAAATAAGAATGACAGAGTTAAGTATGAAAGAGCAAAAGATTTGTATAAGGTATGCAAGAAGAGAGTGAAGTCGGTAGTGAAAGCGCGGAAAGAAAAGCTGAAGGAGGAAGAAGGGCTCAAAATGACAAACAACTTCCAAGCAAATTTAAAATGTTTTGGAAAGAAGTTAAAAAAGCCCGAAATCCTCCTGATAGTGGATGTGTGAAAGCAATTTTAGACAACGAGGGAAGAATGTTAACGGAGAGTAAGATCATACAAGAAAGATGGATGGAATATTTTAAGGAGATGTATGGTGGTGATACAAGCGTGATCGAAAATATGACAGCTAGTGCGAGTGCGGGACCTATGAATGATAATATTGAAAAAATAAGTACGAATGAGATGAAAAGATCCGTGAGTGCAATGAAAAGTGGAAAAGCTGTTGGGTTTGATTGTATTGCCATAGACTTTATTAAAAGCGGTGGCGAAGTGGTTTCTACATGGTTATGTAAGTTATTTAACCAGTGCTTGGAGGAGGGATATACGCCGCTAGACTGAGGAGAGCAGTAATTATGCCCCTGTACAAAGGAAAAGGATCGCGTATGGAATGTGGAAACCACAGAGCTATTAGTCTTTTGAGTGTCGTTGGTAAAGTCTATGGCAGAATTTTAATAGAAAGAGTAAGAAAATTGACGAGTGACAAAGTTTGGGATGTGCAAGGTGCCTTATGAATGGCAGAGGATGTATGGATCAAATTTTTGGACTTCGTACATTGACAGAGAAGTTTCTGGCCAAAAATCGCAAACTTTTCTGTGCATTTGTCGACTTACAAAAGGCATATGATTACGTTAATAGAGAAAAGTTGTGGAAAATATTGTCTGAATATGGAATAAGTACAAAACTGATCACGGCCATTAAGTCGCTATACACGGAAAGCACTGCTAGTGTCAGAGTAAATGGAGATCTTACAGCCTGGTTTGATATCAATAAAGGTGTCGAACAAGGTTGCGTAATGTCCCCGTGGTTATTTAATCTGTATATGGACAATTGTATGAGAGAGCTGAAAGGGTTGGATGTAGGTGCCAAAATGAGCGGAGTGTCAGTAAGCTGTCTCTTGTATGCGGATGACGCTGTCCTACTTGCTGACAACGAGCATGAACTACAAGTCCTGGTGAATTGTATGTATGAGGTATGCATGCGAGATCTGATGATGAATGTTAATAAGTCCAAGGTAATGATTTTTGAAAGGAAGAAACCACGACAGTCTGCAACATTAGCGTGAATGGTGAAAATTTGGAGCAAGTAGTTGAGTTCGTGTATTTAGGTAGTATGTTTACAAGAGATGGGCGAGTGGAGAGGGATATTGAAAGAAGGGTTGAGGCAGGCAACAAAGTGAATGGTGCACTTAAAGTTGTCATCGCAAACAAAAACCTATCCAAAAAAGCTAGAATGGCAGTGCACAATGGTGTTCTTCTACCGACCCTTATGTATGGAAGCGAAGCATGGAACTGCAAAGGAAGGATGAAAGTAGAATAAATGCAGTAGAAATGAGATCTCTTAGACGAATGTGTGGATATTCTGTGTATGATAGAGTGTCGAATGAAAATATAAGAGGTGAATGTGGTGCGAATGATGGTGTCATGAACAAAATAATGAAAGGATCATTAAGATGGTTTGACATATGGAAAGAATGAATGAAGAAAGAATGAAAAAAATTATACAAGTTAATGATGTAAATGGTACCAGAAATAGAGGAAGACCATGAAATGGCACGATCAACAAATCATCAAATATTGAACGTCGGCCATGGAGTCAGAGAAATCGACGCGCGTGCATGACACGATGTATGAATGTTGAGGAAGCGAGAGAAATATGTCAGGAAAGAAAGGTGTGGCAACCATTCTTTCTGCCTATTTCTCTCGGGGAGACGGCGTGATGGTTAGTTATTAGTTTTAGTTTTTACAACTGTGTATCCACTTATATCATTGTACTAGCTGACCCGGCAACGCTTCGCTATTGCTAGATTACACCTAAGTACACCCAATATATATTAAAGAAATACAAAAGTTCAATATCAATTATTTTATTGGATAAAATGACATGTGTATAGGTGCAAGAGTGTGTGTATCCTAATTCAGTTCATATCTTTAAAACATTTTTTTAATCCAAACAAACTTGCTGTGAACTTGAATAATACTAATGTGAATTGAACAATTGAAGGCTGGACATTATTACCAAGGTGGCAAGTTTACAAAAAGTCTGAAATGAGTTTTTGATGCCAATTGGTCTTAAACGTAGCTGTGCAAAAGCGCGTTATGATTAAATAATATAGTGTAGTTCAAACGTTACCCTAAAGATGTCACCCAAAAAAAAGTTAATATTTATCTTTTTCAGCTTTATGTTTAAACCATTAAACGTCCAGTCTTAAATTTTTTCCTTAATATTTTAAGTGAAATTTAAAAAAACAAATAAATATACTATATCACATTTGCATAAAACATTCATACATATACAATTCATATCCGTTCACTCCTGGGCGTAGGCCTCCTCCATCTGCTTCAATGTCTTCAATGTCGTCCCTCCATCGAAGTTGAGGACGTCCTGGGTTTCGGGTTGCAGTTCATCTATCATCAGGGCTGTGAGCGGCATGCCATTTTAGCGCTGCCACTCTTCCGATGATGTCCGACACTCCTGTTCTGGCTCTAATAGTGGTGTTTCTTACCCCGTCCATTATACTGATTCCCAACTTTCATAGCTCTTTGGACAATTCTTAATTTAATAGCGCTTTTCTGAGACAACGTTATGGTTTGAAACCAATAAGATAACACCGGCAGGACACAGCAATCCAACACCTTCAGTTTAAGGTTGATGGGGTTCGTGGGCTTTTCAAAATATGCTTTGTTCGATTTCTGCGATTTGATTTTCTCCACTCAGTACTATTGTGTAATCCAAATATATATATATATGAATCGACTATTTTGATTTCGGTGTTGTCTATTGTGATTTGTACAGGAGTAGGTACAATGATTTTTGTTTTCCCAAAATGCACGCATAGTCCTATTTCCTTTGATTTTTTATTTAGTTTTTCCAAAATCGTGGATATTTGCTCAGGGTTACTGCTAATCACCACTGTCATCCGCAAACCATAAATGATTGAAGTATTATTTATTTATGAGTATTCCTCTGTCCTCCCAATTAAATTATTTAAAAATGAGAGTTAATAATTTTGGAGATATGGTATCACCCTGTCGGACTCCTCTTGGTATAGGTATCTCTGCAGTTAGCCAGTAATCATTAATAGTTACTTGTAGGGTAGTCTTGTCATATATACTGCAGATTAAGTTGGAATATCTGGACACTATCTGTGCTTGGTTCATTGACCATACTTCAATTGAATCAAAAGCTTTTTGATAATCCACAAAGGCTAGTACAGAGGCATGTTATACTCGTTGTACTGTAGCTACTCCTGAATAGAAGTCGAATTTTAGTGAGTTTTTTTGTTAGAATTTTCTTGTATTCTTGTTAGAACTTTTTGTGTAAAGATTTATATTCAATGTCAATTGAAGTGCTGGATGCGCTGTTGAAGTCACAGCAATTCCAGATGAAGCGATTGCCAATGTATTTTTTTTTCTGAATATATGGTTGGCAATACCAATAAGATGAAATGTTGTCCCTGTGCCACCAGGTGAATCTAAGAAATGCAATCCACCACTTAGATTGCGTACGGCTCGCATTATGGCATCATACACTTGTTTTTGTTGTGGAAGTAATCTTTGAATGTACAAATACACTCAATTCATTGATTTCAAAGCATTTTTCTCGTTTTAATCACTATCAAATATGTGATTAACCAACCGATTAGGTGATGTCATTCCCAATTGTACCAATTCATTATTCGTGATTGTCAAATATATCCTTCTATCAAAATGAATGCTTCATTATACTCATGATTAAGACAACTTATACGTAGGGGATATAAAATGTCATCAGTCATAAAATCTTTATATTTTCCCCATAAATCTGTTGGATTTGATGGTAGGCACGTAGATAATATGATTATAAATTATGTATATATTTGATTGATGGCGATATTGTCGATGTCCATCATCGCCTGTATTAGTTTCTAGAAGCAATGTTCTTGGATAACATTTCTTGTATTTTTCATTAACCATGCATGACGAATAAATTTTGTGGACCATGATTATAACCATATACACATGGACCATGAATCATATTTTTTGATACAATTTCAGCCAATTGAGGATAAACACTTGAATCAGGAATTTCAGCTGAATACATCTAACGTGTTTCCCCAAATAGACGATGATGTTAAAATGATATCCATCTTTGCCCTGCCACAGTCATCTGCTGTAAATAAAATTTTATTTTTGAAACGTTTGTAAGACATACGTTATATTGAGTATTATAAAATAAGCTTATTATATTTTACCTCATGGCGGGTTATCGAAATATGTCCTAATTCCATAATTATAACCATATACACATGGACCATGAATCATATTTTTTGATACAATTTCAGCCAATTGAGGATAAACACTTGAATCGGGAATTTCAGCTGAATACATCTAACGTGTTTCCCCAAATAGGCGATGATGTTAAAATGATATCCATCTTTGCCCTGCCACCGTCATCTGCTGTAAATAAAATGTTATTTTTTACACGTTTGTAAGACATACGTTATATTGAGTGTTATAAAATAAGCATATTATATTTTACCTTATTGTCATTGACAGTCTCATCCCAAATAGGCGATGATGTTAAAATGATATCCATCTTTGCCCTGCCACAGTCATCTGCTGTAAATAAAATTTTATTTTTTACACGTTTGTAAGACATACGTTATATTGAGTGTTATAAAATAAGCATATTATATTTTACCTTATTGTCATTGACAGTCTCATCGACACACCAACATATGAATCAATAAAATAATTTTAATGGAGAAATGAAAGGCATATGTTGCGCCACCGGAAAAATTAAACTGCTTCAACTTGGAAAACCACGTCCATTAAAAACTTTGCTTGCCGGATAAACCGCCGAATCAAAGCACTTCCTTTAACATAGTGAAATATAAATAATGCTTTCAAATAACGTTGTTTGGTGCAGAAATTGAAACAACTCGATTCATGCCAACTTTCAAAGTAAAAGGGCAAATGTATCGTACAGTTGGCTCCCTGCTTCCGTTCCTAGATGTTTAACAAAAATTTCTACAAATGTATTTCATCGGTTAATGCAATGATAAATTGAATCCACGCTGCAGAATTTCTACCAGTATTAAAAGGTCCTTAACAAAATAATAACAAAAAAACAATTTAATGTGTTTGTTCAAAACAGCAATTGACATGAGGGCATCTGATACACACAGGACTGTTAATCATCAGACAAAACACCTGCTAGGCAATATGTTTCGACGTTAAAACAATAAATCCAATCAGTGGCGAAGAACCAAAAAAAAATAATACAGCGCAAGTAACTATTATTCGTACCGATAAATGATTTGAGATTATGAAGACCATCACATTTTGAAATTTTAAAATAGAAACAGAAATTCGATATTAATCTGTTTTAATCAGACTAAGCTTCGCTCTGAAGAATACATTCTTTGCGAGATGAAGTTGTAAATGATGGTAATATGACTAACAATTTTGGCATCATCTTATAAAAGGTAGTCCACGTCATATGCCCGAGTACGCTTAAGATGAAATTGCATATGTTCGTCACTACTTGGGACGATATACAACAGCTCTTACTTCCTGGAAAATCGCCGAAGGATAGGCATGATATCACAGCACGTGTTTTCAGACAAAAGCTAAAATAGCTGTACGTTTTCATGGTAAAAGTTAATGTTTGGGTCTGTGCGCTGCTGGATGTATCACTATAACAAAATTACTTCAAACCCAATTGATGATGTAGAATGTGTCCATAAGGATCTGCATGAAGTTGATGAAAAATATGATTCATGGACCTTGTGGTACACTGATTCCAAATTCAATATGCATGATAGACGGAAAATGCTCTAAGCGGTTCCTCGAGTATTAGTATCCAACACAATTACAGGATACGATGGATATCCTTTATATAGAAGATCAGCAGAAAATGGTGGTAATTAGCAACTAAACAAAAGAGAAACGGTGACATCGAAGTAGACAATCGGTGGGTTGTTCCATATTCGCCATTGCTATCAAAAACATATAAAGCGCACATTAATGTAGAAAACTGTAATTCCTTTAAATGTATCAAAAAAAATTGTAAGTACGTTAAAAAATGCAATTTTTGTTGTGCATCCAGAAAGAAGTGAAAATGAGTGAGGAAATCACACAGCATCAGGTTGGAAGATAACTAAGCAGCAATGAAGCTGTATGGCAAGCTTTCATTTCCCATTCATTAACGATTTCTGGTTGTTGTTCACTTAGCGGTACATCTAGAAAGTGAATGCGTTTATTTCACAGCTGCAAATGTACCTGAATTCAATGGCTACACAACTGCTTTCTTCCTGTTATGTCAAAATGACGCGTTTGCAAAAATATTGCTGTATTGGAAGTGTCTACGTATTATACATTAAATGCGAACAGAAAATCATTTGAACAATGCAAGCGCGGAGGGCGATTCGACCTGGCATTTTCAAAGAAACTATGATAAGCGGACCACACCGTGCATCCCAATCAAGATGAATATTCTTTTTTACGCATGTTGTTGGTAAATGTATCCGGTCTGACGCCTTTCCAACAATTGAGAATTGTCAATGGTGTTTCACATGCCACCCACGGTGCATGTAAAGCTCTAAAGTTATTGGAGAATGACTGACACTGCGATGTATGCATTGATGACGCGTGCTACACGTCACACCCAAATCAAATTAACCTATAGTTTGCAATAATACTGACCGCCTGCTTTCCTTCATCTCGATCAGAGTTATGGGAGAAATATAAATTGCACATGGCCGAAGATATTCTTGGTCGAATATGTATGGGAAATTCAAATATGAACATGGATTTCACAGCAGAAATCTAAAACGAAGCATTTATAATGATTGAAGATTTGTGCTTGGGAATCACTCACAAATCTCTCGATAAATTGGGAATGCCACCACCGAACTGATCTGGTGGTATTTCATGATAGATAAGCCAAGAGGAACAGATAAAACGTTCCTAATTTGATTGATTCTGAGAGCAATTAGATCCTAAAATCATATAGCCTTAGCCCTTGCGTTATCCGGAATAGACGCGACATTGTTACCAAGTGGAAGAACTGTTCATTTCGCTTTGAAATTGCCATTGAAAACGCAATTGATTGAAACTCCTGCATGCAACATTTTAAAAGCATCTGGAATTGGGAAAGTATTGCAGAAATCCAAACATATTTTTAAGAATCAATGCACAATTGCACACATAAAAAACACTCGAGGCTCTTAATCAATCATTGTAAGATTTGCCTTGAAACATTAGACCATTTGGAAACGCATTAATATTACTTGCAGGAGATTTTAAGGAAACATTACCTGTAAATCCTTAATCGACGGCAGAGAATGAAATAATGCTTGCCTGAAATAGCCTTATTTGTGAAGACACGTAAAAACATTGAAAATAACTACAAATATGCGTGTTCAGCTGCCAAATAATCAATCAGTTGAAATTTTCTTACATCAATTACCGGAAATTGGAAACCGAAAGGTGCCAGTTGATCTAACTTCAGGACAAATTTCATTGCCTCGTAACATCTGCAATTTAGCGACATCAAACGAAGCGGTACGACTTCCAATGAGTTTCCGCTTGTATGGCATTTTGTCAACCTAAAACCAAAATTTAACAAATTTATGTAATATTATTTTAACATAATTCAATGATATAAATTTAGAAATAAAATTTGATTTTTAATTTTATTGGCTACATGGTATAATACAACTTGTATTTTAACCCTCCAGTATAATACAACTTGTATTTTAAAAACTAATTAAAATCATGACGCAACAATGGCCGGGTCGTTTTTTCATGTAGTCAAACATAACCTAAAATAATACGTAAGTAAAACGATATTTAATTTCTTCTCTATAATTTATAACTACAGCTTTGAAATATGTAATGAGGAAATATAATGTGCATTCATTTCAACGGCAAAATAGAATAACCTGAAGATATATATATGAATTAGAAATATAAATATTAACTTACAAAATATTGCGACGCAATCGAAAGTTTCGATTCGAAACATATCAGATGACAGCTCAGAGACCACGTGATCAATCGAACGGCTAGAAGTAATTAATAACGAAAACAAAGTTTCGTTTATAATTTGAACTGCGATCAATTTGAACGATGGCGTAAATACACCCAATATATATTAAAGGAATCCAATTAAAGTCGTTCATAACCTCAAAATGACACTCACGTAAAAATTAACAAATAATTTGAACTGCGATCAATTTGAACGATGCCGTAAATACACCCAATATATATTAAAGTAATCCAATTAAAGTCGTTCATAACCTCAAAATGACACTCACGTAAAAATTAACAAATAATTTGAACTGCGATCAATTTGAACGATGGCGTAAATACACCCAATATATATTAAAGAAATATAATTAAAGTCGTTCATAACCTCAAAATGACACTCGCGTAAAAATTATACTCGCTATAATTTAGAAGCACCTGTCTGCATTAATGTACATAACCAATTATTTTAGTACGTAATAAGTAAAACGTATTAAGTATTATACATCCCAAAGTAAAACGCAATATATTGGACTGTCAGAAAGAAAAACACATTGTTGCCACTACACAAAATTACATGGAGACTGAATTCTCTCCAGACCGTATCAAACGAATATAGACTCAAAAGATTGATACTCAGGTGATACGAACATTAAGGTCTATATTCGTTTGCACTACGAAAATTTTCAATTAATTGATTAATTTATAAAGTTAATTAGAGCTCGATTAATAACAAAAATATGCCTATGACGACCGCTGAATTCCAATTAGTCCATTCTCCAAATTTCAAAAGGATCAGCTCAGGAATAACCTCAGAAATAGTCCACACACACCCGGAAGATCGCCTTTTATTTATATAGATAGATAGATTATATTTCTTACATAACCCATTTTTACAGTCTATAAAATAACAACATAAAACAATTTTTTCTTTTAACTTTTTTTACCATAATACATTTTCTGATATAAGTAAATACGCAAGGCGTGACTCCCTTTATTTTCCGGTGGTATTTCACGCCGAGTCTGTTTTGCTTGAAACCATTTTTTATAAAAAAAATATATATCCCATTGCGCCCGGTTTCCCCAACTGTTATTGTAAAAAGTGAATCGAAGGATTTTCGAAAAGCCATAAATTCCGTTTTACATGAAAGTTTTTCTATTCGTTTTCAATTTCAAGTTTGTAAACGATAACGCCCACATGTTTACGCGTGTTGCCTTTATCTCCCCTTTTTGTACCGTGTTAAGTATACGTCTGTGATATAATTCTGTGATTCTCTTTTGGATCCCCTTAAAAACATATTCGTGAATTTATCCCTTCAAGATATTTTAAAAAACATGGAAGCATGGAACTGGCAAAGGAAGGATGAAAGTAGAATAAATGCAGTAGAAATGAGATCTCTTAGACGAATGTGTGGATATTCTGTGTATGATAGAGTGTCGAATGAAAATATAAGAAGTGAATGCGGTGCGAATGATGGTGTCATGAACAAAATAATGAAAGGATCATTAAGATGGTTTGGACATATGGAAAGAATGAATGAAGAAAGAATGGTAAAAAAATTATATGTTAATGATGTAAATGGTACCAGAAATAGAGGAAGACCAAGGAAAACGTGGCACGATCAAATAAATCAAATATTGAATGTCGGCCATGTGAGGAGTCAGAGAAATCGACGCGCGTGCATGACACGATGTATGAATGTTGAGGAAGCGAGAGAAATATGTCAGGAAAGAAAGGTGTGGCAGTCCATTCTTTCTGCCTACCCCTTCGGGGAGACGGCGTGATGGTTAGTTAGTTAGTTAGTTAGTTAGATATTTTAAAATTTTAACAATAACAATATTATTATACAATAGAACGTAGTTAATATGTCCGATTCATCTTAATGACTCTTTTCATTATTTTGTTCATAACACTTTCATTCGTAATGCATTCAATACGTATATTTGCATTTGACACTATCATATTCAGTGCATACTGCGCGTTCGTGGCAAAGTGGTAAGAGCTCTAACTTCCATTCGGAAGGTCCTGTGTTCGATTCCCGGCGATGGCAGTGTGATTGTCACACTGTCTTTGGTCTGGTGTAGAATTCACGTGACAATAAAATAGCGATGTCATAAGAATCAATATAAAAAAAACTTAAATAAAAATGGTATACAGTAATTGGGTTCAAACGACCTGTTGTTTAAAAGGAAATAAAAAAAAATGGAGAGGGAACAGTTGGCAACTGATAGGGAGGAGTAGAGAAAAGTCATCGCTGCGTGCCAGGGGTCGTAGAAACGGAGAAGACAGGGTCCAAGCGAGGGTCAATCATTATCTTATATAGATTTACTACACATTCGTTTGAGAGATCGCATTTCTACTGCAAATCAATGAATCTTCTTTCAACTCAAATAAGTTTATTCACTCAACAGACATTACAAACAGAATAAATGTTTAAGTCATCTATTGAGTACGGGTAAAGTATTATATACATACTACAACATAATCCCAGGAATGCATGAGAGATGGTTTGACATTAGGGAGACAATATACTCTACAAAGTCAATAGTATTTGTCTTCTGAACGTACTCTCATTAATATGAAAGACGTTCTCCGAGGAGACCGCGTTCAGCAGATTAATTGCTCTTCCCACCGGTATCACCAGAAGCAGATTGTTTCTGGTTTTCATAATTATTTTGGCAGTTTCGTGCTCCACTTCTATACGTAAGGGTCGGCACAAGAATAACATTCTGCATTGCCATCTTAGCATTCTAGAATTATTTTTGATTTATAGTTATCGGTGGTGTTCTTGTGCCGACCCTTACGCATGGAAGTGAAGCATGGAACTGGCAAAAGAAGGATGAAAGTAGAATAAATGCAGTAGAAATGAGATCTCTAAGACGAATGTGTGCCAAATCTGTATATGATAGAGTGACAAATGCAAGTATAAGAAGTGAATGTGGTGCGAATGAAAGTGTTATGAACAAAATAAGGAAAGGGTCATTAAGATGGTTTGGACACATGGAAAGAATCAGTGAAGACAGAATGGTAAAGAAGGTATATGTAAACGGCGTGAACGGAGCTAGAAATAGAGGAAGGCCGAGGAAAACGTGGCACAATCAAATCAATCAAATATTGAATGTCGGTCACGTGAGGAGTCGGAGAAATCGACGTGCGTGCATGACAAGATGTATGAATGTAGAGGAAGCGAGAGAAGTATGTCAGGACAGAACAGTGTGGCGTTCCATTCTTTCTGCCTACCCCCCCGGGGAGACGGCGTGATGGTTAGTTAGTTAGTTTTAGTTATCGGTATCGTTTATGGGGAAAACGTGGTTCGTCGCGAAGTTCCAAGCTTGCTCACCTGCTTTTATCGTAAAAATTATGTCGCTGTCTGGTTTCGGTTGGGAGATTAGCACGACTATTCCGAGCACAAGCGAGCCAAATTATTCGAATTAACCACGTGTACAACGCGTGTAGTATCAAACGTGTTGTATCGTAATATCCGGAAGCACGGTATGTTCCATATCCGCGGATTTTATTTTTGAGCGCATACAGAAACAAAATAATGCCGGTTTATTTAAAAGTTTATTTATTTATTTTATTTTTCGTAAACTTAAGGCGTTTTACTAAACCAGTGGACTCAAATTTATTCACCACACTGCGAATAGTCCTCTCGGTAGGACGCTTATAGCGACCGTAAAATGGGCGAAGCGCGCGGAACTTTGCCCGAACAGAACACCCATAATGTTAAAACAATTTTATCATTTGCACGTGTTGTTGAACGCTATATCCGTCCATGGTGATTTGGCAAAACATACTGAATAAATGACAGCCAATTTGACAGATGTAGCTTCAACAATATTTCTGCTATCAATTGTCAAAGTTCAGAAGTTCCCATTGGAAGACCCTTTAATAAAATTTCTTTTTAGTATATATTTAGTTTGATTCTACTTAGATTTATGGCTTCGACCGGTTTCAGTAGTTCTGGAATCACTTAATCTTCCAGGACCCGTAGCTTGTTGCCATCCTCTGGTTTTAGACAATAGAGAGATTCCAGAGCTGCTGAAACCAGTCGAAGACATAAATCTAAGTGGAATCAAATTAATTATATATTGTTAAGAAATTATTAGTATTTTTATCTTCGGTGTGGCAGTCATAGCTCTAGCCACTCTGCCACGAAGGTTGTCCATAATGATAAGTTTATGGATGTGAATAATGGAACTGACAAAACTGGAAGTAAAAAAAACAAACCATCAAACCGTTTCCCCCCGCAGGGGTAGGCAGAGAGAATGGACCGCCACACTACTCTATCCTGGCACACTTCTCTAGTTTACTCCGCATTCATACAGCGAGTCATTAACGTACATCGATTCTTCCGACTTTCAACATGACCAACCTTTAAAATTTGATTAATTTGGTCATGCATTATTTTCCTCGGTCTGCCTCGACTCCGTACTCCATTTACATCATTCACGTATACTTTCTTAACCATCCATCCATACGCTTCATATTTCCGAACCAACGTATCCGATCCGCAGAGAAAATGAGATCTCTTTATCTTTAATAGATTTTTGCTAAACCATTGTACGGTGGAATATTAAACGTAGGGCGTGTGAATCGTTATGGACGAAATAATAACGCATCACTTATAAATTTGTGTAAATAATAACCTAAAAACACAAAACGCAATTATTTACAGAATTCATAAATAATTCTTTAAATTAATACATTTAAAAAAATACAACAACATTTTGAATGAATGTTGTTGTATAAAATAACTGGTCCAAGTAGGCATAACATTGGAGAGACATCTCCAGGCGAAATCTAGTACTGTATGATTTGCAGAGACTTTCACAGTACATTAATAAAGGTTTTCTGCTTAATGCTTTCCAATCTTAATAGATGACGCTAGTGTAGAGTGAACTTAAAAATGTAAAGATAGTCGTGGAATCCTACCATTTATACAAGTTCCAAAAAATTGTCAGACGTGGTGGTCATAAGGCAGAATGGGAAATGTTGTATTACATAAAGCGATCGCTCAACCCAACAAATGACAGGTCATAATCCTGTAAGCGCCTCGGCCACCACCTTCTGTCCCCAGAAAACAATTTACATCTTCGTTTCTATTGAGATACAATTAATCCTTATAAAAAAATACTTTTTGGTTACAGTAGTTGACAAAAGCAAAATTGACTGAGTATCTAATCGAGTGCGCAATTGAATGCAACGAGACGAATCGAAAGATTTGGAATGACGAAAAGAGATATAGGAAACGGAAGTAAGCTCTAAAGGACACTATGTGAGACGAAAAAGTAAAATAAATCATTATTTAGTTTTTTATAATTCTTACTAGATCGGATAATATTTGATTGATGATGTAATCTCTTGACCCCTGGAATCAATGGCTCGAGTATGGATCGGGTATACAGATTTTGGATGATCTTATTCTTCGTGTCAATGACACGAGATTGTCTTTCCTATTTCTCTTGCCATTGTGATGGGAGGTTTGGCAGACTTGTCGTTTCCATAGGCGGCAGGTGTTATATTGTATTTTTAGTAACACAATACACGGAGGCACTTCAGATGAGAGATTCTCGCTCGAACTGATGTGACTTAAAAAAATTAAGTATGTAGTTAGCAGCTTCGATGGTACAGTTAAGACTGATAAATGTGTAATATTTAAAAATTTGGTTAACCTACGACATTATTAAAATATTTAACATTGTCGAAAACGTCAGCTTTCTATGAGTTAAATAAAATTTTAGAATTTTTATTTAAACATTTTACATAACTCTTTATATACGAATTGAATTGAATTCTAATTTTATATCTCCTCGGATTTGGATATTTTTAGTATCAGTGAGGCAGTATTCATACACAATTATTTTAACCCTTTGAAAGCTAAGGCATGCAGGTGGAATTCCATAGTAATACACTTAGGAAATTGAAAATAACTTTGTTTATTAACCACAAAATATAAAAAAAACACTAAATGTTTCGGAGGATAACTCCATCTTCAGGTGTAAATATATAATAAAAACTAAACAAATAAAGACAAATAAAAAAAAAACGCATTTAAAATTCGATACAATAATTTAAATTTAAAAATTAGCCTGGGCTAATTGTTACAAGTACTAATAATTATTATTTATCAGAAAGAACTAATAAATATTATTAAACAATAATAAACCACAATGATAATATAAAAATATTAAATTGTAATTAAAAAAAAACATGCATTTGAAAATACATAAATTATATAGAATTTAATGATTGATCATATGCAAATTAATTATTTATTTCAAATGAGACTACTTTGAAGAAAATACGCCGATTACTTGAAAAAAAAAATTGATTTTCAATTTAAAAAAATAAAGCACCCCAATTTTTGAAGTAGGTAACTTTTCGAATTTTTTGTCTAATTCGCACATTTCGTTTGATCAAGTGTCGAAAATACATATTGTATAGTGTCTGTTTTGTAAGCGGCAGCGAACTTCTTTAAGCCGGTACCTGTTTACGTATTTACCCGATACGCGTAAGCTCTTGATTAAAAGGAAAATAATCGCGTACAGTACCTGCGTCCTTAATTGGTTTTCCCGTGGTGGGGGCAGCACCACGTTAGTGGGCATTTAATCTCGTCCTTACTCACCACACCCGCGCCCGGTCCGACTTATTTTACACACACGAGAGCGCCCGGACGTGCCGCGGCGATCATTTAGCAGCGGAAACCCCTAGTGTTCTTATAAATATTTAAAAATCACACCGATCTTGCGCTAGGATGAAAAACAAACACTTCATTTAACCGGTCTACTATGGAAATTGCAGGATCAACTTCATAACTTACTATCACATAAACTGACTACTGGTTGGCTCAAAATGACCGTAACAATTTATTTATTATTTCTTGGTAGTATGCGTTGTGACTGAAAGAACTAAACGATGTATCCAAATCTGTATGTTTGAATATGAACCTGGCAATAACTAAGGTGATGGGCACGGAAAGGCTTGAAATCAACGTGGACGGCAACAGAATTGAGAATGTCCTAGAATATACATACCTGGGACACAATATTCGATTGGGGCGAGATAACTAAACCGCAGAGCTAATAAGAATAATCGGACTAAGCTGGGCAGCTTTCGGAAACATGAGTTACATCCTTAAAAAACGAAAAATACCGATCAACCTGAAACGAGTCTATGAAGTTGGTACTTATGGTCTTGAAATTGTTACATTGTCCAAACAAAGTGCCGAGAAACTACGAGTGACCCAAAGAGCCATGGAAACAGCCATGTTAGGAATAAGCCTAAGAGACAGAGTCAGAAACGATACGGTGAGAGAAAAAACAAAGGTCACTGACATCATCCACTGGGTGGCGACTCTAAAATGGAAATGGGCAGGTCACGTAGCCAGAAGCTCAGATGAAAAGTGGCCAAAAAGACTGCTGACTTAGATACCGTGGACGGCAAAGAGAAGTGCTGGGCGACCGCAACTACGGTGGAAGGATGATCTTAACAGACACGTCGGAATAACCTGGATGCAGTCTGCACAGGACATAGTGACATGGAAGCGAATGAAGGAGGCCTTTGTCCAGGTGTCCAGTGCACAAAAAAGTCCGGATCGTCTAGCTGACAACATGTGCACCATCTAAAAGAACATTATGTGGTATATTATTTTTATTTTGTTCGTTGTAAGGGGTGCTCTACTGAAGCCAATTTCATGATTTTCACAGAATATGTGACAAGGGTTTTTATAATGACTTTTCTAAAGCCTTTGATACCGTCAACCATGACGTACTCCTAGGTAAGCTGTCGAAAATTGTTTTCTCTTCTAAGTTAGTTACATTTTTTTTATTAGCTACCTGAGGGAGAGAAAACAGTTTGCCTCATACGGTTTTCAATCTGCATTTTTTCCCATATATTCCGGAGTGCCACAGGGCTCAAGCCTTGATAAACTTCTCTCACCATCTTCATTAATGATATCGGGAGGGTTATAAAATATTCGCGATTCCTTTTATTTGCAGATGATCTTAAATTATTCCTTGAGATAAAGAGCCACAAAGATTGCCTCCGTCTCCAGTCAGATGTAAATAATATCGTCCACTGGAGTAAAACCAATCAAATTAATTTCAATGTCTCTAAATGCGTAATATTATCTTTTACGAGAGCATTGCGTTCTGTTTATTACGGATACACAATGGATAACCAGCAACTTAAGCGTGTTTCAACGATAAAAGATCTTGGTATTGTTTATGAAAGTAGGCTGACTTTCCATGCTCACATCGAGAGAATATGTTAAGAATATGACAATTCGATCGTGCCAAGTTTTCTTCGGTCTCCCCTGACTTCGTACTTCATTCAAATCGTTAACATATACTTTCTTAACTATTCTTTATTCATCCACATGTTTCGTAGGTCCATACCAACGCAGTAATACGAGTACTTTCCTATTTTTTTATAATACTTTCTTTCGCTTTACATTCCTTCCTTAGTTCAGTATTCGAAACTCTTTCATACATTGTTTTACACATATGTCTGAGGGATCTTGTTTCTACCGCATTTATTCGGCCATCATTCTTCTTCTGCCAGCTTCACTTCTATATATCAGGGTTTGGTAAAATTTAAAGTTTAAAACAGAAAGCTCATTTGCTGGTTAGTACGCAATAGAAGCTTTTGTGTTCTTGTCACTTTGTTTGAACTAATTATTTTTACAGCACTGTGACTAGCCGTTGTAAAAGTTTGTGAGGACGATACTCTATATACGTGCCTAATATAAAATGTACTATGTAACGTAATAAAAATTTGTTAGAGGCAAGTAAAAAGGAGAAAAGGTGGAATTATTTATAATATACAAGAAGACTGTATAAAAACAAGCGCGTATTTTAATGTAACGTTTTGTCAAAATTTCGAAGCAATCGGTTAATACCAAAATTTCAAGGCAATAGTTTTTTTCCAAAAGAAGAAGAAGAAAAAGAAAAATAATAGTACATATATAAAAATACCCCCGTATTGTATTGCAACATTGTATCAATATTTCGAAGCAATCGTTTAATAACAAAATATTAAAGCAATCGGTTAACAAAAAAATTAACAAAATTTGAATTCACCGGTTTTTTCCACAAGAAAAAGAGGAAGAAGAAGAAAAGGAAGTGTATATAAAAACACCCGCGTATTCTCATGCAACATTATAGGAAAATTTCGAAGCAATCGGTAAATAACAAAATTTTAAAGCAACATTTTTTTTCCAAAAGAAAAGCAGACAATTGGATTTCTAACAAACCTTCCTGGGACAAATAAGAACAAACTGTGAAATTTTCAGCGAAATCGGTTCAGTAATTTTCGAGAAAAGCATGGACAGACACAAACATTCATTTAATTTTTAATTTTTGAAAATTTTAACCTCCCGAGTTGTTAGATATAAATGACATTTACATAATTTTTTTCCGTGTGTGAAACATGTAACAAGCTGATAAATTATTTAATTTTGTGTACACCAATAGATGTCGCTGATAATAATTTTTTGGCATAATCTGGGAATATTGGAGAAATCATAAATGAGTCCCAAGTATGGGGTCATATGCTATCTGACTATTCAATGACCCCATGGTTGGAGTGGTACGCACCGAGAGGTGAAGGCGTTTACATTGAAATTCAATTATTCTGTGAATGAAATTTTTTTTTGCCCTTTTGAATTATTTTTATCGACATGTTTTGAAGGTTTTAGACCCTTAATCATTGTACACTTAGAAAATGATATAGCAGAATATAAGAATATGAATTTTTTGAAGTACGCGGAGAAAACTTTTCCGTAGAAATAATTACAGGCTTCAAAAAAATTGTGAAATTATATGGTTATGTAATCGATGTTAGAGACTTAGGCAAAAGGGTTATAAAAATAATTAACTTCTTCTTCTCCGGTCTCAATCTAATGATTGGTCTGCAGCAAGGCGATGCATCTTTTCTTCCACTCCGCTCGGTCCTCGGCAACTCTCTTCAACTTCGCATAAGAGGTACAGCCCATATCTCGTGAAATCTGGTCTAGGTACTCCTGGCGAGGTTGTCTTCTGCCAATCGATCCCTCGACCATTCCCTCCAATATATCATGCAGGATACATTCGTGTCGCAACACATGACCAATCCATTTCGCGCGCCTCTCCGCTATGGTGCTCAACATGTGCCCACTCTCTTAAGATTTTATTATAGTAAAAACTTTTGATATGGTTTGTTCGTAATTTTTTTAACCAATTCTTCCCATATTAAAACTTATACAAATGAATAAAAAAAACGAACTAACTAACCGTCACGCCATCTCCAGAAGAGGTAGGCAGAAATAATGGACTGCCACAACGTTCTTTCCTGGCATACTTCTTTCGCTTCCTCAACATTTAAACAGGGTGTCATGCACGCACGTCGATTTCTACGACTTCTTGCGTAACTGACATTTAATATTTGTGACACGTCGTTTATATTTACTTTTTTAAATGAAATAATGAATCAGTAATAGATTTTTTAAAAGTTTGTTGTATTTAGAATTTGTTTTTTGTATACAAATACTTGTAGACAAATACTGGATTTGTTTCCATTGCGGGTTAATCATTTTTTAAGATAATAAGCAAGCATTTTTCAATGCTTACAAATTATCTTAATAGATGGCGCTAGTGTAGATGGACCTACCAACAGTGAAGTTATTAAAAAATATTAACATATATCCAAGTTCCAAAAAAAATTTGTCAGACGTGGTGTCGTAAGAAGGGCGGAATGGTGAATGTTGTTAAACATAAAGTAATCGCTTAACCCAAGCAATGACAGGTCATAAGTCCTGTAAACGCCTCGACTACCATATTCTGTTTCTAAATAATTTACATCTTTGTTGTATTTAATTCAATATTTGTTTTTACACAAATAAAATTTGACACGTTGAAAACTTTTTGTGACGCAACTGAATATGCCATCTGCGAGAAAGTTTTAATTTAATACGCTTAAAATGACAACAAAATACTTCAAAAATAATATTTTTTCGTACAAATTTTCAAGACTGTTTATGATTTCCCATATTGTAAAGTTTGTCATTTGGTACGCTGAACTTTCTTGATTTCTCGAGAACTGAAATTAACTATATGACGAATTAACTGCCTAATGACATAAAACTTCCCGAGAAAGTTTCTAGCCCGTACTTACCTGATTTACAGCTAGAATTTTCACTTTATATGACTCAGTGCGTCACGGATACTTAACTTCACTACATAATTTCACTTTTTGTTTGGGGGCTGTAATTATTTTCACGGAAAAATTCACACTGCACGTTTCGACGAATTCAAAGAAAATATGACGCAAGTAGTACGAGCTCGTATTATTATTCTACTCCATGAAAGTTTAGTTTTTCTCTACTTTCGTCGATAGGTGTATTTTCAACGTTAACATATAATTATACTTCGGTTTAATAGTACTTGTTTATTTAGGTAGTATGTTTACAAAGGATGGGAGAGTGGAGAAGGATATTGAAAGAAGGGTTGGGGCAAGCAACAGAGTAAATGGTGCACTTAAAGTTGTCATCGCAAACAAAAGCTTATCCAAAAAGCTAAGATGGCAGTGCATAGTGGTGTTCTTGTGCCGATTGAAGTGAAGCATGGAACCGGCAAAAGAAGGATGAAAGTAGAATAAATGTAGTAGAAATAAGATCTCTAAGACGAATGTGTGTTAAATCTGTATATGATAGAGTGTCAAATGCAAGTATAAGAAGTGAATGCGTTGCGAATGAAAGTGTTATGAACAAAATAATGGAAGGGTCGTTAAGATGGTTTGGACACATGGAAAGAATGAGTGAAGAGAGAATGGTGAAGAAGGTATATGTAAACGACGTGAACGGAACTAGAAATAGAACGGAGAAATCGATGTGCGTACATGACAAGATGTATGAATGTAGAGAAAGCAAGAGAAGTATGTCAGGACAGAACAGTGTGGCGGTCCATTCTTTCTGCCTACTCCTCCGGGGAGACGGCGTAATGGTTAGTTAGTTTTAGTTAGTTTAATAGTACTTCACTTTTAACCCAATAATTGTGTCGTTAAAATACACGTATAATATCATATTATGTAATAAACTGATTTGATCGATCGATTTATTTTTGTACTTACGTTTGAAGCACTTAATCTGTGTGTAATCATAAGGTTAGTGATATATTCAGTTTTTTTTAAATCTTAATTTTTATTTAGAAATTTTGATAAAAAAATGCTTATATTATATTCTATAATAGCTGTTATAAAACGTTCTTTTGTGTTTACTTTTAATTTATTAAATGAACCTACCACACTGGGTATTTTATTAATTTGACGATACCCTTTTTCTACGGTCTTTTTAGATTTAGATTTTTTTCATTCACTTTCTTCGCTTGAAACGTATTCAGCATATTAAACTTCTGCCTTGTAACAGCTTGGGTACTCAATGTACTGATGTTTTATTAAAATTTTCTAGATATGAGCAACTGAAGGACTGAAACATAGAAATGAATAATAGTTTTTTTCGTTTGAAATCGCCAAAAAAATACAACTAAACTTACATAGTATAAAAATCTTTGATATATAAAATGTATTATACATATAATTAATATGAATGTTTTTTATCACGTTTTATGAGAATGACATGTTTCGCCCTGCTTAGGCATTTTAAAATGTACCTACGCCTTAGTAGGGTAAAACTTGTCATTCCAATAAAATAAAACTATTAATTATTCAAACTAACCATCACGCCGTCTCCCCAAAGGGTTAGGTAGAAACAATTGACTGCCACACTTTTCTTTCCTGACATATTTCTCTCGCTTCCTCAACATTCATACAACATTCATACAATTCATTTGATTTATTTGATCGTGCCACGTTTTCCTCGGTCTTCCTCTATATCTGGTTCCATTGACATCGTTAACATATACTTTTTTTTTACCATTCTTTCTTTATTCATTTTTTCGATATGTTCATACCATCTTAATGATCCTTTCATTATTTTGTTCATAACACCATCATTCGCACCGCGTTCACTTATTTACTCTTATATTTTCTTAGAATTATGTGAGGGGTACAAAAAGGATAGCAGTTATACTCTATGAGGTATAAATATCTCAAAAATCGTTTTTGGATCCTCATTTCCAAGGTGACTGTTTTTCTCTGGGGTTCCAAATGCTGGAGAATGTCTATCAGGAGACGTGAATTAAAACATTACAGTTCCATATTTACTACTTTTCTTATATTCTATACTCACTTCTCTGCCATGTAGTACACGAAATATCCTGTTCTGTTAGCTTTGCATAATATTAATTCAGAGAATGAATATGAGAACATCTCGAGTGTGTTCGTTAATAACTGTCTTTAAAATAGTCTCTTGGAGAGTAGGCATGCCAGTAGTTTAATTACGTCTCTGCGTAACGTGTATGGTATACTTATGTTTGATATATCCACAGGTAGGCAAGTATACATCCCTCGGAGGGGAATATATGTGCACTAGGGAAAAAACTCATTTCATCCTGGGTCTTTGTGAGATGATTCGCAGACCTGAAGGGTTATTATATCTGGTCCACACGATGGAGGTCCGACTACGAAATGTGCTATCCGCATCGCTCTAGTCTCTCTTGACCCTCTAGTGCTCAATAGTAATAATATTGTATATTTTATTAAACAAGCGGCGTAAATAAAATATATATATATATTTTTTTTTTAAATTCGCCGGTCGCGAACGAGAACTGTCACTTTCATTCGAGATACGTTTACGTTGGCCAGGCACATCAATAATCCCACGCAAATAGCTCACATTTGCAGTGCGGGACCCCACCATTGTGCGCAGGGTCCTTAATTCCTCAAGAATTTTGCCGATTTTGGACTCCATCGCAAAACTTCAAACTAAAAAACTGAAAACAATGACGGAGCAAACACGCCCGCTGCTTCATGTCAAGAATGACAACCGGAACTCCCGTGTCTACTGGGGTGCCAGCTTTTTCCTTTCTGAAGTTTTCAATGTTTCGCTTGTACCAATTTTTTCTTAGGCCAACTTCATTTCTTCGTTTCTGGAATGCACAGTCTTCAAAGCTGACTCGAGCAGCGCTCTGTTCGTCTTCGTTATTAGCTCTCTGTTATTTAACAGCCATTACATCGTCGTACAGGATATTCCACAGGGTCGGTCCTAGGGCTGATTCTTGCGGCACTACACCGTACACTTCCTCCTAGTGCTTTTTATCCAGTATGACGCGCCTCTCCCGGTCAGGCAATTCGCTAGAATATTCAGAAGGAACTCATTTATTTTTCTATTGCTCAGTTTTGTTAAGATGATTCTCCAGTTGGCAGTGTTGAAGGCATTTTTTTTTACATCTATTAATTTAAGTTATTTATTTTTAAGGAGGCCGCTCCAGCAGGGGTGCTTTGCATTTAGATCTTCAGTTATTATAGAGTTCTTTGCATTTTTATTGGCTCTCATGTCTCGCTCGATGTTGTCCAGCTTCTTGAATTCGCTAGGCGCACATTTATTTGGGCTCAGGTACATGCAGTTAATAATTAACTCTTGAATCTCGACTCTCACTGCGCCTTCCATGCTGCGATATCGCGTAATTCCAACCCTGTAACTGAAGTTCAGCATCATTGCCCCCTCGTCTGCAGCGGGATAGTAGTTCCTGCCTCTGCATTTAGAGAGGTTAAGTTCACTAAAGGCAACAGTGTCGCAGATTTCATGTCTCGCGATCTGACTGATCTGACCGATCCGCTCCTGAGTTAACTCAAAGAGTCGACTAACTTTGGTGAGCGAGTGAGCGATGATTCATAAAAAAAGAGCGGCAGCTCAATGATTCGCTGGGTGAATCGTAAATTATTGCAAAAGAGTCTACTCTTTAGTGAGGTAGGTCATTTCAGAAATTCATTTTTAACGAACGTTCAAAATGGTGAACCATGAATTATTAAAAAGAGTCAGCTCACTTTGCTGATCGGAGCCGTTCAGCTCAGATCCCTTAAGTGATTCATTTTGCCCATCCCTAGTCCGGGGCGCTCTTTGTAGAGCCTCCCTGAAGAGGCGACACTTGCCAACTCCAGCCATGTGTCACCACCTCTTTACCGCTTCTTGCGGTGTGGACTCCCAGATGTCTTTCCATATTTTGGGGGGTCTTCCAGGCATCCTTCTTCCCTCTGGTTTCCCATGTAAGGCAAGGTGTGATAGTCTTTGGGCGTCCATTCTTTCCACATGGTCTCTCCAATATTTTTTTTTTTTGGAAAGGAAGTCGACATTGTATTATAAAACATTTTAATTATTTTTTATTCGTAATAAATGTTGTTTGTATCGCGAATAAGATGTAAGATATTTTTATCAGAGGAAACAATGACTCAATAAAGTCTACTTCAAAGTATGATGTGCTTTACTCGCCGTTTCTATTGTATGGAAACAAATAAAGTACGTTTTGGGCGTTGAAGTGATCCGGAAGCAATTGATGTCTAGATCAAATCGGTATTGATCACCGGCTGCTACTTTTATGCTTATTGTAAACAAATGCCTGCCCTTTTGATGTCCTTCTCAGATAAGTTTTATTTTTGTTTGTAGCTTCTGTTTTTATCAGATTTTTCGTGGACTTCCTAAGTTCTTTTGTTCACTACGTTAAAACATTTTGTATGATTGTAAATAAAATGTGTATTTCCCGTAGTCCTAAAAGTGTTATTGGACTGAAGTTATTCTCGATCAAATGAAGCGTTATTATTTTTTTATTTCTTTTGATACTGATAATTATATTTTAGTTTTTAAACCGATGGAACCTCCTTAACTTTAAATCCTTTTATGGTTTGCAACAAAATATATAGATTAAATTTTGATACGAAGCTATTACTTGGAGGTTTGACAAATTTAAAAATAAATTAAACACCTTTACTCTCACCCAATGACCCTCTTTACTTCAATTCAATCCAACGCATTTCCCCTCTCTCTCTCTCTCTTCTCCCTCTCTGACTGTTCCGCCTTCCTTCCTCACGTAACAACAAAAAAAAAACGCTTTGTCCTCAATATGATACCTTGGTTAAGTTCTCTAAATGTTAGCTATAAGAATATCTGTAAGTTTACAGTGTAACTTCGGGACATAGAAAAGGAAAAGTATTAGATTAAATGTGGTCTGGCATCCCCTTGCGATTGATATACAATATTAAATGTAAGTCCCGGATGACGGGGAGCAGGCCTAAGAAGTGCATGAACGAGGCTGACGAAAGGGCGCCGCTGCTTCCTATAACAGCCTCGGGTATGTGGAGGGAACCCCTTATATGCATCTACTCCACCGAATGACATCCTCTATTCCACAATTTTTTCTTATGTTATGATAAGTTTTGAAGTGCTATGTCTGGTCTGTATTACTCTATGGCTCGGAGACTTAGACCTTGAAAGTGCACACTATGAACCGGTTGGAAGCATTCGAGATGTGGTTGCACAGGAGAATACTTCGCATACCGTGGACAGATTTCGTCAGCAATTTGGAGGTTTTGAGGATAGCCAATTGTAGTAGACAACTGCTAAAGGACGTTAAGGTCCGTAAGATTTCATATCTGGGTCACATTCTGCGGGGAGATAAATACAGTTTGTTCCAACTGATACTGACGGGAAAAATTGAGGGGCAGCGTGGTCCTGCTGGAAGGCAAACGTCTTGGCTGTGCAACATAAGATACTGGACCGGGATGAGAAATGTGAGGGAGCTGTTCCGGGTTGCGCAATATAGAGAAGCCTTCGCCGGAGTGCTTGCCAACGTCGGGGAATACCTGATACGGCACGCGAAGAAGAAGATGATAAATTAAGAATTTTTATCAAAATATATTAATTTCATGTTTATACGTTGTTAATCTAAAATTAAAACAGTCACAATATTATTTTTTCGATCAGAGTTCTGCAATAAACGATAGAATGATTTCTCGCTCATGTGAGACTCGCCGATGATTTTTCGCTAACCTCGAAATAATGTTCTCAATTTGAAAAACTACAAACAATTAAATATTTTGAATGTATACAAATACTTATAGACAAATACTGGATTTTACCCATTGCGGATAAATGATTTTTTTATAAGGATTAATTGTATCTCAATAGACACGAATATGTAAATTGTTTTCTGGGAACAGAACATGGATGGTGCTAGTGTAGATTGAACTAAAAAATGTGAAGTGTTCTGCAACATTGTAGCATATATACATCTTCCAAAAAATTATCAGACGCGGTGGTCGTAAGAAGGTCGGAATGGGGAATGTTGTTAAACATAAAGCGATCGCTTAACCCAACCAATGATATATCATAAGTCCTGTAAGCGCCTCGACCATCATATTCTGTTCCCAGAAAACAATTTACATCTTCGTCTCTATTGAGATACAATTAATCCTTATTAAAAAAAATATATTTTTATTGTGAGTGTTTTCTTTGTAAAGAAAGTATCGTCCCTTCACTTAATACTCGAGACTAATTCCAAAGCCCCGCATTGAAACGTTACACATAAAATCCTTTGTACAAAATGTTAACTTTTCCATAGTATCAACCGCTAATCCCGCAAATTAATGTAACCATTGCCGAGTACCTACTTAAATCTGGTCGGTAATAAAAAGGCAACAAAACGGGGAAGCATTATCCGCGGCAAGCGGAGGGTTAAGCCACGGAGACACAGCGTCGCGACGCTCTTATTGCGGATTTCGTAAGTAAGCGTCTCGCCCCATACCAGACGGCAATCACGCCAGTCGTTTCATAGAGAAAAGGCGAACTGCGGATTCGCTAAATAAACACTGCTTCACTTTGAATTCGTTCTTACGCAAACCTAACTGTATCTTATCTACTCGTATTATGGTTTGTGATAATAATAATATTTATTGTTTCTTAAACAATGTTGTAAAATTTCAGATTAAATAATTAATACGAATGAAAACATACGATGTTTTTTAACTACTTCCACTTTTGTCTTTATTTAGACAGCGACCGGTTTCGCCAGGCTCGCTGGCATCATCAGTTTGTCGATGCCAGCGAGCCTGGCAAACCGGTCGCTGTCTAAATAAAGACAAAAGTGGAAGTAGTTAAAAAAACATCGTTTTATTTAATTATTATTTAAAATGAACTTCCATCAAGAGATTTCAGTAAAATCATTTGATTATCTGAAAACATACGTTTTATAGAAGTTTCATTATAATTTATGTGAATAACATTTTTCGCCTGTCTAATGCATTATTAAATGTCTCATTTGATACCTTAGACTAACTATGTCTTATCTACTCGTATTATGGTTTGTGATAATAATAATATTTGTTCTTTCTTAAACAATGATGTAAAAACTTTATATTAAACAATCAATACGAATGAAAACTTATGTTTTCTAGAAGTTTCATTATATTTTATGTGAATAACATTTTTCGCCTGTCTAATGCATTATTAAATGTCTCATTTGATACATTAGACAGGCGATACATATCATTCACATAAATTATAATAACACTTTTAGAAAACAAACGTTTTATTCATATTAATTACGTTTGCATTGTTCGTCTTCCATTTTTATTAATCAAATTTGAAAAGATTAAAGTTATCTGTATTAACCGAGTGAAATTGTATTTTGTTTATTTTTTTGCTAGTAATTCGATTTTATTTGCTATTGATATTTTCGCGTTTTAACTTTAACAACATTATTAAATTGAAAAAACAACGCTGTTTAGGTTCCACTTTAATTTAAAAAAATTTTTTTTTCTTTTATTTAATAAAAATATTTAATAAAAGTGGAACATAAACTTAGTTATTTAATCAATTCCAATTTTTTTATACTGGAATTCCACACTATTAACGCCTTATATTTCAATTAAACATTTTCAATGTCCATTGTTTTGGCCGAAACACTATGATACCTTAACATTTTAAACTGTCATTCCAATTCACAAAATCAATTCCAAATTTTTTATACTGGAATTTCACACTATTAACGCCTTATATTTCAATTAAACATTATTCAATGTCCATTGTTTTGGCCGAAACACTATGATACCTTAACATTTTAAACTGTTAAATTAAGTTACTTTGTTTTTGTATCACAATTGTATTTTATTTTACGCGACAGTTGTTTCATCAACCTATGTTGACATCATCAGGTATTACAATAATATATCAAATGTCAAATTTTCGTGATTTTTCGAATCTTTATGTGTATTTGTTCCTGTGTCAATTTGAATAATTTCATTGATATAATTTTGAATTTTTTGCTGAAATTGAGTTAGGTACCTAAATATTTTAATTAAAATAACGGCTTGTGACTATTTATAGGAGAAAAAATTAAAGGTGGAAAATATAATAATAATAAAAATAATAAACAGTAATTAGAAGGAACAGTTACACATAGTATAGAGTCAAAAACGATGAAACATAATAAATTAAAAACGATAAACAATTACAGGAAGTTCATAGATTACATTAATAAGAAAGGTGACAAATGTTAAAGGTAGTATTATTATTTTTTAGCTAGATTGTACTGTGCATTATTCAATGTACTCGTATTTATTTTAAAATTAAGTGTTATAATTCTTATCTAATTTCTATGTCATGCGATCTTAGTTTCTTTTGAAGTCCTAAAGTGATTGTAAGATCGCATTTTTTTTAAATTACTCATTCCGGTTAAGTCATAAAAATCCTGGTTAATAATGTAATTAAAATTTATAGTTTACAATTCAAATGTCTTCTTAGCATTTCGTTCGAAAGTTTCCAGTAGCACGCGAGCGAAATAAAAATATTTTTGTAAACTTATACAAGGGGACTGACATTAAAAAAACATTCTAATGGCTTTTTTATACCACCAAGTAGTTTAATGTGTTACAAATAGCGCATTAGGATCATTATCCCTTGCTGGTTTCGCGTGATGGCCGTTGGTGCTAGTTGTTATATTACGCATTGGTACCTTATTGTTTTTCCCGCCAACTTAAAAGCACACGTGATCCCACGATAAATATTTAATAAAGATTTCAGTGCGTACTTATCAAATCCCTATACTCATTTTCCCCGAGTCTTCTGTATTATTTTCTGTTGTTATCAAGCGGATCGATGTTCTATTGAAAAGTCACCATTTGTTAGTAACGTTATTGCGAACGTACCGATATACATATCTCTGTCTTTCAGGCACCCATTGTACGATCAAATTTATTTATTGTTGTCCAACATTAAACCCTTAAGGTGTCATATTAAGGACATGTGCTCTGATCATTGAAGGCAAAATAGAGGGTCGACGAGTTGTTGACAGGACGCGAATCTCCTGGTTTCGCAACTTAAGGAACTGGATTAGCTTAAAAACTGTTGAGCTATTTCAAATCAAATCAAATCAAATTAAATCACTTTATTTTCTCAAAAAATATAACAAACAAAAATTATAATTTAAGGCATCTATTGAGAACAGGTAAAACATTAAAATATATATAATACCAGGAACGCAGGAGAGATGGTTCGACATTGGAACACAAGATACCCTCCAAAGTCAAGAGTATTTGTCTTCTGAACGTACTTTCACGAATATGAAAGACGTCGATCTCCGAAGCGATCATGTTCAGCAGTTTTATTGCTCTCCCCACCGGCATCACCAGAGGCAGGTTGTTTCTGCATGCTGGGAGATAAAACAGTCTGTGCTGACGCTGTCAAAGATAACCATCTGTCTTACGCATGCTTTATAGATTCTCATCTTACTCTTCATGACCATGTCTTTGTTTTTCCATATTTTGGATTTTCACCGTAAGAAAATTATTGTAAATGAAGAAAATATTTTTTTTTTGTAAAAAATCTTTCTAAAATTTATTAAACTAGAAACCGATCGAAGACACAAATATTAGTGGATTTTAAATTAATATACATTTAGTCCATTGTTTTGGCCGAAACACTATGATACTTTAACATTATAAACTGTTAAATTAATCAACTTTGTTTTATGTACCACAATTGTATTTTTATTTTACGCGACAGCTGTTTCGTCAACCTATGTTGACATCATCAGGTGTTACAATAATGTCATATCAAATGTCAAATTTTCGTGATTTTTTTAACCTTTATGTAAAATAAAAATACAATTGTGATGCATAAAACAACGCTTTTTAATTTAACAATTTTTAAATAAACATGTTAAAAGATTTAAAAAAATATATATTTTCATTATTTATATTTTTTTTTAGTGACATATCGTTATTTTAATTAAATCATTTTGTGTCTAAATAAGTCAATAATGAAAATAAAAAAAAAATTATTTAGAAATTTTCTATGTTTATTTTTAGTGTAAAATCTACTTATTGATTTTCGTCTTCGTTATTAAATTCACTTTAACTAAACAACCCATTAAAAACCTTTCATTGTATAGCATCACTTTATATCCTTAATAACCTTTTAATTATATAGAAACCATAAAATATTTTCATAGAATTAGTCATTTCGAAATTCTCTGTATTGTATCTTTGCCAATATTAGTCATATTATAAATCACATTTTAATTATATACACAAATTTACAGTTAGAAATACCTGGAAATAATGGATTAGGTAAAATCGTTCACAATTCAACCCCCACCATTAGCATCCCCTATATAAGGACAACAAAGTTTGATGTAGGTACCAGAAGATGGCAGCGAGCTGCCGAAACCGGTCGAAGACGAAAATCAATAAGTAGATTTTACACTAAAAATAAACATAGAAAAATTCTTAATAATTTTTATTTTATTTTCATTATTTACAATGAACTTCTACCAAGAAATATCAATAACCAACATAAATAATCTAAATAAGTCGTCTAAAAGTTTTTAGTTTGTTATGTCTCATTGGTGAATAATAAATAAAAACATATGGTGTACTACCCGCCTCGTTTTATTTGCCTGGGAAATATATCACTTGCTGGAAAAGCGCTTGGTGCAGCACTGTTGGCTAATAGTGTGGAAGATTTACAAGCCTTGTTGACAAAGATGGACGACATTTGTATGGAAAGTCGATTTTAAATGAACGTCGCGAGATCCCGGGACGTCTCGTATATTTAAAAACAAAATTTGTGCCTTTCGTTCGCTTTTCTCTCTCTTTCTCTCTCCTTTATTCATCTGTTATTAATGACACTGTTCAAAGAGTCGATGAATGTTTGTTCACGGTCAAAAAAATGATCAATCATGTTTATTAGTTTTAACACCACATTATTAATTGCATATGATTACGTTAATAGAGTAAAATTGTGGAAAATATTGTCTGAATATGGAATAAGTACAAAAATCACGGCAAAGTCGCTATACGAGTACACGGAAAGCACCGCTAGTGTCAGAGTAAATGGAGATCTTACAGCCTGGTTTGATATCAATAAAGGTGTCAAACAGGGTTGCGTAATGTCCCCGTGGTTATTTAATCTATATATGGACAAGTGTATGAAAGAGCTGAAAGGGTTGGATGTAGGTGCCAAAATGAGCGGAGTGTCAGTAAGCTGTCTCTTGTATGCGGATGACGCTGTCCTACTTGCAGACAACGAACGTGAACTACAAGTCCTGGTGAATAGTATATATGAGGTATGCATGCGAAATGATCTGATGATAATAATAATAATAATAATAATAATAATAATAAATTGGATAATTTATAAAGCGCCATTTTTATGAATTGCTCATCTCAAGGGCGCTGATGATGAATGTGAATAAGTCCAAGGTAATGATTTTTGAAAAAGAATAAATCATGACAGTCTGCAACATTAGCGTGAATGGTGAAAATTTGGAGCAAGTAGATGATTTCGTGTATTTGGGTAATGTTTAAAAAATATGGCCGAGTGGAGAGGGACTTTGAAAGAAGGATTGGGACAGGCAACAAAATGAATGGTGCACTTAAAGTTATCATCGCAAACAAAAACCTATCCAAAAAAGCAAGAATGGCAGTGCACAATGGTGTTCTTCTACCGACCCTTATGTATGGATACGAAGTATCTAACTGGCAAATGAAGGATAAAGTAGAATAAATGCAGTAGAAATGAGATCTCTTAGACGAATGTGCATATATTCAGTGTATGATAGTGTCGAATTAAAATATAAGAAGTGAATGCGGTGCGAATGATGGTGTTATGAACAAAATAATGAAAGGATCATTAAGATTGGCTTGGACACATGGAAATAATGAATGAAGAAAGAATGGTAAAAAAGTATATATTAACGTTGTAAATGGAACTAGAAATAGAGGAAGACCGAGGAAAACATGACACGATTAAATAAGTCGACTATTGAATGTCGGCCACGTGAAGAGTCTGAGAAATCGGCGTGCGTGCATTGCACAATGTATGAATGTTAAGGAAGTATGTCAGGAGAGAACAGTGTGGCGGTCCATTCTTAACCTAACCTAACCTACCCCTTAGGGAAGGCGTGATGGTCAGTTATTTAGTTTTTTTGTTTCAGCATGAAAATGAAGATTGCAACGATCTACGAAAAGTCGGCCACAGAAAAAAAAACTACAATGGATTTGCCAAAGTTCCATGGGTTGTTACGTGTTTCAATAAACTTTTAACGTGTTATTCCGGTGAAAGCAGTTAAAATTTTAGAATTCATACATCAAAGTAATCTGCATAGATAACAGAGTTATAGACACATAAACATTAATACGACAAATATCCTTTCGTAATCGCGGATATGCGAAACGGCAATGTAAACTTGACTAAAATCGACCCGTTTCACTGTTTTTGAGCTGTTTAAAATATTTTTATTTCAAAATTCACCATGAGTTTAAATGATATTTTGTCTATAGATAATTTAGTAGAAAAAAATAATTTTGCGATTTTGGTATTTTTATTTTAATTATAATTTAAACGCTATTGTTTAATTGGTTTTACAGAGATTTTTATTTCCATAAAACATAAATAGTTCAGATATCTGGGTGTGGAGATATCTAGTTGCAGCGATCTATATAATGAAGTTAAAAAACACACTGATGAAGCTGCAGTTATCTCCGGATGTCTAAGGGACACTGTCTGGGACAATGAGCATATGCTACTAGAAAGCAGAGTTAGAATTTATTAAACATGCATCAGGCCCATAATGACATACGGAATCGAAGCAAGAGCAGACACCGTCAGAACCAAACATCTCTTAAGAGTAGCAGATGAGAACATTGCGACCTATTGTGGGGAGAACCCTTAGAGATAGGATACCCAATGAAGAAATTCGCAAATCCTGCGAAATTGAAGACATATTGAGATGGAGTAGGCAGAGAAGACGACCACATCGAGAGAATGGATGTCGTCTTCATCACAGAAAGAAAGTTGATATCCTGCATAAACAGATCGCAAGATCTACAATCAGAAGAAGAAGAAAAATAAGATAAATAATCGTGACAAATTTCTTTGCGAGGAATTTTACTTGCGAGGGCATTCTCAAACTAAACCTAATCGCAAAACAGTGTTTCCTTATAAAGATAATTTCAGATAACTAAAGGGTGGGGGAAATAATCTTTTGGGATTAATGGCATCCTACCTATTTAATCGAAAACAATATGTAGTGTATAACCATCATAATTCAGATAGCTTCATAGCAAATTCAGGAATCCCCCAGGGTTCAAATTTGGGGCCGCTTTTGTTTCTTCTGTATATCAATGACATTGATAATTACATTGAATCATCTAAATATCTTCTTTTTGCCGACGATCTAAAGCTATTTAGAGCTATAGAAAATTCTAATGATTCATTTCTCCTACAAAATGATACTAATAGGTTATTAAAGTGGTCGGATGACAACAACTTGGCATTTAGTATACCAAAGTGCTCTGTAATTACATATACTCGATCTGGAAATACTCAATTATTCCCATACCAGATGAACAATACCTATTTACAGCGTGTTGATCATATTAAGGATCTGGGTATCACGTTTGAGTCCAACTTCACATTTAAAATACATCTATCTAACATTATCATGCGAGCCAACAAAATGCTTGGTTTTGTTTTACGGAACGCAAGATCTTTTTCAAACACAACGGCGATCCGTCGACTCTATGAAGCGCTGGTTCGCAGTAACTTGGAGTACTGCTCTATCATTTGGGACCCCAGAGAAAGAACAGTCATCTTGGAGCTGGAAAGGATCCAGAAACGATTTTTAAGATATTTATACCTCAGGGAGTATAACTGTTATCCTTTTATGTACCCCTCACTGTTTCTCTCAGGAGTGTTGGGTTTCAACACTCTTGAAGCTCGTCGAATGATCTTTCTGGGAAAGCATTTTTTTAAACTGTTATCCGGAGGTGTTTTCAATCCAGGAGTGCTGAGAGAGCTAAATCTGTACGTTCCCCATAGTTATAGCAGAGCAAGGGGGCATATATTATTTTATGCCCCAAATTGCCGCACAGAGGCCCTTCGAAGTTCTCCTGTATTGAAGGCGATTCGTCTCTTAAATGAGGTTGCAGAAGAGATAGACCTCTTTGGATGCAATTATGGCGAATTCGTAAATGCCCTTATGATAAAGGCAGCAAGCAGATAACTGGCTTTTCCTATTCATAAGGTTCTATGTATATTTCCTTTGATATTCTTTTTTTCACCCTTTACATCGATTTGGCTTGCGCTGTAATGATGTAAGGAGTTTTTTCAACAAAATAATAATAATAATAATAAAAATAATAATGTATTGCAATTTTTGGGAGATATTAGTAAGTAATTATAATAAGATTTTTTTAAGTTACGCAAAACATATCTAATGTATGGTACACTAATATACTACTATGACAATAAAGTACCGGGAAATTGTCACTAAATTGCAAAATATTTAATTATTCATGAATATTTATTTGGTAGTCTTCAAAGTATCCCCTATTGGATGAAATACACATATGCCAGCGTTTTTTCCACTCTTCGAAACCATTTTCTGGTAGGCAGGTTTTGGTATGACCTTAAACACCTTCCACGAATTTTGTTTTATGGCTTTAATCGACTGGAAACGGGTTCCACAGAGCGGCAATTTGATTTTTTGGAACAGAAGAAAGTCACACAAAGCCAAATCCAGAGAATTTGGTGGTTGATCGATGATATTTATCGCGTTTCCTCATCGTGACACGCACGTTCGTCGATTGTTCGCACGCGGCTGCTTTTCAGTAATTTAATTTATTCGTGCCATGTTTTCCTTGGCCTTCCTCGAATTCTTTTTCCATTCACATCACTCGTATATATCTTTATAACCATTCTTTCCTCATTCATTCGTTCCATATGTTCAAACCATCTTAGTGACACTTACTTAATTTTGTTTACATCCACCTTATATTTCTTTCTTACTTTATCATTAGGTATTCCTTATTCATATTCATTTTAGGCATACGAGTATATTTTTCATTTGGCATTTTTCCTACTTTCATCCTCCTTCTGCCAACTCCAAGCTTCCCTTCCATACATAAATGTCGGCATTGGAAATCCATTGTGCACTACCATCCTTACTTCACTCGTTATGTTTATATTTTTATAAAATTAACACTAAAGTGCAACCAAATCTACATAGATGGCTGACTGAAACTGACACGTGAAGAAAGATATGGATTTTGAAGTATATATACGAGTACATCTTCCAAAAATTTGTCATGCATGATCACAATAACAAAGGTGGAATGGGGAATGTTGTAATTACATAAAGCGTGCGCTTAACCCAACCAATGACAGGTCATAAGTCCTGTAAACACCTTGATCATCCATGTTCAGTTTCCAGTTTGCGTCTTCGTCTCTATTGAGATACAATTAAAATTAAAAAAAAAAACTACTAAATAAAGTTTTATGATAAGAACTTTTTAAATACGGTATTCAAAAGAGCAATGTAACCATAAAGCTAATTTTATGCTCTGATGAATATTGGGTAAATATTATAGGGTTTCAGTGAAGTTGACTCTGTAAATGTTTTACTCATTCAGCGCTTCCCGATCGTAAAGCAGAAAACTGTCGCCACGGGGACTTAAACAGGCAATACGTCAGACGGGGTACCGCGTCGTGTATGTGTAGTTTATAGTAGGTATATGTTGTAGAACTATGAAGTATGTATTAAAGTGCTATATAGTATATATTAAAGTCTCATACAGAGTTATTGAACCTATTCCTTCTAGGAGGTTGTAGTGGAGGTTATTTCCGATGAATTATGTCACTTAAGTCACTCTGCAAAAGTGAACGATTACAAATTTATTTAAAAAAAACTATTGATCGTAATCAAACCTTTATTTTATTACACTTAGGAAATTGAATATAACTTTGTTTATTATCTACAAAATATAAAAAAGAACACGACATGTTTCGGAGGATACCTCCATCTTCAGGTGTAAATATATAATAAAAACTAGACAAAGAAATACTAATATAAAAAACTCATTTAAAATGCTTCTTCTTTTCTATTGAAAGACTCAGGAGTCGTTATTTCAGGCGGGTCCTTTTGAGACGCTGAACTCCAGCTTTCTCTCCACCGTTTCGAGGGTTTTCCTGGTCGGCGTTGTCCGTTTGGCGTTCCATGGAGAGCTATGTGTGGTATCCTATTTGAGCTCATCCTTTCTACGTGTTGATGCCAGTATTGCCGTCTTTGACGTCCCCATCTGACCACAACTTCCACCTCGCAGATTTCTCGGATTGCTGTATTCCTAACTCGATCACGTAGGGTCTTGCCAGCTATAGCGCGGAGTGTTTTCATCTCATTCATTTAAAATTCGATGCAATTATATTAATTTAAAAATTAACCTGAGTTAATTGTTATAAGTTCAAATAATTATTTTTTATCAGTAAGAACCAATACATAATATTAAACAATAATAATACATAATGATATTATAAAAATATGAAATTGTAATTTAGAAAAAACATACTCGTACATTTGAAAATACATAATTTATATAGAAATAAATAAATGATTAATTTGCATATGATTGGGAATGGGAGCATCGGAGACTAAAGTAGACAAAGTATTTAAGGAGAAAGGAGTAAAAGGAGAAATCTGATTATTAATTATGTAGGAGGAATCTGATTATTAATTATTAGGAGGTATCCTCCGAAACATGTCGTGTTTTTTAATATTTTGTGGATTATAAACAAAGTTATTTTCAATTTCCTAAGTGTATTGCTATAGAATTCCATAGAATATAAATTAATATCATGGTTTCTGAAATATCAATCGATCACCATAATCTGTGTATATATTCGTGCAAATATGTATTTTACTTATTTTTTATGTTGCCCTGATGAAGCTTGGGTTCAAGCGTAACTAGTGATTTATTATTATTATTATTATTTTATTGAAAAGCTCTTAAAGTTATTACAGGGCGAGGCAAATCGATGTATAGGTATACCTATTATATTGATTCTCATGACATATGATAGGAAGCTTATCTATCGCCATTTTATCGTCACGTGTATTCTACACCAGACTAAATACAGAGTGGCAATCACCCTGTCATCGCCGGGAATCGAAACGGTGTGGCTGTCATAGCTCTTGCCACTTTGCCACGAAGGTCGCCAGGTATTCATTTGATTTAAAAAGAAATTGCTTAATTTTGTGGAAAAGCTATATATATTTGCGCGATAAATTATTCCTACTACTTATTATAGCATTCTGGAGGGTTTGCTAACTTCTCAAATTTACCCTAAAATATTAAATCCGTAGTATATTCTCGTTGTAATCTTCCAATCCCGGGACTCGAACCGTAGAAATCTTCGTTATCCCACGTAACGAGGCGTGCTGATCCCCGTATTGGCCTTTTACCCTTATATTTTATACATATTTTGTACAGAAAGAATTCACTAACTTTATACATATTAAATAACACTCCCGCATAGAGGCTACTAGCTTCGAAAGGCTTTATAATGTTCTTGTTACTTATACATTTCAAGATTTTTTTTATGAATTAAAACACTGTTTTTTCCACTTTTGTTCCACTGTTTTTTTTCCAAATACTTATGAATACTTATATATACAATTTTTATAAACATTCTATTTCATACAAAGTAACTTACTATCTCGCCATTTCTCTGGAGGGGTAGGCAGAGAAGATGGACCGCCATACTGTTCTATCCTGACATCTCTCGAGCTTTCTCTACATTCATACATTTACGCTCGGCGATTTTTATATTATGTATTTGATTAATTTGGTTTTGTCATGCTTTCCACGGTCTTCTATGCATTCTCTTTCCACTCACACTGCTTATATACAACATTTTAACCATTAATCTGACGTTATTTTTATAAGAAATAATATTTTTTAATTGAGGTTTCAAAAATCCCCACAATATTAAAACAATGTAAATATTTCAGTTATACAAACTAACTAACCATCACGCCGTCTCCCCGAAGGGGTAGGCCGAAAGAATGGACTGCCACACTTGAACTGATGCGGTACTCCATCCTTCTCTTTTCGGGCTCGCGGGAGACGCGGTGTGATAGGTTACGAACCTCATCTCCCGTGTATTCTTGGTAACTAAAACGTCCTCAATATAAATCTAAAATAAATAATATAAAATACTTCTTCTTCTTCCTTGTTGTAGACCTATGTGGTCTATTCTCCAGCGTTGCTCCTACTGTGAGGTAGACTCCCAGCTGTCCTTCCATCTTTTAGGAGGTCTTCCACGAGGACGAGTCCCATGAGGCTGATTATGCAATGCAATATAGGGGAGTCTGGTGGTGTTTATTCTTTAAACATCATCGTACCAGTCCCTTTTTCGCTCTCTTCGTATATAATAATACAATGAAATAAAATAAAATAACAAAATAAAAATAACAACACATAATATAATTTTTTTCGATGATGCGCACGTTGTCAGCTGGACGATCCGGACTTTTGTGTTTATTATTTTTGTTATTTCAGCTATCATTTCTAAATATAGAATTCTTAACTGAAATGCTCTGCGATCGATCGATACTAAAAATATGAATATCTAACATACTTTCAATTTTTTTAATGGGCCAACCTTCCCTCTATCTTAACCAATAGCCAACCTTTTGTCGTTCAGTGACGTCAAGAATTCTTTTGCCTTTGAGATCCAAGTATTTATCGTACATTGTGTTTGTTTTCTTTATTTTTACGTATTTATATTTTGTTTGTCAACAGATACACATTTCATATTTACGACAAAACGTTGTCAAAGGTTCGTACTATCGAAGTATACTGCACATTTTTTACCAGAGAGACACATCGAGTGAATGGTTGGTACTGGAAACAAAATAAATGGTGCACTCAAAATCATTTAATCCAGTTTATTAAAAAAATCATTAACATTACAGAATTTTTCCTATTTAATTTTAATCGTAATTATCGAAAAAGATTTTTTAAGCATTCAGTTATAAACAATTCGGTAAAGAAACACAAGACAATTAAAAAAAAACAATTAAAACAAAAGTAATCAAAATTAAAAACAATTAATAAAATGAAATCACTCTTCTGTAATGATAACGTAAACTTGAAACTCCGCCAGAGAATGATCAAATGCTATGTGTGGTCTGTTTTATTGAACGGATGTGAAACAAGGACCTTGAAGGTTAACTCAATGAATAGGCTGGAAGCATTTGAAATGTGGCTCCATCGCCGAATGGGCAGACATGGTTACCAATACCGAAGTCCTGAGGCGAGCTAGAGTTGACAGGGAACTGTTATCAACTGTCAAGGTTCGAAAGATCTCAAATCTGGGTCATATACTGCGTGGGGAAAAGTACCACCTTCTCCAACTGATATTGCAGGGGAAAATTGAGGGACGCCGAGGGCCCGGAAGGAGACAAATGTCCTGGCTGCGAAACGTGAGGGAGTGAACGGCATTCGAAGTGTGGAGGAGCTGTTCCGAGCGGGGCAGGACAGGGACAGGTTCGCCGAGGTGATCGCCAACGTTGGGGGGACCCGACAGGGCACCTGAAGAAGAAGAAAACAAAAGTAAAAGTAAACAATACAGTACAATTAGAAAACATATAAACAAATACCAATTTAATGCTTAAGAGATGGATGCTTTCTGAGGGTAGCCTCAGTATCATGAAAAATATTTACACGTGTTAGGGCATCAGGCGTGTGATAGAGTCGGGTGGAGGAGAATCCTTGAGGCCCTATGAATAACGGAGGTTTGACAAAATAATAAAAAGAAAAAGAAAAAAAAAATAGAGCTCTGCAGGACGAGGTTAAAGCAGCAGGCCTCACTTGGGATGATGTTAGGCATCAGGCATGCAATAGAGTCGGGTGAAGAAGGTTCCTTGAGGCCCTATACACCACGGAGGTGTGACAGGACAAAAAGAAGAAGAATATGTATTCCGCGTGTACCTTATTTAAAGTAAAACATTTAAATATTTACAAAATACCCATTTTGTAAATATTTAAGTGGACGATTAGATAAGAAGGTATCATTTTTTACTCTATTAGCTTTCTCGATCTATTGCTTAATGTTTCTTCGTGCAACAATTACGTGACACGCGAGCCTTCCGAATTGGATGCTCAACGTGATATAAATTATACTTATCTTGTGAAAGTGAACATTCAACTTTTCTTAACTACGGCCCGTAAATCACCACCGTTTCGTCCTTCGTCTCCCTTCAGTTTAAGTAACTAAATCATACGTATTCACTTTGTGACTTTTCAACAATTTAATAGTCGAGTAATGTTTCTATGCTACTGTAAATTGTTTTGTAAAATTTTGCTTTGCCGATAAATATTATATGTCTTAATTAGTACATCTGTTTTCTAGAAGTTTTATTTATTGTTTCTTGAACAATGATGTAAAACTCCCTATTAAATTATTAATATGTATGAAAAAACGATAGTTTTCAAGGAGTTTTATTATAATATTTGTGTATTTATGTAATACATAAATATCATAATAAAACTGCTCTAAAACTATCGTTTTTTCATTCATATTAATATTCTAGAAGTTTTGTTATATTTAATGTGAATGACATATTTCGCCTGTCTAAGAAAATGACAGCGGTCTGTCTGAACTGGTCAAAGCCATAAAACTAATTGGACCTAAACTTAATATGAGAGTATACTATAAAGGAATTTTGTATTAAATTGTGGTATTTTCATTATTTACATTGAAATTCTACAAAGAAATAACAAATAACAACATTATTAATTAAACATTTTTTTTTTCAATTTATGAGATTACATTTCTCGAAATGTATCACCTTGTTTTTCCATAGGACACCTTCATTATCGGGAGAATGATCGTTCTTCCGATGATGAAAGTGTAAAATCTTCGAAACATGTCGAGAAAAATAAACTTAGAAATGAAAAAAAAACAGTGTTTTTATATCTAATCGAATTTTTAAACATGAATTCAGACTAATATCAACCCGTGGAATATTTACCGGAAGTAAAGATTTTCTGCCGTTTGAAAACTCACTTCACTGAATCGTAAACAGTAACTTATTAAAACTTTTAATGAATATAATCACACACGTTAAATATTTCACAATTAACAACACCAAACGTTCTCCTTATGTTTTCTACACTTCTGTCATAAAACAATAATCAGAACAAATTTAAAAAAAAATCTAGAAACGTTCTCAGGCATGCGCATCTTATGCATTTCCAATTATTAGGAGAAAATCGAAGTATTCTTCTCTCGATCTCTTGTATTCAAAATATGGTCGAATTATGTTTTGATGACATTCGAGTTTTTGATTATTAATATTATGATTTTTTACCGTATCAAATTTAAAATGTGACATATCGAACTTTATAACTATTTTGTTCTAAAAAATATTAGTATATTATAAAATCGAGAGTGTGATGTCACAATAAGTGCCACGGTTTAACACAGTGGGCGAATACTGGTAACAATAAGATTCGACCTTCAGTTACGCATCTTTCGTACTTTCGACCATACACCAGTTCGACCTTTAGAAAGGTATCAATTAAATGTGCCCCAAGAAGACCCTCGGGTATACAGCAGTTTATACGTAATCATTAGGTACTTAGATTTGAATGGCTAATTAATCAATTAAACCTCAAATTTCTGTAATGCTTTCGGCTTCGCTACCTATACCAAAAATGTCGCGTGACGTAAGAAACCACGCCGCGGAAAATTGTGTTTTAAGTGTTAGATTAAAAAGATTGTAGTGTATTAGTGGTTGTATAAGGATCAAATATGTATTATATAAACACGGAAGAAATATTATAAAATTATATTTAAAGTTTTTATATTGTCCTAATGAAGCACGGTTACAAGCGAAACTTCTTCTTCAGTCTATTTATGTCCACTCCTGGACAAAGGCCTCCTCCATTCGCTTCCACGTTACTCTGTCTTGCGCAGACTGCATACAGGTTATTCCGACATGTCTGTTCAGGTCATCCTCGCTCCGTGAAGGGAGGAAGTTGGGAGAGATGGGGCGAAATTGTTACGAATATTAGATTGGAGCGTCGAAGCGGAGGACAGGAGGAGTCGAAGGCGAAGAATAATAGAGGCTAAGGCTCGATATTGGCTGTAGGGCCATCAAAGAAGAAGAAGATGATGATCCATTTTTTTGGCGGAAACGCTATGATGCCTGAACATTATGAACTATGTAATTAATTTGTCACGATTTATTTGTTTTCTATGAATTTGTCGCGACAGCTGTTTCTCTGATTGGCGATGCTTGCATCATCAGGTGTTACAATCAAATGATGTAAACGGAAGAAGCAATATAGGAAGTCTGCGGAACCCGTGGCATGATCAAATTAATCAAATAATAAATGTCGGCCACGCGAGGAGTCGGAGACGCGTCGTATGAATGTTGAGGAATCCAGAGAAGTATGTCAGGAAATAACAGTGTTTGCGTAGATTTTCATGGTTGGCAGCAATATGTTTGATGTGTTTTTGGGTAACACCGCGTGAAAACTCCTTCTCGACTGACGTTTCGGAGATCGTTGCAGTCTCCATCTTCAGGGTAATGAATGATTCGTGTGATGGGTCATTCATTACCCTGAAGATGGAGACTGCAACGATCTTCGAAACGTCGGTCGAGAAGGAGTTATCACACGGTGTTACCCAAAAACACATTAAACAAATAACAGTGTTGCGGTCCATTCTTTCGGCCTACCCCTTCGAGGAATGGTTAGTTGGTTTGTTAAGTTTTTGACTTTTCAACGTTTATCGTGAATAATACATACAATCTGAATAACATCGTGATTTCTGGATTATTATTATTTTGTTGAATTGCTCTTTACATAGTTACACCGCGAGCCAAAACTATATAAAGGGTACAGGTATCATTTTCATACTCATGACGTGTGATAGGTAGCTAATCTATCGTATTTTTATTGTCACGTGAATTCTACACCAGACCAAAGACAGTGTGACAATCACACTGCCATTTCCGGGAATCGAACCCGGGACCTTTGGCGTTGCAGTCGTAGCACTAGTTACTCGGCCACGAAGGTCGTCAAACTGTTTTATAAATAGTTAGGGAGAACCTCTTCAGTTAGACAGCGCGATGGTAAGTTAGTTAGTTTTAAATAGTCCATTGTTTTGGCCGAAACGCTTTGATACCTTAACATTTTAAACTGTTAAATAAAATAAGTTTGTTTTTTGTATCACAATTGTATTTTATTTTACGCGACAGCTGTTTCATTAACCTATGTTGACATCATCAGGTGTTACAATAATATATCAAATGTCACATAAAGATTTCTAAAAATCACGAAAATTGGACATTTTATACATTATTGTAACACCTGATGATGTCAACATAGGTTGATGAAACAGCTGTCACGTTAAATAAAATACAATTGTGATACAAAAAACAAAGTTATTTTATTTAACAGTTAAGTACGTTTTAAATAGTCCATTGTTTTAATCCTTAACATTTTAAACTACTAAATTAAATAACTTTGTTTTTTGTATTACAAGTAAGTATTATTTTAATTATGGTTTGAGCCAATGGTAGTATATTTCAGGATTTAAGCGTTCAGCCTCAGAATCACTACGCAACTTATTTTTCTCTCCACTCATTTCAGGACATGAAAAAAAATAATCTTTTAAAAAAATATTACGTGGAGTCTATAAGCATCGCATAAAGGTGAGAGGGTGTACCTGGTGGCGGGTACCCGGTGGCCCGTTATCGTTAATATTCCCGCTGTAACGGGCGCTAACGACGCCCGGGATCCGCTCCCGTTTGGAGGCCTCGCTCCGCTCCCAACCCCCTTCCGGTCCGACTGATCGACTTACGTGACGGCGGAGCGTGATACCCTTATTTTATCTTGGTTAATTATTTACCCCGGTACTTGAAGAACTTATTCTATTATACGTTTCATTTTTATCTATATTACTTGCCAAATGATAAGTGATGATGGCTTCATGGCGGTTTAAAAGAGCCCTAGAAAATTAAAAAAAAAACATATATACCCAACCCTCTTATTGCACGGTAGATTGGTTTATAAAAAAATGCCGTATTAACCTTAGTTTTCGAGATGATTTTATTTTTAATTATGCCCTATAGACAGGCGAAAAATGTCATTCCCATAAATTCTAGTAAAACTTCTAGAAGACAGATGTTTTCATTTGTATTAATTAACATACAAAGCGTATTATTTATTTACTTTATATTATGTCTTATTTGTTGTAACATCGTCGAATAAATGTCTCGTTTTTCAAGCGTCAAAAAATTAATATTTTTAATTGAAATTTCTTGGTAGAAGTTCATTTTAAATATTGAAAATAAAAATAAAATATTAATACAAAATTTCTTTATTATTGTATACATTTTTAGTTTTTTTATTGATGTTTTTATTATTATTATTAATATTTAAAAACAAACCAGGAATCCATATTATTCAAGGATAGATACAAATTTAAGATGGTGGAGGACTTCACTTACCTGGGCTCGTCTATAACAAAAGAAAACGAAGACCACAAGGAAATCGAAAAAAGAATCACAATTGGCAACAAAACATTATTCTCTCTACTACCAGTGCTCAAATCAAGTAACGTACACAGGAAAACCAAAATCATCCTATATAAAACAATCATCCGAACAGTAGTGATCTATGGGTGTGAGGCGTGGACAACGACAGCGACATCCGCAGAGCAACTGGATACTTTTAAGAGAAGGGTGTTGAGCAGAATTCTGGGACCTGTGAATGACGGTGAAGGCTGGAGAGTGTCGCATAATGACGAGCTGTACCATATTTACAAAGCTCCCAGTCTCTCCACACAGGTCATACTGAATAGACTGGATGGGCTGGTCACGTGCAGAGGATGCCGTCATCGCGAACCCCAAAAAGATTGCTGAAGTGGCACCCAGGTGGTAGAAGACCAATTGGACGACCAAGGCTGCAATGGGAGGATGAAGTTAGGAGAGATGGGGCGAAATTGTTACGGGTGTCAGATTGGAGGGTCGAAGCGGAGGACAGGAGGAGTTGGAGGCGAAAAATACTGTGGAGGCTAAGGCTCGATATGGGCTGTGGGGCCATCGAATTAGAAGTAGATACCAGAAGATGGCAGCAAGCTGCCGAAACCGGTTGACGTTAAACACAAGTGAAAGCCGCTTAAATATATAATAATAAATAAATTTTGTATCAAGATTTTATTTTTATTTTTATTGTTTCAAAAGCGCTCATTTAAAAAAGGTTAGTGAATTGTGAAATTCTTATTACCTAAGTACTTGATGGTGAAATCCTTTTAAAAATTCGTACTCGTATTTCACCTCACGTGCCTTTCAAATTTGTCCACGTTGTGACGCCTCAGCGGTGCTGTAATAATTTAAATTTGTAAGAGTCATTTGGGCTGCAGAATTTCCTAGTATTGAAAAGTGTTCTGGCTTATTCCTATGGAATGGCGCCTGCAAAAAAAAAGCTTTTTCGTCATTGTTCTTCCGCGAAGGTGGGTTCAAAATAATAATAAAGTGACAAATAGCCGGAATCTTCCCTGTCAGACTGAAATTTGAACTGGGATTTAAAAAATTGCGGCCATTCCAGAGGTAAACTTTGCTGCGGTATATATTTTAGTTTTTTTGTTGTTGTGTAACGATTTTTTTTATTTTTTTGTTGATTAAAATATAACTTTGTTAAACTTATTTGTCTGACGCAAACTTTAAGTTACTATCTAAAAAAATAAGTTACTACCTTAAAAAATATAGTAAAGTCAAGTTATGGAAGTTTGAGGATGGTGTACTTTAAACTAATCTACGAACAAATACAAATGTGCTTTGCAACACTCTCTATTGTATTATCATATATGTAATATTTCATACAACTGTGTAAAATGACAAGCATATTTATGATTAATAATTCCGAAAATTTATATAAAACATATTTTTACTAAAAACTATTGTATTTTTTAATTCCACACTACGTTTCAAAATAAAAATTCAAAAAGCAAATTACTATAGGGCAGTGGTTCTTGACCTGGGGTGCGGGAAGGTATTTTTGGGGGTGCGGGAGAAACCCCTAACGGTATAAATTATTAAATATCATTTATTAAATTTTTGAAAATAAAAATTTGAAGACTAGGGTAGTTCCCCCAATGTCGCGATGGTCGGGACCGCGTTATTAGAATAGCGCATTATTGGGGTATCTAAGCTCATAAAACAATTAGGGTTATGGGTTTGACGCAAAAAATACAAATATGCCAAAACTAAGAATAGAGTAAATGAAATTATTTTTCATTAAGAATTAATTGTATCTCAATAGGGACGAAGATGTAAATTATTTGGAAACAGAATATGGTGGTCGAGGCGTTTACAGGACTTATGACCTGTCATTGGTTTGGTTAAGCGTTCGCTTTATGTAATACAACATTCCCCATTCCTCCCTTCTACGAACACCACGTCTGACAATTATTTGAAAGTTGTATATATGCTACCATGTTGAGAAACATTTCACATATTTTAGTTCAATCTACACTAGCGCCATCTATTGAGACTATAGGTAAGCATTAAGCCGAAAATCTTTATTATATCTAATATGAAAGGCTATCAACCCAATTATCACATATTACTAGATAACGCCTGGAGAAAACTCTAAACTAAATAATCAAAACACTTTTTTCAATGGGGTGTGGAGAACTTTTTTCAGATTCAAAGGGGTGCGGCAGATTTAAAAGGTTAAGAAACACTGCTCTAGAGATATTAACTGTCGTCATGACTACGGCACAACTTTAAAAAATAATGTTAAATGAAAATAGTTTTATTGAAGTGTTCAATTTTTTTTCTAGTTTCAGCAGCTCGCTGCCATCTTCTAGCGTTGAGACCAGAATTTGGCAGTGAGCTGCCGCTCCTTGTTGACAATGCCTTAATAGTGTGGCAAAACTCTTTACGTAAAAATATAAACGTTAACGTTAATTTAAAATATGTATTGTGGAGGATTATTGTTCCAGAGACAATCTTCTTCTTCTTCTTTGCCAGCCTTCTTCCCTCCACTGCTGGATATAGGCCTCTTCCAATTTACTCCAATCGTCTCTATCCTGCCCCCTTCGTATCCAAAATTTGAACAATGTCATTGGTCCATCTCATCGGTGGCCTTCCGACACTTCGCCTATTTACCCATGGTCTCCGACTGAGTATCCTGGGTGCCCATCTGTTGCCACCCTGTCTAGCCAAGTGCCCAGCCCATTGCCATTTCAATTTTGCCACTCGGTCCATGACGTCAGCAACCTTGGTGCGGCGTCTGATTTCTTCATTCCTTATGGGGTCACGCAAGTTCACACTAAGTATCTCTCTTTCCATGGACCTCTGTGTACACTTGAGCCTGTGGACACTTTTTGCTGTAAGAGTTGCCAGAGACAATACACACGCAAAAATAGTTTTAAATCTCTTTTATAAAGTTAATTTTAAAATGTCTATGGGTAAAAAAAACTGAAACAAGGGTAAAAACAGTTATGAAGCACTTAATCATATCAGGGCTTGTTAAGTCTGGTTTCTTCCAACTGAGACAGCTAAAGCACATACGGAGATGTTTACCTGTTGGTGAAGCTAGGACCCTCGTAAATTCTTTTGTAGTGTCACGGTTAGATTATTGCAACGGAATGTACGCTGGATTGCCAAATAATCAATTAAGCAGAATACAAAGCGTATTTAATGCTGCTGCCCGATTGATTATGGGGCAACAAAAATACTGTCATATCACGCCGCTCCTGAAGGACCTTCATTGGCTTAAAATCCGAGAGCGAGTAAAATATAAATTGTGTTTGACAGTGTTTAAGGCTCGACACCAGAGAGCGCCAGCGTATATATCGGACCTCTGCGTGACACCCATGCCAACGGAAAGGCAACGTTCACTCCGATCAGTAGAAACAAGTGCAAACAACATAGCGATACCAGTCAGAGCCAATAAAGCATGTTTCTATGATCGTGCTTTCAGCGTTGCGGGTCCGTTGGCGTGAAATAGCCTCCATGTTAGTATTAAGTATGAGGATAGTGATGTTAAATTTAAGAAACATCTGAAGACTGCACTGTTCGGTCAGTCATTTCCTAGTGCGCCCTTGGAGTAATTGATTTTACAAAACGGCGCACTTAAAATACAAATCATCATAATAATAAATAAATTAATTAATTAATGTAATATTTTATGTATAATAACAGGGTATCACGTCCTAGTACTCTTTTATAACCGTCCCGATGATTAATGTCTCTAATATTTCAGTAATTTCAGAACAAAATATTATGTTTCGGACTTTGATCGACAGCTTCAGAACTATTGTTATTACAAACTTTAATTTAGTTTCCAGATCGGTAACTATCTCTAAACTAAGTTTATTCTGAATAATGACAAGATTTAACCAGCAATAATATATTAAAAACTTTTTGTTCAAATTGCCTTGTTCCTTGTGTTTTCTTTGTTCTAGAAAATTGTAATATTATTAAACAAGTAGTTTGATTAGATAATCCATTATTTTGCCGGAAATACAAAGACACTTCAAAGTTGTTATATAGCCGACGCTGTTAGCTAAATCATTAAAAAAAACTAACTAACCATCACGTCGTCTCTCCGAAGGGGTAGGCAGAAAGAATGGACTGCCACATTTTTCTTTTTCTGACATATTTAAAATTTACTGGATTAAAAATAAACAGGTGACATAACGTCGCTTTGTAAATGTGATATTTTTTTATTACTAATTGGAAAACAATGGGGGTTTTAATTAAGATCAAACGAGGTTGTTAAATATTGATTGACAACTAACTAACTAACTAACCATCACGCCGTCTCCCCGAAGGGGTAGGCAAAAATAATGGACTGCCACACTTTTCTTTCCAGACATATTTCTCTCGATTCCTTAACATTCATACATCGTGTCATGCACGCGCGTCGATTTCTCTGACTCCTCGCATGGCCGACATTCAATATTTGATTTATTTGATCGTGCCACGTTTTCCTCGGACTTCCTCTATTTCTAGTTCCATTTAAATCGTTAACATATAATTTTTTTACCATTCTTTTTTCATTCATTCTTTCCATGGGTCAAAACCATTTAAATGATCCTTTCATTATTTTATTCATAACACCATCATTCGCACCGCATTCACTTCTTATTATTTCATTTGACACTATATCATACACAGAGTATCACTATATCATACAAATTCGTCTAAGAGGTTTCATTTTTACTGCATTTATTCTACTTTCATCCTTCTTTTGCCAGTTCCATACATATGGGTCGGTACAAGAACACTATTGTGCACTATAAAATAAATATGATATAATATTCGTACTACGAGTATAAGAAATAATTAATAACAGTTTGAATAATAATGATAATTATATGGAACTATATTTTTTTAATAACCAGTCTGTCGATGCCATCAACCTGGCGATACGGGTCGTTATCAAAATATAGGCAAAAGAATAAGTCTTTTTTAAAAAATATATTGTTTTATTGAAGAACTGTTAAAATGAACATCCATCATGAGATGCGACGACCTTCGTCGCAGAGTGGTAAGAGCTCTGACTTCTATACCGGAGGTCCTGGGTTCAATTCCCGGCGATGGCAGTGTAATTGTCACACTGTATTTGGTCTGGTGTAGAATTCAAGTGACAATAAAATGGCGATAGATTGGCTACCTATCACATGTCACAAGAATCAATATAAACTAACTAACGAACTAACTAACCATCACGCCATTTCCCCGGAGGGGTAGGCAGAGAGGATGGATCGCCACACTGGCCTGTCCTGGCACACCTCTCGAGATTCTTCTATATTCATACATCGTACCATGCACGCACGTCGATTATTCCGACTTCGAATGTGGCCGCCTTTTAGTAATTGATTAATTTGGTCATGCCATGTTTTCCTCGGTCATCCTCGGCTTCTTTTCCCACTCACGCTGCTTGTGTATAACTTTTTAACCATGCTACTCTCATCCATTCGTTCCATATGTCCAAACCATCTCAGGGATCCTTTTTTAACTTTATTCATGATGCAGTCATCTGCCTTACATTTCTTTCTTATTTCATCGTTTGGTATTCTATCATACAACGTTTTCCCGCACATTCTTCTTAGTGATCTCATTAGAATCAATATAATAGCTAAAAAAATAATTGTTTACAGTAATTGGGTCCAAACGACCTGTTGTATACATAAATCAGTAAAATCATTAGATTATCTTAAAAACAGTTTACAATCTTCCATTACTTAGGCTAACGTGTGTGCTTCGCTGTATCGCCGAAGTTAATTCGAACGATTGATTGCCAATTCGCCAGTGTTGATTGGAGTAGTGTCACTGCTAATAGGCCTTCGACAACTTCGGATCTACATATTATCGTACATCCACGTGGTAATGGATTGATCACGTGCATGGCTACCCCGGATTAAATCAGAGTTCGCGTTAGTGGTTCGGGTTCAAAATGATCTGGATTCGATCTTTAACCTACATTGAATACTCTGCACGCTTATGTTTTTGTGGTTAATTGAATTATTTAGGTACTGCATTATGGCACATAGGTTAAAATAATGTTTTTATACGACCTATTATTCTTCATTGAAAAAAAAATGTTATTTTTCCATTTTGAATAAATTAATAATCAAAATACAATAAGTGGAAATAGTTAATTAAAAAAAATATCGTTTTATTTATTATATTAGGTGTATAACTTTGCTTCCGCCGTTTTGCAATAGATGGCAGTAGCGGTAAGTGGTAGTTGGAATAAATAGATCATAGATGTCATACAATAAGCTTAAGTATTTGTAAACATAACGCCATCGAAATATTAGTCGATTTGTGTCTGCATCATAAAGTTATTCCCGATTAAACATGTCAGCTTACGAGCCAAATTCTCGTCATTTGCGGGAGGTTTTAATTTTATGCTTTAATATGAAGAAATCTGCGGCTGAGGCTCATCGAATGCTCTCAAATACCTATGGTGAGGCCGCTATTAGTGAAAGAACGTGCCGAGAGTGGTTTCAACGCTTCAAGAACGGTGATTTTAACGTCGAAGACCAGCATGGCGGTGGAAGAGAAAAGGTTTTCGAAGATGCAGAATTGAAGGCATTACTTGATCAAGACTGACGCAACCAGCCATTTCAAAACGCCTGAAAGTCATGGGAATGATTCAGAAACAAGGAAATTGGGTGCCGTACGAGTTGAAGCTGAGAGATGTTGAACGGCGTTTGTGTGTTTGTGAACAGCTGCTTGCAAGGCAAAGACGGAAGGGATTTCTGCATCGCATTGTGACTGGGGACGAGAAATGGGTTCATTACGATAATCCCAAGCGCAGAAAATCATGGGGATATCCCGGCCATGCTTCCACGTCGACGGCCAAACCGAATATTCACGGTTCCAAGGTTATGCTCAGTATTTGGTGGGACCAGCTCGGCGTAGTGTATTATGAGTTGTTAAAACCGACTGAAACAATCACAGGCGATCGTTATCGAACGCAATAAATGCGTTTGAGCCGAGCATTGAAAGACAAACGGCCGCAATACAACGAGAGACATGATAAAGTGATTTAACAGCATGACAATGCTCGACCCCATGTTGCGAAAGTGGTCAAGACATACTTGGAAACTTTGAAATGGGAAGTCCTACCCCACCCGCCGTATTCTCCAGACGTTGCTCCCTCGGACTATCACTTGTTTCGATCAATGGCACACGGCCTAGCTGACCAGCACTTCCGGTCTTATGAAGAAGTAAAAAATTGGATCGATTCGTGGATCGCTTCAAAAGGTGACCAGTTATTTCAACGCGGGATTCGTATGCTGCCCGAAAGATGGGAGAAAGTAGTGGCCAGCGATGGACAATACTTTGAATCATAAATGTACGAGTATAACCAGTTTTTTACGATAAAGCCTCGAATTTCGGAAAAAAAAAACAGCGGAAGCAAAGTTATACACTAATAGATTAAATAAACATGGCGTTCTTGTACCGACGTATGTATGAGCACATAGAACTGGCAAAAGAACGATATAATAAATGCAGTAGAAATAGGATCTCTTAGACGGAAATCTGTGTATGATAGAGTGTCGAATGAAAATGTTAGAAGAGAATGAAGTGAATAAATGAAAGAATTATGAATACAATAAAGAAAGAATCATTCAGATGGTTTGAACACATGAATAGAAAGAATGATAAAAGAATGCTAAAAAAACTATATTTTAATAATAGAGTAAGAAGAGGAAAATAAATCAAATAAATCAAATATTAGGTACTTGCATATGAAATTGGCGTTTTGTATGGGAGGAACATAAAGTTGATTTTTTTTTAATATAATATATTTATTTGATCAAAGTATGTACCATTGCTATCTATGCAATTTTGCCATCTCATAGGTAGTTCATCGATCCCTTTACTAAAAAAACCATTCGGACGGGAATCAATAAAATCTTCGAAGTCGGTTTGGACTGCCCCATCGGAGTTGTTTTTTTTCCCTTGGATGAAGTTATCCAAATTTCGAAAAAAATAGTAATCTGTTGGGGCAAGGTCCGGAGAGTACGGTGGATGTCTTAGACATTCCAATTGAAGCTCTTCTAATTTGGTAGCCGTCTGTTGTGCAGTGTGTGGTCTAGCGTTATCATGAAGCAGCAGTGGCCTAGAGCGATTAACCAGCCTCGGTTGTTTAGCAGCTAGCTTTTCCATCGTGGTTTGCAGTTGCTGACAAGAGACATCTGCCGTAATCGTCTGGCCAGATTTAAGAAAGCTGTAGTGAACGACACCAGCACTAGTCCACCAAACGCTCACAAGTAACTTTTTTGGAGTCAATTTTCGCTTGGGGCATGGTTTGGCTGGTTCGCCAGGGTTCAGCCATTGCGATGAGCGCTTCCGATTATCATACAGGATCCACTTTTCATCACAGGTAATGATTCGATTCAATATCCCTTCATTATTGTGCCGGTTGAGTAATGCAACGCAGCAGTCAACGCGCGTTTGTTGATTTGCTTCACTCAATTCGTGAGGTACCCACCTTTCAAGCTTTTCCACCTTCCCAATTTGCTTCAAGTGGATTAAAACAGTTTTATCACTAACACCGCAGCCTGCAGCTAACTCGGACGTGGTTTGCGATGGATCCGCTTCCACAGTAGCCTTCAATTCTTCATTATCAACTTTGGTCTCCGGCCGTCCACGGGGCTTGTTCTGCAGGTAGAAATTTCCAGAACGAAAACGTTGGAACCAAAAACGCACTGTGTTTTCTTTTGCGGCACCGTCGCCATACACATCATTAATCCTTCGAGCCGTTTCTGCAGCACTGGTGCCACGGTGGAACTCGTACTCGTAAATAAAGCGATATTTCAAGTTTTCCATTTCGTAAACTGAGTGACGCAAAGAAAAAAAACATTTGAGGAAAAAACAAATGAATTATAATTTTCGAAACACAAATACTTGAGTAAATAGCTGTATAAATTTGAATTTGGAATTCCTAACCAAAGAGAAGATATTTGAGATCAAAGTTGCGAGTACGGCAAAACGCCAATTTCATATGTAAGGATATTATTTTATTAGATTATTGTATTAAATGTCGGCCACGTAAGGAAACCAGATAAGTATGTCCGAAAATAACAGTGTGCGGGGTCCATTCTTTCTGCCTACCCCTTCGGAGAGATGGCGTGATGGTTAGATAGATTTAATTTAATTTATTTATTATTTGTACATGTTATTTGAAAATGATTTTCGATGTATCGTCTTGAACCAATCAGATTTTTATTGTTTGATGGTAGACGCTTTCTAAGTTAACAAAGGTTAAAAACACGCTTATAACCTTATGTAAAACATGAGAGTCCCGGATGCTTCGTGATATCTTCCCTATATAAATAGCAATAACACAGACATGCTTATGATAAGCGCCACTTTCCGCCGATTGATGTGGAAAATTCATTATTGGTACATTCAGGCGGAAAATTAGGAACACACGTGCTTATTCGAGCAAAAGTACTCGGCCTTTTGTGCGTGGTGCTTTTGCATTTCTCGCTCTTTTGGAAAAATGCAAATGAGCTTCTTTGCGTGTTTTTCCTCGGGTTCGCACTTAACTGACAAAAAGAGAATTTTCTCAATTGAATTAATGAGACGGAGGAAAAGATTTTCTTTTGTCCAATTTTGTTCCTTTTTTCAATTTTCTTTAATTTGGTTTTAACCTTGCATTTTATTTATGTCAGACGGTTCCTTCTCATCTACTTTATAAAAAAGGACTCTCCTTTCAATGAATTATACATTTGAAACTAAATATTTATTGTTTCTTTAACACTCGCTTTATGATGCTAAATTCTTCCTTTACTTAAGGTGCTGGATATTAAGTATTCAGTTCAAAACTACAATTTCTATTTCTGTGTGTGAATGAAAGTGTCGAATGAAAATACAAGAAGCGAATGCGGTGCGAATGAAAGTGTTATGAACAAAACAATGAAAGGACATGAAACATTAAGACGATTTGGGCACATGGAAATAATAAATGCAGAAAAACTGGTAAAATAAGTATATGTTAACGATGTAAATGGAACTAGAAGTAGAGGAAAACCGAGAAAAACCTGGTACGATCAAATAAATCAAATATTGATGTCTGCCACGTGAGGAGTTGAAGATATCGATGTGCGTGCAAAACACGATGTATGAATGTTAGTGTGCTAGAGAAATATGTCAGGAAAGAAAAGTGTGGCAATCCATTCTTTTTGGCTACCCTTTCGGAGAGACGGCACGTTGGTGAGTTAGTTAGTTAGACACTATAAATTAGAAATATTTTATTACGAATTTAATTATTGGTAGAAAATAATCAAGTAAAGATCATCGGTTGTAATACAAATATATCTGTACTAAAGAAACATAAAGTCTTAAGTAAATTTTTGGACGAAACCAGTTTTGATTATTTTATCAGATTTTTATTTTGTTATGATTCCGTCTAGGTCAATTATCTGTACTAGATATATACTGTATACTATATATGCTTTATACTGTAATACTGAGAATATGATAATTTAAATGTACGTAGTTTATTTCGGACAAAAAAAATCATTGAAGATTTTTTGGCTCTCAGGTACAGATACATAATAAAGTTTTGTCCAATGTTTTGATTTGTTACGATTTTTTGACTAATGCAAAAAGTACGAAAGTATAGATATTAAAACACATTTTGAAATACGATAATTTTTATTCATAATTTGTAATCCATTAATAAACAATTTGAAAATTCTTACATAAAAAGAAGATGAACATGTAAGAATATCACGAATGCTGATACAGATGCTTGAATGTCCGTTATATTTCAACATAAAACATATTCACCCTATCAGATATAAAAGGGTAGTCAATTTGTTTGTGGTACGGCTTTTTTATGATATAAAACATCTTTATGCATTGAAATATATCCTATATTTTTCTCCTTTCGTGCCGGGAATGTTTAGAAATCGGAAAATATTTTTATGTGTTCCCATTTAACAAACTTTCACATTTTCTTTCATATTTTTTTTTGTTTGAAAGTAAATTAAATAAGACCCTACTTTTTGTCGCTGTTGCGAAAAACTAGAAATTAGATTTTTTCCATTCTCAGAATGGATTTTGTTTCCGTGAAAAGCTTTTGATCTAACGGAATTTCATGATATTTTTCGTCTTTTCTGTGTGAAAGATTTTAAAAGCTTTCAAACTCTATTGGTAGGATCTTTTATACAGATTTTGTCCCTTTATTCCGTTTCTTAAAAAGGTTTAATATTTGAGTGTGATTATTCAATGAAGTGACTACGAAAGAAACTCGTAAAACGTTCTGTGTTTAAGGTTTTTTTTTTGTTTTCAGACGTTGATGGCGCAGAACCGTCCGGCAATAGCGTTTCAGCTATGAATCTACAGCGTCTTGCGGCCCACTGCGGGGATGCCGGGGGAACGCGTCGCCTCCGTTGCGATCAGATCTTGAAGGCATTTGCGTCACGCATGCTTGAAGCGCCCACCGCTTTGCCAGAAATGGTGTCAGCCCTCATGATGCACGAAGATTCACCCACGCAGGTAAAATATATACATATTTTATCTTCTTCTTCTTCAAGTGTCCTGTCGGGTCCCCCCAATGTTGTCGATCACCTCGGCGAACCTGTCCTTGTCCTGCGCCGCTCGGAACAGCTCCTCCACACTTCGGATACCGGTGCACTCCCTCACGTTTCGCAGCCATGACATTTGTCTCCTACCAGGCCCTCGGCGTCCCTCAAATTTCCCCCACTGTATCAGTTGGAGAAGGTGGTACTTTTCCCAACGCAGTATATGACCCAGATGTGAAAATTTTCGAACTTTGATACAGTTGACTACAGTTCCCTCTCAACTCTAACTCGCCTCAGGACTTCGGTATTGGTAACCATGTCTGCCCAGGGAACTCTGAGCATTCGGCGATGGAGCCACATTTCAAATGCTTCCAGTCTGTTCATTGAGTTAACTTTCAAGGTCCACGTTTCACATCCGTACAATAAAACATACCACACATAGCATTTGGTCATATTTTATGATATGAATTATTTTTCTTCCTTATATTAATAAAGTTTCATATGACGCTTCAAGGAGCATATTAAATTTCTCCTCTTTCTCCTGCTATTGTGATCTAAGGTTTGGCCAACTTTGTGTCGTTTCCAGGGGCGCCGGGTGTTATGGTTATAGTAACACTACACGTGGAGACAGTTTCCTTACCCCCTCTTCAATGTGAATTATGTATTGATTCACATTTGATAAATTTTTTAAGAATAAGTCCTATGTCAATTTGAATAATTTCTGTTCATATTTATATATTTTATTTAACAGTTTAAAATGTTAAAGTATCATAAAAGTGTTTCGGCAAAAAAAAAATTAAAATTATGTTACTTATTTGTCAAGCGCAGGGTGGGCACGTCACTATTATTCGAAATTCTGAGGGGAAAAAGATCTTAAACGAGATAAATTTTAAATGCGGGTTCGTGCTTACTATCGCTGTTTAAGATAGTTTGATTAAGGCGGATAAAAACTAAGCCGTAGTACGTTATTTGGCGCCAACGTACGATACAATTCACAGGTTGTGTGACACGAAATGGCGCTTAGGGCTAATCCCGGTCTGATCCGGCGTCCCGCTCCGGCGCTGTGTGGGCGCCGCCTAACTCGTCTCCCATTATGCAGAGGCACACTTTTCACCTGTTACCCGAAACCGGGGATTAAACGTTTACTGCTGAACTAGTGACAGATGTAGTGCCTGCCATGCGGAGTTGATAAAGCGTTCGATTACGTTACGTGCGATTAGGCGAGACTAAGGATACACTCGAACACACATAATCGCCTTTTCCCACTAAATTCTCAAAAATTTAGTTTTTCGCATTAAAATGTAATGTCTTGAAAGTTAAGGCGTTAACACTGTGAAATTCCATTGTAATTACACTTGATTTTTTCAAAAGAGTATACTGTTATTTATTCCACTATACTATATTAATACACATGTTTCGGAGTTACCTCCATCTTCAGGTGTAAATCTTCTTCTCTGGTTTCAATCCTGGGATTGGTTTGCAGCAATTTCCTCCATTATTCTCTTCCATTTTTCCCTGTCTTGTGTGGCTCTTTTGAGATCTGCATATGATGAGCAGCGTACGTCCACCAACAGGTCCTCCAGGTACTCTCGGCGTGGGCGTCCCCTAGAGTTTGTCCCCTCGATCATACCCTCCATTATGCCATGCAAGAGACCTTCTTGACGTATTACATGGCCGATCCATCTTGCACGCCTTTCGGACAAGGTCCTGAGCAGGTGCCTTCCTCCTTCGATTCCTTGAAGAACTTCCTCATTCGTGATGTGGTCTCTCCAGGAAATTCCAAAGAGTCTTCTATAGGACCACATCTCAAAAGACTCTAGTCTCCGCTTATCCCTTTCGGATAGGCACCATGTCTCGCAGCCGTACATCAAGACACTCCATACATAGGTCTTGATGAGGAGTATTCTCAGTTTTAGGTCTATATTATTTGATTCTATTATTTTCGACCTTTTATTAAATGCAAGCCTAGCCTGATGTATACGGCTGTCGACCTCGCTCTTAGACCGACCGTCCCATGTTATTTTGCTCCCGAGGTAAACAAACTCCTTGGTGTTCTTTAGTGGAACTCCTGACATCACTACTCTCATCTGATGTTGCGTTCGGCCTACAGTCAGCAGCTTTGTTTTGTCCTTATTTATCTTCATGTTGTAGCTATCTTGAAGAATGTCTTGAAAAGTATCTAAGGCCTCCTGCAGTTCTTCCTCACTTTCAGCAACCATAGCAATATCGTCAGCAAACCTTATCATGTCTATCTTTTGCCCGTGTATCCTTACACCTTCTCTGTGACTCATTCTCTCTCTCAAGTCGTCAATCGCATTCTGTATGTAAACGTTAAAAAGAGCAGGTGTAAATATACGACTGTAAATATACGACTGTCGTATATTTACACCTGAAATGGACGTAACTTCGAAACATGTTGTGTAAAAAGATAGTACAGTGGAATATTAAACAGTGTTTTCTTTTGAAAAAATCCAGTGTAATTAAAGTAAAATGATTACGCTTTTATGTAAAACGAATAAAAATACCTGTTTTATAGCACAATTACTTACTTTATCCTTGTGCTCGTACTCACGGGCAAATTTTTTCACGATTAGTAAAATAAATTATTTTCATTTTCCCTACTGACGTTTTGGAAATCGTGGCAGTTTACAGCCATTTTCTGTTGTGTCACCATTACCCATCAATCGTTTTGAAGATAAAGATCACAACGATCCAAAACGTATGTAGACATAGACCCCCAGGGGTACACGACAACTCGGGCGACTTGGGCAACACGACAAGTTGGGGGTTGGTGAGATGTAAATGGGGGTCCACGAGATGTTTTAACTAAATTGAAGCCTAATATTGAAACGCAAAACGAATATCGAAATCGTTGGCGACCATTTTTTTAACTCATTCGGCAATGATCGGACATTCCCCAAATGAGCTAAAAAAAAGATCGCCAACGAATAACGGCTTTTTGGTTTCACCTTTTTTTTACCTTGAAAAAAAAAAGGAAAGCAGAGGGGGTCTACACAAAATAGAAAAAATCAGCAAGGGGTCTACGGGACAAAAAAATTTGGGAACCTCTGCATTAGACTAACTAACTAACCTTCACGCCGTCTCCCCGAAAGAGTAGGCAGAAATAATGGGCCGCCACACTATTATTTCCTGACAGACTTTTCTCGATTCCTCAACATTCATACATCATGTCATGCACGCACATCGATTTCTCCGACTCCTCACGTGGATGACATTTATTATTACTTTTATTTTTATTTATGGTGATTTATATTTTAAGTGCGCCGTTTTGTAAAATCAATTATTCCAAGGGCGCACTAGAAAAAGACTGACCGAACAGTACAGTTACACCGAACAGTAGAAGTTTCTTAAATTTAACGGCACTATCCTCATACTTAATAATAACAGGGAGGCTATTCCACGCCAACGGACCCGCAACACTGAAAGCATGATCATTGAAACTTGCTTTAGAAACGTTGATAGATTTGGTCTTCCTCTATTTCTTATTCCGTTTACATCGTTTACATACATGTTTTTTTTTTATCAAGAAATCTTTATTTCCAAAGAAATTATACATTCTTATTTCAAATTGAAAATAACAGAAGAACATCGAGTTCGATGTTTGATCTACCTCTAACAAGTTCAAAACAGCTTTTCAGTTGCACACTCGAGCAGGTTTGAAGGGAATCTATTTATATGAAAACTTTTCAGCGCGGATGGAACTTCTGACTTTTGAAATGTTACCGATCCACGGGTAGGTACTAACGGGTTACAAAATGTCGCATTCCATCCTATAAACGCGGAGTGTCCTTGCTGAGATGAATGCCCGTTTATGGTTGTCACATAGCAATCTCACCTTATGGCCACTATCAACTTTTATATTTGAAACTATACCACTTTGAAACTATCGCTCATAATTGGATAAACCACTTTGTTTGACAAGCAGATCGTAATATTTTCTTAATAATAATATGCTAACTTTGAAAGCAATGTTTTTTGTGATGTAATAATCTCAATGGCGCATTATTACATGTCTTAAATCTAAAGTGTATTTGTGTATTTAAGTAGCAAATTCACAGCGGATGGCCGAACGGATAGTGACATCGAAAGAAGTGTTGGTGCGGGTAACAAAGTGAATGAAGATTTAAAAATAGTAATTGAAAATAATAATTTATTAATGAAAGCGAAAACGGCCGTTCACAATGGATTTCTGGTCCCAACCCTAATGTATGTAAGCGAAGCATGGAACTGGCAGAAGAAGGATGAGAGCAGAATAAATGCGGTAGAGATGAGGTCACTAAGATTTATGTGTGGTAGAACGATATACGACAGAATCTCAAATGCTGATATCTGTCGGATCGTTCACAAGCTGTGCAGCTAGCAGGTAAAAAATCCTCATTTACTAATATCCAATCTGGTGTGCCACAAGGCTCTGTTTTAGGACCCCTTTTATTTATCATGTTTACAAATGACGTTGCCAAAATAATAGAATCCTTTGGCCTCCTCTCACATTGCTATGCTGATGATCAGCAACTTTATTTTTTCTGCAACCCTGATGACACCAAACATCTTACGTCAACAACTGTCAACTGCATTGATGCCATATCCAGATGGATGGCATCAAACAAACTTAAACTAAATCCATCCAAAACGGAATTTCTCTGGACTTCTTCCGCAAAGCGCCAACATCTTATCGATCATTCCTCAATTTCAACAGCTGACAATGATATCGTTCCCAAAAACTCCACAAAGCTTCTTGGTGTTTATCTTGACGCAAATCTGTCTCTAAAATCCCAAATTAATAACACGGTCAGCGCTAGTTTCTTCCACCTAAGACGATTAAAATCCGTCAAAAGGAGTATTCCCCACGACACTTTCAAAACTCTTGTAAATTCCTTCGTTGTGTCACGACTTGATTATTGTAATGGAATTTATGCAAACATTCCAAAACAACAAATAAACAAACTTCAATCTGCGTTCAATGCAGCAGCAAGGCTCATTAAAGGCATTCCAAAAAAGTCTCATATAACACAACATCTCAAAGAACTTCACTGGCTTAAAAGTCCAGAAAGAATCCAGTATAAACTCTGCTGGACAGTCTTCAAAGCGCTACATGGAATGGCACCAAGTTATATATCTGAACTCTGTATAACGGACAGCCTAAATTCACGGAAATCCACACTTCGCTCGGCGAACTCCTCAGCAATAGGAAGATTAGTTGAGCCGAAGCGTTGCCCCAGTACAAATTTCGGGGATCGAGCGTTCGCGGTAGCCGGTCCATCAGCTTGGAACAATCTCCCTTCACACCTTAGATGCATAAATGATCCGACAGATTTCAGATCTAAATTGAAAACCCATCTTTTTCATATTTCATACCCAATTTAAACATTTATACTTTGTTCTACTATACTTTCAAACCGATCGTTTTTTAAGCGGTCACATTTAGATTTTTAAGATTTAAAACACGTCTTAATGCGCCCTTGAGGTGATTACATCACAAAAACGGCGCTTTAAAAGTTAGCATATTATTATTATTATTATTATTATTATTATGAGAAAGGAATGTAGAGCGAAAGAAGGTATTATGAACAAAATTATGAAAGCGTTGGTTCCATATGGAGCGCATAGATGGAGAAAAAATGGTTAAGAAAGTATACGTTAATGATGTAAATGGAGTACGGAGTCGAGGCAGACTGAGGAAAACATGGCATGACCAAATTTATCAAAAATTAAAGGTTGGTCATATTAGAAGTCGGAAGAATCGACGCGCGTGTATGACTCGCTGTATGAATATGGAAGAATCTAGAGAGGTGTGCCAGAATAGAGTAATGTGGCGGTCCATTCTCTCTGCCTACCCCTGCGGGAAACGGCCTGATGGTTAGTTGTTGGCTGCATCTGATATTCGCAATAGGTTAGAAATTAAAATAAAACAAATATACAAGCTGGGTTTTAATTTGGGTATGAAATATGAAAAAGATGGGTTTTCAGCTTAGATCTGAAATCTGCCGGATCATTTATGCATCTGAGGTGTGAAGGAAGATTGTTCCAAGCTGATGGACCGACTACTGCAAAGGCTCGATCCCTGAAATTTTATTGTACTAGGGCAACGCTTCGGCTCAACTAATCTTCCTATTGCAGAGGAGTTCGCCGAGCGAAGTGTGGATTTGATGTGGACTGTCCATTCTACAGACTTTGGATATATAACTTGGTGCTATTGCATGTCTATTGAGTTAATAAACTGATTTGATTTGTAACGCTTTCTTCTCAATCATTATCTTACTATATAGTATATCATTGTTCTGTTCTCGAACCGGGGTTATTCTCTCGAGAATTAGAAGTGGAGCACAAGCTGTCTCTTCTTCTTTTTGGTGGTCTTCCTGGCAGGTAATGTCCCACGGGTATATTTTGGAGAATTATGTTACACTGGGAAGTCTTGCATTACCAATTCTATCTGTTTATTCTTTCAAATCAAATCAAATCAAATCAGTTTATTTACTCAAAAGACATTACAAACAGCATAAATGTTTAAGGCATCTATTGAGTACAGGTAAAATATTATATACATTCAACATAATACCAGGAACGCATTACGGATGGTTCGACATTAGGAAGACAAGATGCTTGCAGAGTAATTGCTCTTCCCACGGGTGTCACCAGAGGCAGATTGGTTCTGGCGGCCGGTAGGTAAAACAATCTGTGCTGTCGTCGGAGATATTTATCGGGGACAAAAAGACCAACATCCTCTAGCACGGCCGAGTTCTCGAAATATCCCCTGATTAATCTAAAGAAATTATTTATTAAATGCCCATCTCTTCGAAGCTGTAGAGAATTGGTTCCGAGCATTTCCAAAAGAAATGCCGTGGGGTAGAGCCACGGATAACTACCATGCTCCCTCATGTAGAGATACCTCAGCATTTTTTTCCGAACCCTCCCGAACGAGGGACGGGCCTATGGATTGAATGAGCGAAGCTGACGAAAGGCGCCGTTCGCCTATAACAGCTTCGGGTAAGCGGTGGGAATCCTCTATGTCCTCTCCTGAAGATCAATTTGCCAGGGAAAATTTCACGAACTCGTGGCAGAGACGTATTAGATGTGTGTGACGTTGCTCCGTTCTGCTGGAACCATATTCTTTGGTTATACCATAGCCAGGAAAGTTTTGCAATTCAGGCACCAATAAGTCATTTAAAATCTCAACATAACGCTCTGAATTTAAACATAAACATTCTTTTGAGACACTCCCTATAATTAATATTTAAAGAAAGACTCATTCATCTTTGGATTGGTTTCATTTGCTACGCATTATAATTTTTACGGATAGCGGTGTGGTCAAACATTTTGTCTGGAGTGCAGGAGTTTTACTGGCGGCCGTTATGCTGAGGATGGAATGTGTTGACGTTTTTAATGCCCCTATAACGCGCTCACTGCGCGCTTCTTGCCATTCCGGACATTCGAGATATCCTCGTCTGCCAGAATTATTGCCCTATTCCACGAACCGTTATAAAAATGCTTCTAAACGGAAATTTCTTTTACGACATTTAGTCACTTGCACTTTTACTTTGTGATTCATAACATTTTAAATATATTTAATTAAACCAGCTATTCGTTATCTGGCAGACAGCCTTCGTGGCAGAGTGACAACTGATACTACTACCACACCGAAGGTACCGGACTCGATTCCCGAAGATGAAAATGTGAAAAAAACACGCTGTCTTCTGATTGAATTCACGGGACGAGCTAACTATCACATGTCATGAGAATCAATAGTTAAAAATGTGTATATCGTAATTGGGTTCAAATAACCTGTTGTTTACAAAAATGTGGAAAGTAACGGAAAACTACACCATTAAAATGTACTTAAGAAATAATGTGAGACCACGATGCACGATGAAAAATTGATGCTTGAAAAGAAAACTGCGACATTTTCTTTATCGTAGTGTTTTTAATGAAAATCGAGATTCAAATTCAAATTTAGATATTTTTTTTCCAAATATAAATACATTTAAGTTGCCGATTTGGAAGAGATCCTATCATTATTTTGTTCATAACACTTACAATCGCACTGCATTTACTTTTTATATTTTCATTCGACACTCTATCATACACAGATTTTCACATATTCGTCTAAGAAATCTAATTTCTACTGCATTTATTCTACATTTTGCTTTCTTTTGCCAGTTCCATGCTTCACTTCCATATAAGGGTTGGTCCTAGAGCACCATTGTGTACTGCCATTTCATCATTTTTGACCTAATAAGTGATGATCTAATGATTGAGTACTTGCGCAACTGAAAACATACGCGAATGGCGATAAATAAGATTATTTCTTTAAAGCAACCAACCCTCCGTCGGTATAGTACATTTTTCCGCCGCAGGTGAGCGCTGCGGCCTCCGTTGCGGCGGGCAATTTGATTGATCGCCCCTTTATATGTTTGACTATCGAATTTACGGTCAGCGCTTCAGTTGGCGCTCCCGACCCGTGAGTGATGTCCGAAGGTTAAAAAAATACCCTCGAATAACCCAGGGACCTATATCCCGTGTCCCTAAAATATGATGAAGATCCGCCTGGGGTTTTAAAGTAACTTCGTAAACCTAAGAAAATCTCCCACCGCACGTTTGCTTATACGATCATTTTATTTTATGTGCCACCGTTGAATTTTCGAATATTTTTTTGGTATAATTTAACAATAAAAGCTTTATTCTGTTGATCGCTGTTCTGTACATAATAGCTATGGTGGTTCGTGAAATTAAATTCGTGAAAAATATAAAAGTCTCTACACCCTCACCCTTATGTGTTTCAAAGATCGTTGCAGTCTCCATCTTCTGGGTAATTATATATGTTTTGTGGGTAATGTCATCATCATCATCGGCTGTACCTCGTGTCCGAGGAAGACTGTCCTTCACGGTGTGGGTCCGCATGTGACTGAAGAATCCAATTCTGAACCTACAGATTTTGGGGCATCTGGGGCAGGGAATGGCGCTGGTAGTGGAGCCGTCACCGTCTTCCGATGATCGCTCCTTTCTCCTCCTCTGCGGCGTCATCCTGCGTGTCTTTATGTGCTATTATTCTCCACCTAGGTCTGTCTTCTGCAGTCTTTTCCCAGCAATTACAATCGAGGTTAGGTTAGGTTAGTCTTTTGGAGTCCTTGAAGTGTTTCCTATGACCACCGTGTGAACGTTTCCCTTGGGTCAGCTGAGAGTACATAATTTTCTTTGGGAGTCCTGCCTCAGGCATTCTTCAGTCTCTGAATAATGGCAGCCTCAATACTTGTCATATTGACCTCAGTAAGTATGCTGTCATTTATCCTTCGTAGGATCCTTCGTAGACAGCGTTGGTGGTATCGCTCTAGGGCTTTTATGTGTCTTTTGTTTGGGGTACATGTTACTGAGGCATTTAGGAGTATTGACAGCCAATGGAATTGTAGACGAGCACCTCGGTGTCCTTCCTGAGGTCATGATTAATGTGCGTAATGTATGCTTAATTCATTATGCTAATCCTAAGTGAACCCGAGATCCTAAAAAACAAAAGATTCCAGGTTTAAGATTCCTCCGATTTTTAAAAAAGATGTTTGCTCTTAAGCAATGAATTTCTCAAAGTGATAAGCGGAGTAATAATGCCAGACTTTATTGCTCTATAATTTATTGAGATCAATAGCACTTGAAACGCCTCGAGTGGCATTGAAATTCTCCACAATGCCTTCACGAGGACAGTCGACGCCGCTGTAAGTATCGGAATAAATTTCCCCTGTTGATTCAAGGCATAATACGCCTCCTTGTGTTTCCGTGATTCGTGTGAATTCCCGCCGTTGTCGGCGGAGCATCGCAAATTCAACGGCTGTTTTAAACAAAACGTATCGTGGCCGTGACGAATAGGTGAGGTCTGATTTTCACGTGCGTGAGCGGGATTGTTCCCGACCTGCGAATTTAGCGTTTACCAGCGGCGGCTCTCGCGTCAACCAGCGGCGGCTTTCGCGTCAACTCCACGGAAACAACTCATTTATCAGTGGCGGCGCAATCTTATAAACATACTAGCTACCTGTTGACATAATCCTTACATATAAAATTATATATTGTAATTATTATAGGTGATTATTAACCCTTGCCCACACCCCTCTGAGGGTGTACTGATTGCCTCGCTCGGGGTGGGGGCTGCCTGCAGAGCTGGGCCTCGCCCTCACCATTGCAGCGACTTCTTCTTGTTCTTCTTTTTGTCCTGTCACACCTCTGTGGTGCATAGGGCCGCAAAGAATCTTCTCCACCCGACTCTATCGCATGCCTGATGCTTAACATCATCCTAAGTGAGGCCTGTTGCCTTAACCTCGTCCTGCAGGTGGCTCTAGGTCTGCCTCGCTTTCTCTTTCCCCCCATAGGGGACCAGTCTAGTGCGCCCTGAGCGAAGCAGGCTGGGTTCCGTCTCAGAGTGTGACCGATCCACTGCCATTTGCGCCTAGCGACTTGTTCTCTAATTGGCTTTTCGCCTGCCATGGTCCAGAGAACGGCATTTGACACTGTTTGGGGCCAATAGATTTTGAAGATTGAGCGAAGGCACCTATTTATAAACACCTGGAGTTTACCAATAACCAATAACAGCGACTTCTTAATATATGTATATATTTTTTTGAGATTTTTGCAATGTCCTGTTCCCATGACCCTTGACCTGTCCCGTAACCGTTATATAATAACGTTGTGCGTACTCACGCCATTTCGCATTTGTCTCCTCTGTTCCTCCTTTCATTTCCCGCTGTCATGTGTCCATGAGTCCGCTTCCCATTTAATCCCGTGTCTTTTTATTTTCCTTTTACATATTTTGTTTAGAAACATTTAAAGTGTTTTTAGTGTTATCTGCATGTTAGGCGGGACATAGAGGAAAATAGCAGTAAATTAAATGTGGCCTGGTCCCTCTTGATTTTTTTTATAATTTTTTTTCTTTTTCTAACGTAAGTCCCGCATGGACGAGGGACGGGCCTAGGGATTGAATGAGCGAAACTGACGAATGGCACCGTTCGCCTATTACAGGTAAGCGGTGGGAATTTTCTATGTCCTATGTCCTAACCCTTGCCCAACCTTGTCCAAACTCTTATGGATATGGGTTGGGCAGCGATTGGAAAACTGGATTATATATTAAAGGCTAAAGACATTCTCATGAACCTAAAATGAGAGATGGATTAGGAACTATGGTATTCACAGCGAATACCATACACAAGCTGAAATGTGTACAACGGGCTATGGATAGACAAATGATTGGCAAATGTTTGAGGGATAAATCACCGAAATCAGACGCATATACCGAAATTATACGGACAAAGCTTGTCGATATAATGGACCGTGTTACCACAAATTTTTAATTTGAAATAGGCAGGACATGTCGCCAGACAGGGATCAGAGGGATAGGCACCCAGAGTCACATAGTTATAATTATTTTCAAAATATCATTAAAAAAATGCATACATACTACGCACCAGAGATAACATTCACAACATTGATATTGCATTATTACGAGGAAGACGGGGCTGACCGTATCATACGTGACTGTCTCGTTCACTATTTACGTCGCACTCTCGCTACTCAAAATATCCTGATGCGCGAAAGAGACATTATGACTCCAGTTTGTTCTTTCATTCAAGTATTGTTGTTTTCCGGATTTTTCGTTTTTCGGTTCAGTCGCTCTTGGACACTCTCTGTAAGCGGTACTCTCGCTCGATATTTTTTTCAAGTTTTATAAACGTTAGCGCTTGCCGAAGTTTTTCATGTTTGATTTTAAATAGATAAATTGAATAAATGTATTACCAATTTTTTAACTCAAATTGTTGTAAATTGAAGAAATATATGAGCATCCATTTTTCCGTTTTTTAACTTATTTTTAATTGTGTAGTAATTACGCAGCACCGTAACGCGCGGACTCTTTTTTTAAAATCACATCAAGGGAAAGGTTAAATCGATGTAACTTCCGGCTTCGTTGCATATCGAGTGCCGTAACATGTTGTAGCTAACCAAATTTCCAATACCCAACTTGGGGCGCAAAAACACAAACCTCTTTATCACGTTAGTGGTGTAATGCCTTCACTTCTCCCCCCCGCCAAAGGTTGTAAGTGAATACAAAAAGTATGATATATTGGGCAGGGCCCACGTTAGACTTGACAGGGCCCGAAGCTCCGCCATTTGTGCTATTTTTTTTACGTAACAAGTTGGGAGTTCCCTCCCTGTGTGAACGCAAAAAGCGTAAACTTTTCACATATCCAGGGAGTCTGTATTCTGGTTCAGAGGTTTTCAAAATGTGGTTCTATTATTAATCGTTTCTATCTGTATTAACAAGAATACAAGAATGTGGCATTTGTATTTCTATAAAGATGGGCTAAAAGTTCCGAATTATTTAAATCATTCTTCTTCTTCTTATACAGTCGATGTGGTCCTCAGCTGGATATTCGTTTAGATCTGCGCCTTCTGCATCCTTCAACGTCAATCTGTCTACATCCACTGCTGAACGTAAGCCTCTCTAGCCCTACGCCATCCCTCTCGGTTTCTAGCGAGTATTCTCCAGGCCCTTCCCGCCATCCACGTAATATCATCGATCCACCTGGTGAGCTATCTCCCGCCAACCTTGCACTCCCTTCAGTTATCTTCTGGTTCCGTCTTCTATCATCTCGTCGGCACGCGTGTCCAGCCCATTGCCACTTCATCCTTGCAATGCGAATCCTTATATCTTTGACCTTGGTGCGTCTTATAATAATAATAATAATAATAATATTCTAACTTTTAAAGCGCCGTTTTTGTGATGTAATCACCTCAAGTGCGCATTAAGACGTGTTTTAAATCTAAATGTGAACGCTGCATCTGATTAATATTCGCGATCGATTAGAAAGTATAATAGAAAAAAATGCAGGTTTTAAATTGGGTATGAAATATAGATATATAAAGATGAGTTTTCAGCTTAGATCTGAAGTCTGTCGGATCATTTATACATCTGAGGTGTGAAGGAAGATTGTTCCAAGCTGATGGGCCGGCTACCGCAAACGCTCGATCCCCGAAATTTGTACTAGGGCAACGCTTCGGCTCAACTAATCTTCGTACTGCCGAGGAGTTCGCCGAGCGAAGTGTGGATTTCCTTGTATTTAGGCTGTCCGTTATACAGAGTTCGGATATATAATTTGGATCCATTCCATGTAGCGTTTTGAAGACTGTCCAGCAGAGTTTATACTGGATTCTTTCCGGACTCTTAAGCCAGTGAAGTTCTTTGAGATGTTGTGTTATGCACACAGTCACCAGCAATTATCGTTATATCATCAGACCATCGTGTTTCCATCTTCTTCTTTCATCTTAACGAGGTCTCCATTTCATCACTATTATAGTCGATCTTTGGTTTCCCAGTCTGACAACATGTTCTGAAGATGTCTATTTGAGCGAAATCACCCTTTCGACGACATCCGTTACACCCGTCCTTCTACTTATCTCTGTTTCTTATTCGGTCTGAGAGTTTTATATGTAGCATTTCTATTAACAATTTTTTCGGAAAAAGTAAACAAGCATACTATGTATTTCATTTGTATATTATTTTAGCTTGTAACATTGAGAACCATTATCATTTAGTCGGACATTTCTACGGGGGCGCCCCTTGTTCACGTTCCGCAAGGAATATTTTTGTAAAAATTCTAACTATCTGAGAGTGTATAAATTATATTATTAGTATTAAACTAATTCTAACATATCAAGGTCTCTTGAATCATAAATCTTCAATATCTTTTAACGAAGTATGCTTCAACTATTCTTTTATCACATTTTGTTTGTTTGAGCTACTTTCGTAACCAAAAAAATGCATATAAAAAAACATATTTAAATTAGATAGAGTTTTCTTTGCACTGCTATGATATTCTCGTTATATACTCGTATGTTCGCTGATACGCTTTATGTATTATTTTTTGTAAACCACAATATATCTCTTTTATATTCACCATTACTTTGTGTTGCAGATTTTTAATTAAACATTATTTTTATACAATATTAAAATATCAAACTTTGTTTTTATGTATAATATCACAATTATATATTTTTTTTCGCGACAGCTGTTTCGTCAACCTATGTTGACATCAGCAGGTGTCACAATATTAAATTAAAGTGATTTTTCGAACCTTTATGTGTATTTTTTCCTATGTCAATTTGAATAATTTAATATTGTAACATCTGATGATGTCAACATTGGTCGATGAAACAGCTGTCGCGAAAAATAAAAATAAAATTATGATACATGAAAACAAAGTTTTATAATTTAACAGTTTATAACGTTGAAGTGTTGAAGTATAATAGCGTTTCGGCCAAAACAAAGGACTATTTAACAAAATTTTTACTTTGTACAACAGTTTATTTTAAATACTTTATTTAAAATACAAATAATATATATATACACAAACATGTTTCGGGACACGGAAGCACTTCATCAGTGTAGTATATACACACATGGTACAATATATACGAAATCAATATTTAATAAATTTTTTTAATGAATATGATTCATGACCACATTCAAAAACATTTTTTTTTACAAAAATATTGGCAGGGGTTTCGAATTTTCTCAACAGTGTTTTTGGGTATATTATATTCGAAAAACGTTTTAAACATTCACACGGGGCTACGTCAAAGGAAAACTGTAATTTACGATATAAGATTTTCTACGGTCAATTTCCCATAGCTTTTTCCAAGCGTTTTACGAATGTATGCAACTGGTAGCTCCAACGAAGGACGTAGTGTATTAGGGTTCCTGTTTACAGGTACATATTTTACCCTGATTCGTATCAGAAGGTATTGATGTTGCCGTAAAGTCTCTAACGTAAAGCGGCTTCTGTATGTATCGTATAGAGCTGACGTCTACCCGAGTCGTTCAGCGTCCCCAACATTAATTTAAGATGTCTCCAGATGTACGACTTCGCTGGTTTTATTCTGAATCTAAAATATGAACAGTTTCTTTTCTGAATCAATAGTTTTGGTGTAATAAATCACTAAAACAACTCCTTTTAAAAAAATCCAAACATAGAATGTAAAAAAACCCATTTTTTAACTCTTATTTTCTTAAACAATGATCAAATCATATCAGTTTATTAACTCAAAAGACATTACGAATAGCAAAATGTTTAAGGCATCTTTTGAGTACAGGTAAATTATTATAAAAATACAACATAGTACCAGGAACGCAATAGAGATGGTTTGACATTAGGAAGAATTGTCTTGCATACATACGAAGAAGAATTGACATTAGAAAGTATATTGATACTTTCTAGAGTCAAGAGTATTTGTCCCCTGAACGTACCTTCACTAATATGAAAGACGTCGATCTCCGAGGAGACCGCGTTCAGCAGACTAATTGCTCTTCCCACCGGTGTCACTAGAGGCAGATTGGTTCTGGTGGCCGGTAGGTAAAACAATCTGTGCTGTCGCTGTCGGAGAAATCTATCAGGGACAAAAATACCAACACCCTCTAGCACGGCCGAGTTCTCGAAATATCCCCTGATTAATTTCAAGAAATGGGTAATGAGATGCCCATCTCTTCGAAGCTGTAAATAATTGGTTCCGAGCATTCCCATGTAAAACTCCATATTTAATAATTAATATAAATGAAAACGTCTATTTTCTAGAAGTTTTATTATAGATGGAAATGAAATGTTTCACCTTCCCGTGGCATTACCTAATGTCTTAATTTTATAATGTCATTTCCATTAACTATATTAAAACTCCTAGAAACCAGACGTTTTCATTCGTATTATTCATTAAGCTCGTATTATTATTCTCTCTCTGGTACTCCTCTAATTTTAATTTGCACGTTGCATCCTCAGGTTCTTGTTTTAAATATTTTGTTTAGTTTGTATCGTTCTCCCGATGATGAAGGTGTAAAACCATCACAGTTCAGTAGACCGACTTCGGCCCACATCGAGTCTTGGCCTCCGTCAACATTCGCCTTCATCAGTCCTTGTCTTCAGCAGTCGTCTTCTAGTTAGGCACCCGAAGAAGTAGCGCTGCATCCCTCTTTAATTCGTTTTCCAAACTCAGCCATGGTCTTCCCACCCTTCTCCTTTCCCCCGGGTGTCCAGTCATAATGAGTTTGGGGAACTCTGTACATGTCCAGCCCATCTCAATTTTTGTAGCTTAATGTGAGTGGAGATGTTGGGGGCCTGGTACATGGAATACATCTGATCGTTCCGTCGAATACGCCATTGCTCTCCTTCTCTCATGGGTCCACAAATTCGTCGCAGCACCTTTCTTTCGAAAGTGTCCAGCAGTTCCGCCATGAAGTTACTAAAAATATCTAATTTCATTGAATTTAACATCAACACCGATAATTGTATATTATATAAACCAATAAATGAAAAATATTCCTTCGAAACATGTTGAAAACAAAAACTCAAAACTGGAACAAACGATATTTGTTGTTGTTGTTGATGTCGATGATTTTTAGATCGTCATTTTTGTCGGAGATTTCTCAACTAAACCGAAATAATAGCTCATTATAAATGAGGAGAAACTGCATCGTGTCTAAGATTGAACCCAAGTCTTCTGCATTTTCCTAATGACGGTCTGTTCTATAAGTTTATTACTTGAGCTAAATGGGATAATGTTCTATTTGTTTATCTACTCGTAGAATAAATGGCGATTAGTTTATCTGCCTTGTTTAAACAATATTTCAATATAAAACTGTTTGTTAATCAATATTTAACAACCCGTGTTTGATCTTAATTAAAACCCCATTGTTTTCCAATTAGTTATTAAAAATATCACATTTACAAAGCAACGTTATGTCACCTGTTTATTATTTAATCCACTAAATTTTAAAAAGGTTAAAGTTGCCAGTTGTTTTAATAAATTTTATCTGATATATATTTTTACGTTATAATAGAAGTAATGTCCGCGCCGTGAAACAAAAGGTTCCCCTGTCCGGGGTTTGTGGAGGGGGTGAGTAGTGGGTTAGGGGGATGGGTCTTCTGTCATTTTTGTGGTAGGCCCTGCGTACATCTCGCTCGGGCGCAGAAACTTTCTCTTTCACCGGGCACACGTAAATATTTCATAATGAAACAGAAATGCTCTCTTGCTAAATGTATATACGTATCTTCGTACTCGTAAATCACAAAGGCTACTCGTGTATTTTTCTTTGGACTTTTGTAGCTTAAAATTTAAATACAATAATATTGTTTTGGCCGAAACACATTGCTACTTCAATATTATTAAAAATTCAAATCATTATTAAACATACATTTTATAAAATACAATAATAATGTTTAATAAAATAATATACTTCAGTCTTGTTAGCGCATTATCACTCCCATAAAATATAATAAAACTTCAGAAACGGACATTTTAATCAATTACTAAATATTTAATATGGAGTTTTAGGTACAATTAATAAAGTTTTTCATGACTTGACACTCTATACAAAGTTTGTCTATTATTTTTAACTTGAAAAAAAAATCGAAATAATAAATTTCTAATTGATTACGTAAAATTATTTGTAAGAAGTTAACACACGCATTTAGTTAAATATCTTTGTTCCTGTGAAATTGAAAGTGAGAATAAGAACCTGTTAAAAGTAGCGCAGGAGAGAGATGTCTTCGCTGCAGCTATCGTCAACGTTGGGGGGATCTGACACGGACCAGAAGAAACATATAATTTTTTTTTGTTGAATCGCTCTTTACATCATGACAGCATGAGCCAAATCGATGTAAATGATGTTATAGCTATCATAGTGATTCTCGTGATATGTGATAGGTAGCTAATCTATCGCCATTTTATTGTCCCGTGAATCCTACACTAGACCAAAGACAGTGTGACAATCACACTGCCCTTGCCGTGAATCGAACCCGGAACCTTCGGGTGGCAGTCAATGCACTTACCACTCGGCCACGAAGGTCGTCATTATATTACATATGCCGATTTTACATTAAATATTTCTTTTATATTAACGTCAATTTGTGTTGTGGATTTACATTTAACTAACTTTGAAAAAAAAAAAAACATTTTCACAACACTCGACATGTTTCGGATGGTTCACATCCTTCTGCGTAGTTCAAAATTTAAATTAATCCATCGATTTTTTTTTATTTGTTCTTACTTTGTATTGGCCGATCGGCAGAGTCGGGTTAGCCGATGGGTTATGTTAGTTGATTCAAGTTGCGAAAATACAATATTTAAAAATATTTATTCAAAATTTTCAATTTAAACGTCTTTTGAAATGCTCCATGTTTTTCCATGATTAGGAATTTTTGTTTTTTTGTTTCCCGATCGCCACTGCCGCATGGGTATACAATTGCCTATGAAACCGCATTTTTGTTCGTCGTGTTGGTTTTTATTTTCCGCCTTCTCGCTTTTTCCTTTTTTCCCACCCGTTTCGTTCCTGGGATAACACATCTAGTAAATCGTATGAAGTCGAAGTATAACTGCCATATGAGTCCGTAATATAACTCTTATCATTTGTGATTGCGAGGCGTTTCTTTGTAATGTTCATATACTCGTAATATAATAGTTTTTCCTTTTGTACCACGGTAAAATCTCACATTTCACCTTATACTTTAATTCAATAACTTTAATTAAACAATTACATCTTTCGAACATGAATGGTTTTCGTATAATAAGCTGTTTTGTATAAAAATTGAAGTTGCATGTGTTTACTATTGCAGATTTTTGACAAGTAATCATTAAACCGTCATGAATTCTAAACATCTTCCGTTCTACGTTCGTTGATTCAGCTGGTAGGGAAAGCTTTCTATTGTTAAATTATAAATTCTCGATTATGGTAATCATGTTAAATGATCTACATATTTTTATATCGTTTCTTTAAAGAGTACCACCGAAATTCTTTATGTTTAGAATCTTAAATCTAATTCACATTTTTTTCTTTCCATTTCTCAAGCATTTGACAATTCCTCAACACGGCGAAGACATGACATCCTTATAAAATAAAATAAAACTTTTAGAAAACAACTAGTTTTTATCAATTATATAATAATATAACAATAAATTGCATAATTTATAGTACGCCATTTTTATGAATTACTCATCTCAAGGGCGCTGTAGAAAATGCTCCGTTTTATGAACTAGTTAAAAGTAAACATATTTAGAATAAGGGCTGAACCCAACTTTGTCGATCAACCATTCTTATCAGGAAAGGATAATTTTAAAATGTGCGTTTTGAGTCTCGATCTAAACTCTGACCAAGCGGAGGGAGCCCTCTATGGCTCGGCCATACATAATTTTCAATACTCTTAAGGCCTGCTGTAAGATTATTCCAGGCTGAAGGGCCGGCTACCGCGAAGGCTCGGTCGCCGAAGTTTGTGCTAGGACAGCGTTTTGGCACAGTCAATCTACCGATTGCAGAAGTCTTAGGTGATCGCAATGAAGACTGTCTGGCATTCAGGTTCTCGTTGATGCAAAGTTCAGATATATAAGCTGGTGCCATACCATGCAACGCCTTGAACTTACTTTACTTTGCGTATGGCGGCAAAATTTTTTTTTTCTGGGCCATTGGGCCGCGTCACAGGCGAAGATCCAGACCCTCCATCCACTTCACTGCTCCTGGCGTGGCTCTGTGAAGGTCATCAAGGCCAGGAGGGTATCTTCTGGTGGGGCAATCCTCCACAATGTGCCGGATAGTCTGGCTCTCCGCCCCGCAGTCACATCCAGGAGATGGAGTAAGTCCCCATCTATGCATGAGGAAGCCGCACCGTCCCTGCTCGGTTCGGATCCTATTTAGGGTCGTCCACAGCCACCTTGGGAGACTGAAACCTGGCGCCTCCTGGTGTGATACAGCAACTAGTTGGTGATTTTTCACGGCGTGCTCCTCCCATATGGACTTCCAATTTGCCTCAACATCCCTACAGCGATCATCAACCGTCCAGATGGGGTTTCTAGACTTGAGACGCTTATCAGGGTGTTGGAATATGTCCTTGATAGCAGGAAGAAGCGGGTTGCTACGCACTCTATCAACCATCTTGATTGATGCCAGGGATTTACGCAGAGGTGGAGGAGTGATATTAGACAGGACTGGGAGCCACTGGACTGGTGTAGACCTAACGGTTCCTGTGATGGTGCGCATTGGTTTGTTGAGCTCCACGTCCAGCTTCCTGCAGTGGTCACTGCGAGCCCAGACAGGTGCACAGTATTCCGCCGCACTGTACACCAGAGCCATTGCCGAAGTCCTCAAGGTCCTGGCGTCACTACCCCATGTAGTACCGGCTAGTTTTGAAATAATATTGTTCCGGGTTTTTACCTTTCCTTTTGTGGCTTCAATATGGCTTCTAAATGTCAGCGCTCGGTCCAGCTTAACGCCCAAATATTTGGGAGCAGGCTCAGGAGGAATAGTGTGACCGCACATTTCAACCTTCAAGTTCCTCTTAGCTTCCCGGTTGTTGAGGTGAAACGCAATTGAGGCTGACTTTGATGGATTCGGGGTGAGGTGCCATGTTTTGAAATACTCAGAGAGTATTTCAAGATCACCGTTGAGCGTTCCTTCCATTTTGCCAAAGCATCTGTCTTGCGTCACCAGAGCAATGTCATCTGCGTAGATGAATTTGCGGGAGCTTGTTTGTGGAATGTCCGAGGTATAGAGGTTGAAAAGAGTGGGGGACAAAACCGATCCCTGCGGTAGTCCGTTCTGCAGGATGCGGTGTTTGCTTATCTTGTCGTTCAGGCAGACTTTGATTTTTCTGTTGGAAAGCATTTGTTCCAGGAGCTTGGTTGTTGCCTTGCACTGAATTACTTTAGCAAACTTCAGGAGGAGTCCTTGCTTCCACACAGTGTCATACGCCGCTAACAGATCGAGAAGCACAACTCCACTCTTGTGTTGTGTCTGGAAACCGTTTTCGATATGTGTTGTCAGTGACAGAACCTGTTCACCTGTGCTTCTTCCCTCTCTAAACCCGGCCTGTTCAACGGGTAAAACTTTGTCGATTATAGGGTTTATTCTACATGCTATAACTCGTTCAAATAATTTATAAATCACAGAGAGTAAAGAGATGGGGCGGTAATTTTTAGGTTCATTTGATGGTTTTCCAGGTTTTAAGATCGCTATTACCCTAGCTTCTAGCCAAGCCTTTGGGAGTCTACCGTTATTGAGTATGTCAGTGAAAAAGTTTCCAAGCCATTCTTGTGCTTTCTTACCGAGATGAATTAGGAACTCGGGCATGACTCCGTCAGCACCAGTAGCTTTTCCAGCTTTAAGGGACTTAATGGCTGCGGTCATCTCATTTACTGTTACCCTATCACATAACGCTGATTTTTCAACACAGTTCTTGAGTACATCCTTGATTTGGATTTTGACTTTCATTTTCTGTTCTTTTGGTGGTTTAATGTTTGAAGTTTTAAAAATCTGTGATGCTATTTGTTTCACTGATATATCTGAGCACTTTTACGTAGGCTGTGCAGCTCCCAGTTTTCGGAGTAATGACCAGCTTTTCCTACTGGAGTGGGTGAAGTCCAGCTGCTCTACTGATTGTATCCATCTTGTCTTCCTTTCGTTATCAAGGGATTTAATCAGTTGGGTTGCAATGTTTTCATCTCCCGTTTGCTGGTACTGCTGTAGTAGGCCTTCACATTCCGGAGACCATCCCGGGATGTAGTTATGAGTGTGGCCACGAGGGATCGCCTTTTTTCCTGCTGTTTTCAGTAGTTAGTAACGCCTTGAAGACCATCCAGCAGAGCTTGTATCGATGTTAAATATTGTATATATTTTTTTAAATGGTTAAATACGATGAAGACGTATACGGAACAAGAAATATAGAAAGAAGACCGAGAAAAACGTGGTACGATACAATTAATCAAGTATGCCCAGATGTTAGGCTGTTTGCATATACCAAGGCGCATTTATTCATCGATGTCAAATGTATAGTATATTATTTTGTTGAATAGCTTTTAGTATCATTACAGTGCGAATTACATCAATGGAATGGTTATATCAGGGAATATGATTTACAATTATTTTTAAACTGTTTAAGGCCTGACACCTGTTTAAAGCATTTACAAAAGTCGTAATTTTATAATACCTCAGACAGGTGAAACATGTCACTCACATAAATTCTATTAAAACTTCTTAAAAACAGACGTTTTCATTCGTGTGAATCACAAATATAGTGTTATTTATGTTTACCTAGTAAAATATTTTTATACACTTAAAACTTTCTGATTTTTTATTTTATTACGAAAAATTCGGTAAATACGTTTATACAATTTATTTACTATTGAACTCCCGAAATGTGTCGAAACTTTTTTATTTTACTTTCTTAATCTTAGTTAGAATTTTTCTTATAAGTTTGACACATTCGTGGCGCAAAAGTACTCCGAATTTCCCGTGAAACTAACCGCTCGGTGGAAAGAGTTAAGCGAGTATTCTTGTCGAATTTTTCATTTCTTAATATTAAATCAGGAAATGGGCCTACTCATCCCAGTTAAAATTGAAATATTCAAGAAGAAACGTCCCCGTTGAAATTTTTTAATTATTTTTCTCAGTATTTCCTGGTGATTTATGTTCGGCAGATGTCAAAGTTGAAACCGCGGGTTTTTTTGCAAATTCTGTTCGCAACGTTTTCCAATCCGTCGGTATTAACAAGCTTTTATTTAACAAGCCACTCAAAATCCGGATAACTTTTAATGGATACGATCTCACCCTTATCCTAATCGCATTCCTCCCAGACTTCGACAATTCTGATTTTTTTTTACCATTTTCAGCGAGATATACTCTTCTGAATAAGGTTTTTAATTTTTTTGAAAATAAATATGACATAAGACTGGTTTCAGTAGCCCCCATTATCATCTTGTTCCCAGCAGGAGCAAAGTACATTCAGTATAAACTCTGCTAGACAGTCTTCAAATCGCTACATGGAATGGCTCTAAATTATAAATAATATATACAATATATCCGAACTCTGTATAACGGACAGCCTATATACAAGGTTAATAATAACTAAAAAAAAATTATTTGTTTCAATGACAATTTGAATAATTTCTTCAATATTATTTTTAAGTTCTTGTTGGTTAAGTGCCTAATTACAGCTAATTTAAAAAACGGTGGATACGTGTAACATAAATTAAATAAACACAAAAGTCCGGATCTTCCATGTCAACATCTGCAACATCGAAAAAAACATTATGTTTTATTACATTATGTGCTAAATTAAAAAAAACGTGGATACGTGGAACATAAATTAAATAGACAATATGTGCTAAATTAAAAAAAACGTGGATACGTGGAACATAAATTAAATAGACAATATGTGCACCATCTAAAAGTAACATTTTGTGTTAAATTATTTTTATTTTGTGGGTGTTGGACGATCGAAGTGTGCGCGGGAGATGCCTATTGGTGGCGATGAGGTTCGCAACCCATCACACCGCGTCTCCCGCGGGGCGAAAAGAGAAGGATGGAGTGCCGCATCAGTAAAAATGTGACAGTCCATTCTTTCTGCCTACCCTTTCGGAGAGACGGCGTGATGGTTCGTTAGTTTTTTTAGTTATATACAAGGAAATCCACACCTATGTGGTCTATTGTCCAGAGTGTTGCTCCTCCTGTGAAGTAGATTCCCAGCTGTCCTTTCATCTTTTAGGAGGTCTTTCACGAGGACGAGTCCCATGAGGCTGATTATGCAATGCAATAAAGGGGAGTCTGGTGGTGTCTATTCTTTGAACATGACCGTACCAGTCCCTTTTTCGTTTTCTGCTCCATCTTACAATATCCTCAACCCCACAAATCTCCCTTATTTTCAAATCAAATCAAATCAAATCAAATCATTTTATTTCATTAACAGACATTACAAAATTTATTTTTAAGGCATCTATTGAGAACAGGTAAAATAATATATTATATATAGTATACTACCGGAAACAATATAATAATATATTATATTTTGGTGTTCCTCACGCGATTTCTCAGTGTCTTGCCTGCTATCGTGCTCAGTGTCTTCATTTCGGAAGTCCTCAAAACTTGTTTAATCCTTACTGTGTCTGCCCTTGCTTCGACGCCATATGTTATTATTGGTCTTAGGCATGCTTATAGAAGTTTTTGTAATACTTTTTGTAATCTTAGATATATCCGCGATTTTCTTATCTTCATTGCCCGACCTTTCGAAGATTGTTACAGAAACAATCTGCAGGGTAGTTACATACTCGTATTTGTGGGGATAATGCAGTGCTACGGGATGGATCAGAACAACCTCGAAAAGCACGTATAATTGGTAAAGTAGAGGGAAAGCGACCACAAAGACGGAGTCGCTGGTAAGATTGCGAACTTGTTAAATTGTATTTAAACCACCTTATTATTTACAACCCTCGGAGCTTCGCTAGGGTTACAAAAGGCACAGGAGGGAGCGAAACCGGTTGGTTCATGTAGTGTAATATAAAAGTACTTATATAGTAAAGATCACTGCGTTGGTTCGGACATATGGAGCGCATGGGTGAAGAAAGAATGGTTAAAAAAGTATACGTTAATGATGTAAATGGAGTATGGAGTCGAGGCAGATCGAGGAAAACATGGTATGACCAAATTAATCAAATTTTAAAAATTGGTCATGTCAGAAGCCTGAAGAATCGACTGCGTGACTCAATGTATGAACGACGAGGAAGCTAGAGAGGTATGTCAGGATAGAGTAGTGTGGCGGTCCATTCTCTCTGCCTACCCCTGCGGGGAAACGGCGTGATGGTTTGTTGTTGTTGTTGTTGTATAATATAGTGGTTTAAAAAATAATTTACAAGTTTATTAATATTATAAAAAATATAATATATTTGTTTTAGATTTATTTTGTAGATGTTGGACGATCGATGGTGTTGGTTCGTTTTTGAAGTGCTTAATTACTGCTCATTTTAACAAAATCTGTGGATACGTGGAACATAAATTAAATAGACAATCTGTGCACCATCTAAAAAGAACATTTTGTGTTCAATTATTTTTATTTTGTTATTTTTTTTTGTGGATGTTGGACGATCGATGTGTGCGCGGGAGATGCCTATTGGTGGCGATGAGGTTCGCAACCCATCACACCGCGTTTCCCGCAGGGCGAAATGAGAAGGATGGAGTGCCGCATCGGTTAAAGTGTGACATCGGTTAAAGTGTGACAGTCATTTTTTCTGCCTACCCTTTCGGGGAGATGGCGTGATGGTTAGTTAGTTAGTTAATATATTGGAGGAGTTTAGAAGAGGCCGATATCCAGCAGTGGAGAAAATTTGTCTGAAAAGTAGAAGAAGAAGAAGTACAAGACGTGAACTTGATTTAAACTGGGTTTTTATTAAACATTTCGATCCATAATATAATATACAATGCATACATTCATGTAAAATAAATAACCAACAAATCGAAATGGTGTTTGTTTCGAATCAAATATTGCGTAGAAATAATGTCGTATCTGTTGACAGATAAACATGAAGTGAAATTTCAAATGAAAATTGAGTTGATTCAATTGTTCGTCTCAACGTCAATGGAAATTCAAAGAAAATTTCGGAGCCTGCAAGAAAACACGAAATATTCATTTGGACGTACATCAAGATAGCGAAGTACACCGCCGATCCGCTGCGAGGAGATAAAAGAGAGCTAAGGGAAAATAATGGACCCTGCTGCATACACAGGGTGCTTGGTACTTGTATTATAGAACAAATACATGTACATTTCCTATCGTTAATTAAATAAAATCCCCATTATCATTTTATCATTTCGATCAGCTATGTTTGAAACAATATCAGAAGAATCTAATGCTTAAATCTAATTTTCATAGATGGCGCATTGAAACTGACATGTGCATTGTGGTGTTGAATATTAACATATATACAACTTCCAGAAAATTGTCAGACATGGTGGTCATAAGAAAGGTGGAATGGGGAATGTTGTAATTACAAAAAGCGTGCGCTTAACCCAACCAATGACAGGTCATAAGTCCTGTAAACACCTCGATCACCATATTCAGTTTCCAGTTTGCATCTTCGTCTCTATTGAGATAAAATTAATCCTTGAATATCTATTGACAAACTTTTTTCTACTCTTTCTATTTTTTTACTCTATTGACAAAAATTTCTACTCTATTGACAAAAGTGGAAGCAGTTAAAAACATCGTTTTATTTAATTATTATTTAAAATGAACTTCCATCAACAGATTTCAGTAAAATAATTTGATTATCTTGAAAATCAGAATAACTTTTTTGTATTTTCTCTTGTTTCCTTTTATTTCCTTCTTAATTAATCAACATTTTGGCTAGTTTTCCTAATAGCGTGTGATGTGTATTTTATGTTGCCTAAATTAATTAATTTATTTACTAAGGGTAACATACAGCGATATCAATAACATATATTAGAAAAAAACATTTAGAAAAATATAGTAAGGTCAATTATATAACTAACTAACTAACCATCACGTCGTCTCTCTGAAGGGATAGGCAGAAATAATGGACTGCCACACTTTCATTTCCTCACATATATCTGGCTTCCTCAACATTTATCATCGTGTCATGCACGCGCGTCGATTTCTCTGACTCCATATCTAAAATGCTAGAATGGCAGTGCACAATGGTGCTATTCTACCCACCGTATGTATGGAAGCGAAGCATGGAACTAGCAATTACACGATTTCAACAAATATAAATCAAATAATATTTATCAGACAATATGGAACGAGATTGATGTTAAACTAATACAAATTGAGATTAAACGAAATGTTTAAGAGTTAAACATAATAATAAAAGTAGAAATAAAAATAATAAAAAACAGTAATGTAACATTATGGTCTCATCCACACCGAAAGGTTGCTCCGATTATTTTCATGAAATTTCACTCGTTCAGATGGAAAACATCAATATCTCCAAAATGATTATTGTAAATGTCGCAAATCCGATACATTGCCGCATTTATCTTACATTTGTAATGTTTCACTTAGGAATAAAATTCGAATGAGTTCGACGCCTCTTCCAAACATAATTTTTGCCATGAATTTTCCTCTAAAATACGTAAATATTTCTTATACGAGTACACCTCTTTGTAAGCGTCAAATTTTCAAAGTTTTGCAAGAATAAATTTGACGTCCCCATTTTCAAGTACCACCTATACTGTATATAAATAGTTTTTTTTTAAATCTCTATCGATTGCGTAATGGGGCGATAACGAATCGCCCCGCAATTGATGGGGTTCGTAATTATTGATACTTAGTTACTTTTAGATACTTCCATTTGATTTTTATTATACCCCTTTCATTAAATGTGGTGTCTTAATTATTTCTTCAGCCTCATTGAATTTGCGGATTTATCGTTTCCAGGTCGAACTATAGCCTCTTGTATGCAAGTACTACCAAATGAAAATTGTACGTGTTAAGTTAACTGTAGTGAAAATAGGTTAAACGATTTACTGTCACGCAGTCTCCTCGGAGGGGTAGGCAGAAAGAATGGACCGAATGAATTCATACACCTCTTGTCATGCGCGCACTTCGATTTCTGCGACTCGTAACGAGACCGATATTTAATATTTGATTGATTTGTATGACGTGCCACGTTTTCTAGCTCCGTTCACGTCGTTTATTCTTCACTATTCTGTCTTCATTCATTTTTCACAGCTGTTCAAACCATCTTAATAACCCTTTCATTATTTTGTTCATTATACTTTCATTCGCACCGCATTCACTTCGTATATTTCTAATATACAATACTTGCATTATACACTTCTTATATATTGCTGCTTATATGAATAAGCATGACACACTGTATGAATATTGATGAAGCTATAGAAGTATGCCAGGAAAGAAAGGCGTGGCAGTCCATTATTTCTGTCTACCCCTTCGGGAGACGGCGTGATGGTTAGTTTGTTTATCTCGATACTTTTATTTCTTCTTCTTCATCTGCTTTATTTAGGACTGTGTCTTGTTATTTCTCGGAGCCTGTTCCTGGGATGCAGATGTCCAACTGTCTCGCCATATTTTAGGTGGTCTTCCTGCAGGTCGATTTCCTATTGGTACTTTATTTGCGGCTATATTTATCACTCTTTCAGAACATGCTCTTTCCACGTGATCTCTCCAGTAGCGTCTTCTCAGTCTTCCCCATCGCACGACATCTTCCACATTGCAGATCTTTCTTATTTCAGAATTTCTTATTCTGTCTCGGATTGTCGTTCCCGCAACGGATCGGAGAGTCTTCATTTCTGTGGTTCTTAGGAGACTTTTTGTTCTAATGGTGTCAGCTCTCGTTTCTATTCCATATGTCATTATAGGACGATACTTTTTATTATTATTAATTATTGGGATTGTGCTTAAATGATAAAAATTGTTTTGTTTCAATATTTTGTGTACAAATCGATAAGCATTCCTTATATGGTATACACATATTGAATTCAATTTGTTATTACAGAGATATTTTTTTGAATGGATTGTGAATCTTGTATGTAATAATTTGATATTTAACAACACTAATGACAGAAGCGAGCACACCGTAAATGGACGAAACAAAGTTATTTAGAAAATTGATTATTTACTTATACATTACATTAACGTATTCCGACCTGATGTCTTTCATAATGTACAAATTTAATTTTAATATTTCTTTTTCTTCTTTCTTTGTTTCCTCATTACCGAGGGTTTGCTTACCGATTTAAAAAAGTTTGTTGTTCTTCAGGGTTACCCTGAAAAAAAATTTAATCAAATAATATTATAATATAAAATTATTTCTTTTGTATTAAATGAAATTAATGGAGTTACTTCTAAAAGTTCGGGAAAATTTAATTAATATTATGGAGATTATGGGGACATTTTGAAAATGGGTTTTAAGATATATCTTAACTAACTAACTAACTAACTAACTAACTAACTAACTAACTAACCATCACGTCGTCTCCCCGAAGGGGTAGGCAGAAAGAATGGACTGCCACACGTTTCTTTCCTGACATATTTCTCTCGTTTCCTCAACATCCATACTTCTTTTGTTCCTCAGCATTCATACATCGTGTCACGCAGACACGTCGATTTCATCTACTCCAGATGTGATGAACAAAATAATAAAAGGATCATTAAGATGGTTTGGACACATGGAAAGAATGAATGAAGAAAGAATGGTTAAAAAGTATATGTTAACGATGTAAATGGGACTAAAAATAGAGGAAATCCGTGGAAAGCGTGGCACGATCATATAAATGAAATATTGAATATCGGCCACGTGAGGCAGTAGAGAAATCGACGTGCGTGCATGACACATGACCTATGTCAGGAAAAAAAAGTGTGGCACTCCATTCTTTCTGCCTACCCCTTCGGAGAGACGGTGTGATGTTTAGTTATTTAGTTAGTTATTCATTACAAATTGCTTTGGTCTGAAGGGGTTCAAATACCTTTTCTATTTACGCAATGTTTGGTATAATGAATATTTAATACAATTTATTATCTATAGATTATACTTCGTCACGAATGTTGACTTTGCGTCCGTCATTGATTGATGTGATTTCTTCCCTTTTTTTATCGGTTCCTGGATTGTTCCCCTTGTTTACAAAACACGACAAAATAAACTTATATTCCCATTCGCCATTTCCACCGTTCCCCATCTGCTGTCTCCCATCTCCCGAAGTAAGTATACATATCTCTTTCCATTAATATTTCCGATAATGTTTTCTATTACGGTCTCATAAATCGGGGCAGATATATAACTGATTCGTATCTGGAATGGAGAGCTTTATTTATTTGAAACAAGCGTACCTAATGCTTTGTAAAAACAGTTTTATATTTAAAAAAAAAAAAAAGTATTGGACGTGTCTATTATTTTATAGTTTTTTTTTTCGGTGTGATTTTTCCATTTACTATTTTCAAATGATTAAACAGATAATTATATTGAATAATGAAAGGGTCAAAGATGGTTTGGACGCATGGAAAGAATGAATGAAGAAGATTCAGAAATAGAAGTAGACCGAGGAAAACGTGGCACGATCAAATAAATCAAATATGAAATAAATGACAGCCAAGTGAGGAGTTGGAGAAATCGACGTGCGTACATGACACGTAAGTATTTCAGGAAACAGTGGTCTATTATTTCTGCCTACCCCTTTGGAGAGACGGCGTAATGGTTAGTTAGTTAGGAAAGAACATATTAAACACTTTCGGAGTTAACCAAATCAAGTGTCGGAAAAAATTTGGATAATATTTTTATTTTTAAAAATAAATTAAGTAAACTACTTCCAAAATAATAATGGAATTGCAGTGTTAACGCCTTAACCTTCAATAAAGTGGAATAAATAATTAAATATCATGTGATAAATTCCATGTCAACATGGCAGCTGCAATCTCTGGTGAATCTCTGCTTAAATATAAATAAAGTGTTGTTGCAATCTCTGGTGAATCTCTGGTGAAAAACAAAGACATGGCCATTAAGTGTAAGATGAGAATCTATAAAGCATGCGAAGACCAATAATAGCATATGGCTTTGAGGTAAGGGCAGACACAATCAGGACCAAACATGTTCTGAAAACTTTCGAGATGAAGACACTAAAGACGATAGCTGGCAAGACACAGAGATCGCATCAGAATTGGAGAGATATGTGAAATTGAGGATTTTATAAGATGGAGGGCTTGGTACGGTCATTTTCAAAGAATGGACAACACCAGACTCCCCTATATTACATAATATAATCAGCCTCATGGAACTCGTCTTCGTGGAAGACCTCCTAAAAGATGGAAGGACAGCTGGGAATCCACGTCTCAGGAGGAGCAACCCCCTGGAGAACAGATCATATGGGTCTACGATAAGGAAGAAGAAGAAGATAAATTAAAATATTATATATTTAAACACATTTAAACATATCCACGATACATGTATGCACCTGAAAATCATGAAGCTTTGTTATTCTAGCAAATATCACAATAGCTCAAACAATTATACTCGTATATGGTAGTGAACAAAATGTTATTGTACAGTGCCACGATCAAATACGAGCGCACTGTATTGCTTTGTCGAATTTTAATTAAAATACAAACTTAATTATTTAATTTCACAGTAAAATCCATCCCCCGGTGGCAAGTATTAATGGCCCATAGGTGAACATTCTTTCCACCCGGAAAGTTAATTCAGTGGGGATACAATAATATTATTGGAATTTGCTATTAGGAATTTCCCGGCGAGGCCACATTACAAATGAGGAGGTTCTCCAAAGAATCGAAGGAGGAAGGCACCTGCCCAGGACCTTGTCCGAAAGGGGTGCAAGATGGATCGGCCATGTAATACGACAAGAAGGCTTCTTGCATGCCATTATGGAGGGTATGACCGAGGGGACAAACTCTAGGGTACGCCCAAGTTTATAAAGTTTAGAGTCCTGGAGGAACTGTTGGTGGACGTGCGCTGCTCATCATATGCAGATTTCAAAAGAGCCGCACAAGACAGGAAAGAATGGAAGGGAAAAATAGAGGAAATTGCTGCAAACCAGGATTGAAACTAGAGAGAGAGACAATAATCCCTAATGCTTGACAAAAATATTGTATTATATTATAATATTTTATCAGAACGATCGTCACAAAAATCGTTTTATGTATTTAAAATCGTCGATAATAGAAATCACCTTTTTATGATAAACAAAATGTTTGATAATGGATGCGAATGAAAACGTTTTCTAGAAAATTTATTATATTTAATTGGAATGAAATGTTTTACCTTGCATTATCAAAAGCAGCGTGAATCAAACGCATTGTTGTTAATATACCCGAGGTTAAGGTAACAGAATATATAATAGTAATTTATTATAGGCGAAGTATGTCATTTTTATTAAATACTAGCTGACCCGGCAACGCTTCGCTATTGCTATATTAGAGTATATAAATACACCCAATATATATTAAAGAAATACAATTAAAGTTCAATATTAATTATTTTATTGGATAAAATGACATGTGTATACGAGTAGGTGTAAGAATGTGTGTATCCTAATTCAGTTCATATCTTTAAAACATTTGTTTAATCCAAGCAAACTTGCTGTGAACTTGAATAATACTAATGTGAATTGAACAATTGAAGGCTGGGCATTACCAAGGTGGCAAGTTTACAAAAAGTCTGAAATGAGTTTTTGATGCCAATTGGTCTTAAACATAGCTGTGCAAAAGCGCGTTATGATTTAATAATATAGTGTAGTTAAAACGTTACCCTAAAGATGCCACCCAAAAAAAAGTTAATATTTATCTTTTTCAGCTTTATTTTTAAACCATTTTTGTAACGTCCAGTCTTAATTTTTTCCTTAATATTTTAAGTGAAATTAAAAAAACAAATAAATATACTATATCACATTTGCATAAAACATTCATACATATACCATTCAAGGTCATAATAATGCTCTTAGAAATACAATGTTTAGAGAAACAAAACTCTTGATTTTGATGTCCATTAGATGAAGCTAATAATGCACATTCACTTAACCAATGACGAAATTTGTAAATTTGTGTGATGTCTGGAAATATACATTGAATCAATTCTCCTTTGGAGTGTGATTCTACAGAAATCAGTTGATAATTTAAAGCATTCATTCCATACAATGAACTTTCATTGTTGTAAAATAATACGTAAGTAAAACGATACATAATTTCATTTCTATTCGATATAATTTAGAACTAAAACTTTGAAATATGTAATGCGGAAATATATTCTGTATTCATTTCAACGGCAAAATAGAATAAACTGAAGATATATATGAATTAGAAATATAAATATTTTACTTACAAAACACTGCGCTGCGACGCAAATGTCGCAAATCTGACAGATCTGAGATAGGGATGTGCGATCCGCTCACGAGTCGACTCAAAGATTCGAATCTTTTTGGTGAGCGGGTGAGCGATGATCCATAAAAAAAAGAGCGGCAGCTCAATGATCCGCTAGATCAGGGGGGTCGGCAAACTTATTAGCCAAAGAGCCAAATGCGTACTTTACAACGATTTAAAAAAAAATTGAGAGCCAAATATGTTTATTGATTTAGATAACCTTTATTATAATTTTTGCACTTCATTCAATTACGGGTACACTGAATAAAACATTATTTCATACTTCTTCCTGTGATGAAGGCGACCAGCCTTCTCTCCATCTCTTTGGTGGTCATCCTGGTGGTCGACGGCCCTCTGGAGTCTCTTGCATCACGATATTAGGAATTCTTGCTGGATCCATTCTCTCGATGTCTCTGCCTACTCCATCTCACTATGTCTTCAATGTTGCAGGATTTGCGAATTTATTCGTTGGGTATCCTATCTCTAACGGTTCTCCCCACAATAGGTCGCAGTCTGGTTCTGACAGTGTCTGCTCTTGCTTTGATTCCGTATGTTATTATGGGCCTGATGCATGTTTGTTTGTTGTTATTATTATGTTGCAGGATTTGCGAATTTATTCGTTGGGTATCCTATCTCTAACGGTTCTCCCCACAATAGGTCGCAGTCTGGTTCTGACAGTGTCTGCTCTTGCTTTGATTCCGTATGTTATTATGGGCCTGATGCATGTTTGTTTGTTGTTATTCTTAATTTTAGGCACAATTCCAGGTTCTCATCAATAAGACGACTTCGTAGTTTACTCTTGTTAAAATTCCGGTGAATCGTATATTATTGCAAAAGAGTCGACTATTTTTAAGGGATCTGAGCTGAATGGTTCCGCTCAGTAAAGTGAGCCGATTCTTCTTGATAATTATCGAGTCGTTTGTCAAAAAAGTTGTTTGTCGTTGTGAATTTTTTTTTTAGCTCATCGACAAAAAATTTATCCTGGTGAATTTTTTTTTTTTTACCGGAATCAACTTTTTTGGTCGAGGAGCAAAAAAAAAAGGTCACTAAAATAATTTCAAACTTTGAACGACTCAAAATGGTGAACCGTGGATCGTTAAAAAGAGTCGGCTCACTTTGCTGAGCGGAACCGTTCAGATCAGATCCCTGAGATGAGTCGTTTTGCCCATCCCTATACGTGCGTATATTTTTCAGTTCAAAAGAGCGACTAATTTCATATCTGACCACGCAAAGAGTCAAAAAAGCCACTAATTTGCATCTTATCACGCCAAGCGAATATAGACTCTAAAGATCGATACTCAGGTGATACGAACATGAAGGTCTATACTCGCTCGCACTACGAAAATTTATAAATTTACAAAGTTAATTAGAGCTCGATTAATAACAAAAATATGCCTATGCCCACCGCCGTCTATCTATTAATGAAGTGTATCAATTTGAAAACGATCTGCTCAGGAATAACCCCGGAATCAGTCCACACACAGAGCGAAACTGCCTTTTATTTATATAGATAGATAGATAATAAAACTTCTAGAAAACAGGCGTTTTCATTCGTATTAATTACTTAATATGGAATTTTACATCATTGTTCAAGAAACAATAAATAAATTATTGAAAATGTAGGCGTTAACACTGTGGACTTCCATAGTAAAAACTTTTGAATTGAAAAAAAAAAACAATGTCTTGCATGTATGTGGAATTGAAAATACAGTGTATGTAACATGTGTAAAAAACATACTTGTTTTTACTGTCTTAAGATATTTCATAAATTCAATTCCAAATTGTTTACACCTTTAGTTTTTTTTTATATGTCAATGACTACATCTCTGGAATCTTGGGTATATCCGTGTCTATTGCTGCAGTCTCCATCTTAAGTGTAATATATTGGCTATCGATTGTGCCCGAAGAACCCCCATTTAAGGATCTGGGTCCTTATATGGCTGAAGAGTCCAATCCTGGACCCAAAAAATCAGGAACATCTAGAGCATGTGAAGACATTGGCAATGCCGATTTCCACCGATGTTGCTTCCTGTCTTCTCTTGTCTTGTATCCTGTGTAACTTTGATGTGTAAACTGAGAAGATCTTCAAAACGTGGTATACATTTTTCAGGATTGATTGTATATCAATAGAGACGAAGAAGTAAATTGTTTTTTTTTGGAAACAGAATATGGTGGTCGACGCGTTAACAGGACTTATGACCTGTCATTGGTTGGGTTAAGCGATCACTTTATGTTAACAACATTCCCCGTTCTGCACTTCTTACGACCACCACGTCCGACAAATTTTTGGAAGTTGTATATATGCTACTATGTTGCACCACACTTCACATTTTTATGTTCAATCTACATTATCTTCGAAATACATATCCACGTTGACGGACACGTTCCAATTTTACTTTATTTCGTGCGTTTATGGATTATCGTTTAAATTTTTATTTCACTTTATCCTTTTGCTTTTCTCACGGAAAGAATCTTGGTATACGTACGGTTAATTTATATCAAACGTCATCGCTTTGTTTGACAGTATTCAGTTAGTGCGAATTTCTACGCTCAATTTTGTTTGTTCATTCAATATCTCGTTTTAATACAAACTTGATAGTTTTGTATTGAAACCCAGCTCGTACGGAATTATTTCCAGCGTGTGTTTCTGGAACAACCCCTATACGAAAGTTCCCTCCAAATGGCTGTTACATCTTATTCGGGGGAGCCTGGGTGCTCAATCTTTGCACAAGTTATATTCATCGCACAATGAGCCAACTCCGAAGCGTTCAGACTTGTGATGAATTTGATAACAGATACGTAAAGTTTGGGTTCAAATCACGAAAACTCTAAACATTTTCAAGCTGTGTTAATAGTCTGTGTTCTCTCAAAAAGAAACTAATGTCTGTTCCATCGGTACTATATAAAAGTTTGTGTGTTATATAAATAGTTCAATTGTTTGTAACTATATTAATTTCGAATTAAATTTTTTTCACGTAAAGACCATCGAGACCATGGCATGACCAAATTAATTAAATTCTTTGGCGGCCACATTCGAAGTCTGAGAAATCTATAAATCAAATCAAATCAGTTTATTTTCTCAAAAGATATTACAAACAATAATTATAGTTTAAGGCATCTATTGAGAACAGGTAAAACTTAAATAAAAATGTAATACCAGGAACGGATGAGAGATGGTTCGACATTAGGAATACAATATACTCTCTAATGTCAAGAGTATTTGTCTTCTGAACGTACTTTCAAGACGTCGATCTCTTTCGTCGATATAAGCTTCTCTACCCTTGCGACGACATCTGTTACTCCCGACCTTCTACGTATTTCAGTGTTTCTTATCCGGTCCGAGAGTCTTTTTTTTTTTTTTTTACGTATTCAACAGGTTGCTTGAACCCAATTACAGTATACATTTTTTTAAGCTGATATATTGATTCTCGTGACATGTGACAGGTAGCCAATCTATCGCCATTTTACTGTCACGTGAATACTACGCCAGACCAAAGACAATGTGACAATCACACTGCCATCGCCGGGAATCGAACCCAGAACCTTCGGAATGGGAATCAGAGCTCTTACCACTCTGCCACGAAGGTCGTCGACGTCTTACGTGTAGCATGGCTCTTTCGTGTTTCCTCTGTGCTACACGGAGTCTCCTTATGGTCGACTTGGTGAGGGTTAGCGTTTCTGCCCCATATGTCAGTACTGAAAGTACGCAAAGGATCATACATTTTGCGTTCTGACATTTAGGAATCTTACTATTAAAGATTGCCATATGCCGCTTACCCAAGACCGATTCTCCCCTGAAGCTCTGCCCTCCTGCTGAGGATTGGTTTGCATAAAAATAAATGAAATTATCAAGATGTATTTTTAAATATATTAAAATATACATTTATATTATAACTTTCCGTTGTCTGTCGTATAAAATGCTCCATGATAAATCCCAAAGCAATAAGTAAGATTTCTGAAGGTTCGATCGGCGAGAGTATAGAATATAGTGGGTGAATGCCACCACTGCGCTCGTAATAATCCGTCTTCCAAGATGTTTGCAGATCAGGTGAGGCGCCACGTCCCGTCTAGACGCTTTTCCTTTATTTTTACCGAAAACTCTGACCCCCGGAAAGAGGATATCTCACTCGGACACATCCGAATTCTCTGAGTTTCAACAAATAAAATTTTGTTTTACTTCGTTTTTATTTTATTATTGGCATTGCCAAGTCTTGTTTTAACCATGTATGCTTTAAATTCGTTATGAATTTTTTATTTTACACATTTTAATAAAATGCTAAATCCTCTATACTAAAATTCGTTTTTATTGCTGTGCTAAAAATATTCTCTCTGAAACAATAAAATAATAACAATTGAAAACAATAATGGTCATTTGGCGCACCCCGTATTATACTTCATCCAGTAAACACATTCATACAGAGTGGTGAAAAATAACACATATTATTATTTAAATAACTTTTTGGAAACATTGTTGTAACTTCCCTTGTTCAGTTTATAAATTTTAACAGTTAAATGAAATAAATAATTTAACTGTTAAAAATCATACTCTGAAGAAGGGGAAGTTTGTGTCCCGAAACATGTTAGTGAAAAGTGTAAAAAAGTGTTTTAAAAAATATAATTAGTTTATTTTTATATTATACATATTTAAAAAAATATATATATTTATTATAAATCTTATATCCATATTGTATTTTTTGTGTCTTAAACAATTATGTAAAACTCCGATTTATATAATTAATACGAATGCATACGTATATTTTCTAGATGTTTTATTGTACTTTAAGGCAATGACATGTTTCGTTTTACTAATGCTACTTTTGAATTGTTTGCCATTTGAATCGGACATATATTCAGAGTCTATAGGGAGGGCAGAAACGGTTTGTTTTGTGAGCAAAAACTGTCCAGCTTCTTATGAGTGTTAGATAAGTTTTTGTACAATTTGGAAATCTGGCATTCAAAAAGTGGTATTCTGCGATGTTGTTGGATTCAATAGATACGATGTTACACGATTTTAAAATTCTTTTACTTTTTCTTTATCTAGATCTTGGAGAGTTTAGACAGGATATCAAATTTGATCCTGTGATAAAGACGTCTATCATTCCATCTATCGGTTGTTTGTCCTGGTGAACTACGATCTTCTCAACGCGGTTTGGCCTACTCCATTTAAAAATATTTTCAACATTGCAGGTTCTGTTAATCTCTCCGTTAGGTATCCTTTCCCTAAGGGATATCTACCCACGATAGGTCGCAATGTTTTTATTTCCGATGTTCTAAAGAGGTGTTTTGTTATGACAGTGTTTGCTCTTGTTTCGATTCCGTAAGTCATTATGGATCTTATGCATGATTTTTAAATTAAAATAATCCGTCTCGTGTCTATTCGTCATGTAAAATTTAAGTAACCGAATCGTTCATAATAACATTTATTTGCGCTGTCAAATTTGCAATTTTCCATCTGCCTAGGGCGGCAATTTATTTATACCAGCCCTTTAGTCTGGGGTGCGCAAGACACACCGCGACATATCCTATTCTACGACCCTTCCCGTGAGTTTTAAGGCGCCACACATTTCCATAAATCTGGTGACAATGAGACTCTGTAATTGGTTTCCCAACTCACACGGAGATTTTGACTCGAAAACATTAATTAATTGGATGAGGGAAAGGAGATTTTTGGGAAATTTATCTAACGGGGTTAATCATGGTTGAAATGTTAAACTTCGCCATCCTTTCAGATCCTAGCGGTTTGAAATGTCGCGTGTGACAAGGGAAAGGTGTTACATATGTAATTTCATTAGCGTGACAATCTGTTGAATTCTATTATTGGTTAGGATTTTTTAAATCATAAACATTTAAAAATAATAAATACGAATAATTAATACAAATGTAAACGTCTGTTTTCTAGAAGTTTTATTATATTTTATGTGAATAAAATGTTTTGTTCGTCTAATGCATTATCAAATGTAGTGAAAATTGAAATCATTAACATGTTATTTCTAAATAATTGTTAAAAGATATTTTTCTCAGAAACACTTTATTTTGAACACAAATACCTTTGGCCGATGAAAACGTGGCACGATCAAATCAATTAAATGTCGGTCATGTGAGGAGTCGGAGAAATCGACGTGCGTGCATGACAAGATGTATGCATGTAGAGGAAGCGAGAGAAGTATGCCAGAACACAACAGTGTGACGTTCCATTCTTCCTGCCAACCCCTCCGGGAGAAGCCGTGATGGTTAGTTAGTTAGTTTTTCAAATACTTTTCTGAGTTATATAACGTCATTTAGTATTCATTACTTATGTGAAAATTTTATTCTTAGCTAGTTCCAGGTAATACTTTTCTGTATTCTGTGGTTTATACCTTTCATTATCAAATGTGACGTTATCGAGGTATTATGATGTAAGGCATTATCAAACATTCGATAATGCCTTAGGCGAAATACTTCATTTCCATAAACTATCATATTATAAAACTTCTAGAAAACAGACGTTTTCATTTCGTATTATTGATTGAATATGGAGTTTTAAAAACAATATAAAATGTTGATACTTTACTAATTGCGTAGATTTTCACGGTTGGCAGCAATATGTTTTGTGTGATTTTGTGTAACACCGTGTGATTTCTCCTTCTCGACCGACGTTTCAGAGTTCGCTGCAGTCTCCATCTTCAGGGTAATGTGGTGCTGGTAATGAATGTGATATGAGTTGTGTCTGCTAAGGTATAATACTTCGCTGATGTAACATGTCGCCGGCAGTGTGTACGTGAGAAATGAAAGACATATTACCCTGAAGATGGAGACTGCAACGATCTCCGAAACGTCGGCCGAGAAGGAGAAATCACACGGTGTTACACAAAATCACACAAAACATGTTGAAAATTTTGTACGTAAGATACCAGACCAACAAGTTTCGTTTTCTATTTTCGTTGTATGAGATGTCTCATAATAAAAGTTATTACTAGCAAGTTGCTTAGAGTTTTCTCACTCCCTCGGCTCGCGTGTTTATATTTATTCGGCCGGATATTCTATTGTGAATTAGTTGTTAAGCAAAAGACTTCCCACATTCTCGCACGCATGAATGGGGCTTTTACATTCCGGCCTAAATGTGACCGCGATGTATTATTTTTGGCGCGTAAACTTCAGTAATCATTAACGTCGGAGATAAACGCGGAAAGTTTTATTTCCGCGAGAAAATTGATAAAGTTTATTGTATCCGCGGCTAAACTTTAGTATGGACCCTACCGCAGAGCCCGCTGACCCTCGTGAGAAGCTTTATTTATTTTATTTACCTACCCCAGTGGTCGGCTAACTCATTAGTTAACACGTAGACTGCAGAGCACTGACTGGGACAGTGGTAAGGGTAGAACCCAAATGACGGACACCTGTCCAGGTCAGGTCCTATACGACCTTCGTGGCCGAGTGGCAAGTGCATAGACTTACTGTCAACAGGCCGGCTTCTCCTGGAGAGTTTTAAGTGGTTTCCTCTCCACAAGAGCAAATGCTGAGAAGTTCTTGATGGGTTCACTTAAGCATATCCCTCCTGATCCCAACACTTTGAGACAAAATCAGATTAAATAACTGCAGTAAAATCCATTTGATGATATTATTAACCCTCTAAAAAAAAAAAAGTGCCTAGACTGCCACACCGAATTCCTGAGTTCGATTCCCTGCTATGGCACTGTGATAGTCTTTGGTCTGGTGTAGAATTCACGTCGCAAGAAAATGGCGTTGGATTAACTACCTATCATATGCCATGAGAATCAATTTGATAGCTATACCCTTTACATCGATTTGGTTCGCGCTGTAATGATGTAAAAAGCGATTTAACAAAAATATAATTAATATACCGTTCGGTTTTAAGTAAGTAGGAACTGATGAACCTCACCCTGACGGATAAACCCCCTCTTACTTAAACCCGAACGGTGTAGGGCCTGACTTGGACAGGGGTCCGCCGTTTGGGTTCTCTCCTTACCACTGTCCTGATCAGTCAATTCTTATTCTTCTTCTTCCTCCTTCCGTCCACTCCTGGACAATGGCCTCCTCCATTCGCTTCCATGCAGTGGCGGTACTCCCATAGAAGCCCAGAAGCCCGGCTTGCGTAAGAAATTTTGAATCAAAACCTCTTCTGGCTTACAGAAATTCAGCTCTTGAGGCTAATTCTTTTACGTCTGATGACACTATTGTTGGAAGGTGATTTGGTGGGTTGATGGTTTATGCGGGGTAATGATTACTTAGATTTGGGGGTTTTGATTCAAAATTTCTTACGCAAGCCGGGCTTCTGGGCTTCTATGGGAGTACCGCCACTGCTTCCATGTCACACTGTCTTGTACAGACTGCATCCAGGTTATTCCGACGTGTCTGTTCAGATCATCCTTCCGCCGTAGTTGCGGTCGCTCTTTACCGTCCACGGTCTCCAAGTCAGCAGTCTTCTTGTCCATTTTTCATCAGAGCTTTTGGCTATGTGACCTGCCCATTGCCATTTTAGAGTTGCCACCCGGTGGATGATGTCAATAACCTTTGTTTTTTCTCTCACCGTATCGTTTCTGACTCTGTCTCTTAGGCTTATTCCTAACATGGCTCTCTCCATGGCTCATTAAATTAATTAAATTTATTCTTTCACTTCCTCAACATTCATACATCGTGTCACTTGACACCTGCTTACGTACATCGATTTATTTATATTTCCGTTTACATAGTATTTATTTATATTTCCGTTTACGTATACTTTTTTTACCATTATTTCTTTATTCATTCATTCACCGTTTCCAGATCATCTTCATGATCCTTTCATTATTTTGTTCATAACGTACCTGATGTACGTATGATACACAGAGTATCATTTAGTATGTAAGGCATTTCGTTCGCGAGCCGCAGCTTTCCGACCACTGACCTACGCTAATACCTTCTTTCCGAACAGGTGTCGCTGGACGGAAATAATAGCTTGTCGGTTGACATTTTTTCTGACAAAAAGTGTGGGGACGTTTAAATGCGATAAGGAAAATATGGATCTGTTCGCTTTACGCATGCCCGGAAATTTAATGCCCAATTCCTGCGGTTTGCACCTGCGGCGGTGCCTGCTTTTTTCCTACGCAAATACGCGCTTCTCGAGGGTTAGCTGTTTGATTAGCTTATTTGAACGAGTTTCTCTTATTTTACACATCTTTTGATGTAATCTTTCAGTTTTCTGTTTCAGTTTATTTTTTTTTACTCAAAAGATATTACAAACATATTTATAGTTAATATACGAGTATATAACCAATCATAACATATGGTGTCGAAGCAAGGGCAGACACAGTAAGGACCTAATAAGTTTTTAAGACTTCCGAAATAAAGACACTCAGGACGATAGCAGGCAATACACTGAGAGATCGCGTGTGGAACACCAGAATAAGAGAGATATGTGAGGTTGAGGATATTATAAGATGGAGCAGACAGTGAAAAGGGGACTGGTACGGTCATGTTCAAAGAATGAACACCACCAGCTATATTGCATTGCATAATCAGCCTCATGGAACTCGTCCTCGCGGAATACCTCCTAAAAGATGTAAGGACAGCTGGGAGCCTACCTCACAGGAGGAGCAACACTCTGGAGAACAGGCCACATAGGTCTACAACAAGGAAGAAGAAGTAGAATTCATAGTTTAAAGCATCTATTTGAGAGTAAGTAAAGTTACAGGAAATCATGAGATATGGTTCTAATTTGGGAAGACAATATTATCTCTAAAATTATCTTCTGAACGCACTTTAACTCTTATCTCCGCCGATCTCCGAGGTAATCATATTCAGTAGACTGCTCTTCGATTGAGCTGTAGAAGATATCTGGCGAGAACAATGACCCACACACCCCAGTGCGGCAGAGTTCTCAAAATAACCCCTGATTAATCTAAAAAAATGATGAACCATTTTCGGGTCTGCTCCGAAACCAATGAATTGAATAGTAAATACTATAAGCACATTTGGATCTCTGAAAACTCTTCCGGTCTGAATGATGAAGCTAAACATCCTTAGCGCAATGTTCGTAGTTTGATTACACCATAAGAATAATTAACGTTTAAGAACAATTACACATAATATAGAGTCAAAAACGATGAAACATAATAAATTAAAGACGATAAACAATAAAAGGAAGTAGATTACATTAATAAGAAAGGTGACGAAAGTTGAAGGTAGTATTATTATTTTTTAGCTAGATTGTATAGGGGAATTTTTTTAATGAACTATATACTAATGGGGAATATACTGGAATTTGGTTATTTATAACATTCAATTTACATTTCTTTGCCTTTAAATTTTCAAAAATTTCTAATTTTTGGAGATTATTTGCTATATGCAAAAAAATGTGTTTTTGGTTTCGAAATGATGGTCAAATTGACATAGGAGAAAATACACATAGGTTCGAAAAATCGCGAAAATTTGACATTTGATATACCTATTATTGTGATACACACCTGATGATGTCAAGATAGGTTGACAAAACAGCTGTCGCGTAAAATAAAATACAATTGTGGTACACAAAACAAAGTTATTTAATTTGACAGTTTAAAATAAAAATATATTATAAGCATTATTTAAGTCCCAAAGATAGAATTTGAGTGTATAAATTTTTATTGTGTTCGCGTTTCATATTGAAATTATGTTTATAAGTTTCAACTTTAATGTCTCTCCGAGGTAAAATTTTACGATGTTTTACAGATTTGGGCATGTGAGATGTCAAATTCTGGCACTTTAAACGTAAACAGTGGAGTTTTAAAAGTGTTCTCGTTTCCACGTGAATGTTGTAAACATAATAAGTACCCAAATAAAACTGTCTAGGTACCCTAATTTCTTTATTTTACTGTGAGTTTTCATGGGGTAAAAACTAAAAAAAACGAACTTACGATCAAGTCATTTCCCCGGAGAGGTAGGCACAGAGGATAGACCGTCAAATAATTTTATCCTTACACTCCTTAATTATTATTTTTATACGAATCACCAACTCCCCTTTACAAAAACAAAAATATGAAGTAGGAGCCTCGATTAAAAGTCGTATAGGAATAGTGTAGATCATGATATTTTATTGTTAATTTAAAAAAATGCCGAGTCTAACTCGACACAGGAGTTGGTGTAAGAAATACAATGTCAAGTCACACTCGAAATTGGAGTGGTAAGGGGTAATGATTTTCAAAAGCTGAGAGATGGTTCGACTTTAGGACAGATATTCTCGTATTTGTCTTCTGAACTTACTTTCACTAATATAAAAAGCGTCGATGCCCGAATAGATCGTGTTCAGTAGACTGATTGCTCTTCCTACCGGTGTCACTGGAGACAGGGTGGTTCTAGCGGCCGGTAGGTAATCAATAATGCTGGCGCTGTCGGAAGAAGAAAACAAATGGCCTTCAGTTCAAGATAATATCGATGCACTTCCTAAGGCCAATTTGGAACACATAATGATACGACCACTTGCTCTATTCTAGCAGTAGGAAACGCATATATTAACTTATTTTCTTCTTCTTTATGTGTCATGCCGGATCCAGCCAACGTCGATTATTACTTGAGAGTACATGTCTCTGTCTTCACGCAGTTCTTAACATGGCTGTTCTTATCCCTATCTAATCACGTGTGTTCCGGAGCCGGGAAATCTGTCTTCTTCCGACACCTCGAAGACCCTTTATTTTGCCTCTCTCCTCTAAGCACATGTCCCAGGTAGGACACTTTTCACACCTTGATGTCAGCCAGCAATTGTCTATCAACTCTTGCTCTTTGTAGCACACTTACATTGCTAACCATATCGGTCAATAGAATGCATAGCATTCTACGATGTACCCACCTTTCGAATGGCTATAACCTGTTCATAGTGCTGATTTTGAGGGTTCAAGACTCAACTTCGTACAAGAGCACCGACCAAAAATAACACTTAACCATTCTATGCTGGAGTTTCAAATTTAGATTATCATCGCAGAAGACCTTTCTCATTTTATAAAATGTTACACGTTCTGATTCTATTATCTACTTTCAATATTTTGACATACTTAAATTGTTTTTCTTTTTCTTTTAGATTTTCATCGCTGGCAACCGCGACGATCCGCGCACGCTGGCATTGTTGGAGGTTGTTCGATCCAGGTTGCTACCGGGACGAGTCGTCGGCGTGGCTGAACCAGGTGCCAGCGATAGCTCCAGTAACCCAGGTCTGTCTGATATACGTGAGTCAAGAGATCCTACTTTGGCTTGCTTGCATTCATTATTCTTTTAGCTTTATTTTTATATTTCTCTTGAACAGCGGTTCTAAAAATATGCTCTTCGGAGCCCTGAGGTTCCGCAAGGTCTAACAATGATGCTACGATCAAAATCTGCAAACAAAATTAGTATTACTGTGTGTTATTACGAGTACTGTTGTAGAAGTCAGTAGATTATTTCCTACCTGACTTCCATCTCAGGGATTGGTTTGCAGCAAAGATCTGCATCTCGTTCTTCGCTCCGTTTGATCCTCCGCAGTCCTCTTCAGCTCCGCGTATGAGGACCAAGACGCGTGTCCTCACAATTTTGTTCTATGTATTCTCGTCGAGGACGTCCTCTAGAGTTGGTCCCCTCAATTATCCCCTCCAATACAGTGTGGATGAGGTTTTCATGACCTTTAATAATCTACCTTTATTTGGATGATTTTCATTAAATGATTCTAATTAACAACAACAACAACAACAAACCATCACGCCGTTTCTCCGTAGGGGAAGGCAGAGAGAATGGACCGCTACACTACTTATTTCTGGCACACCTCTCTAGCTTCCTCCACATTCATACAGCGAGTCAAACACGCACGTTGATTCTTTCGAATTCTAACATGCCCAACCTTTAAAATTTGATTAATTTGGTCATGCCATGTTTTCATCGGTCTGCCTCGACTCCGTACTCCATTCACACCATTCTAATTAAACAATGAATATAAAACGAGGTTTCGCTTGTTTTAAGACTTTAAAAATACAAAATTGGTTATTTATTGTTTTTTGTTTAAAAATGATGAACTCTATAATAAATAAGAATTAATACATCTGCTTACTGTAAGTTTTATTGTATTTTATAATGCTGCATGGCTAAACGTGTCATTCACGTAAAATATAATAAAATTTATTCGTATTAATTAAAATAAAACTTCTTTAAAGCTGGTCTTTTTATTGGTCATAATTGTATTACGAGTATTTGATGTCTTTTTTAGTCTTTTTTATCACGGCTTTGGTAATATTTCGGTAGGTACTTATTTGGTAAAATGTCCCAGATGCGTTATTTTGTGAAATTGAGTTAAATATACCATCAGTATTATTTTGGCATACTTTATGTTTTGACAAAACGTTAGAGCTGTACTTTTTTTATTACTATTTTTCAAATCGAATCAAATCAAATCAGTTTATTTACTCAAAAGATATTACAAACAGCATAAATGTTTAAGGCATCTATTGAGTACAGGTAAGATATTATACACATACAACATAATACCAGGAACGCATTAGTGATGGTTCGACATTAGGAAGACAATATACTTTCCAAAGTCAAGAGTATTTGTCCCCTGAACGTACTTTCACTAACATGAAAGACGTCGATCTCCGAGGAAACCGCGTTCAGCAGACTAATTGCTCTTCCCACCGGTGTCACCAGAGGCAGATTGGTTCTGGCGGCCGATAGGTAAAACCATATGTGCTGTCGCTGTCGGAGAAATCTATCGGGGACAAAAAGACCTACATCCCCCAGTACGGCCGAGTTCTCAAAGTATTCCCTAATTAATCTGAAGAAATGGGTTATAAGATGTCCATCTCTTCGAAGCTGCAGAGAATTGGTTCCGAGCATTTCCAAAAGAAATGCCGTGGGATAGAGCCATGGATAACTACCATACTCCCTTATGTATGTAGAGATACCTCAGAATTTTTTTCTGAACCCTCCCCAGCATAACGGAATATCTCGCTTCGTGAGGACTCCATATCACAGAACCACTTTCGAGTCTGCTCCGAACCAATGCGTTGTATAGGACTCTGAGCACATTGGGATCCCTGAAAACTCTTCCGGTCCGGACGATGAACCCCAACATCCTCAGTGCAATGCCACAAATCCTCTCGATATGTGCACGAAAAGTCGGCCTACTCTCATAGATGATTCCGAGATCTCTCATCGTAGATACATGTGCCAGTTGCCAGTGTACAATTGCATTCAACCCCTATTTTTTTTAAATATATATGTTTTTAAATTTAGTTACTGATATATATTGAAGAATAACGTTATGCTGCGTAAATTGACATTTGAAATAAACAATTTGGAACAAAAATAACATTTTTATAAATAATCGAAATAATGTAAATATCTTATGTTTGCTCTCCTGTAAAATTCATAAAAAACAGCAGTTGGGACCTTTTGCCAAATAGGTACCGATTTACATAAGTCACATATGTTATTTATAATTTTACTATATTGTTTTTCAAATTTTTAAAATATGCGTAATGTTAAATCGCAATATCGTTAAGGGAATATGTTTTTAAATAATGCTATTTCAAGATTAAGAAAAAGAGAAATAAACCAAATTACGGTTTCAGTACGTTCGTCGACCCTAGGCACAATACACTCCAAGTAAAGTTTCATTTCATTTCCTGCGTCATTCTTTGAATTTCTGGCTGAGTCCCAAATCCTTATTTGGGTGGACGGATCCTCTTGTAATTTCCGTGTTAAAAATACGATAAATTCCGGATAATTCCGTTGAAACGATTGTAGACCACGTGATCTCGGAGCGTCCTACGAAAATTTCTGGGAACATCCGAAGAGGGATTATTTTAAATGAGAACAGCAACCCACACACGAATGTACATTTTACAACAAAAGAATGGGGGATGAATATGTTGCGAATAAGATTTAAAAAATATATATTTTGCGTGACTTTTACTGATTTTTTTTATAACATTTATGCATGCGTGTATTTTTCTTCGTTGGCAAATAAATACATCAATCAAATGATTTTACTGAAATCTCTCGATGGATGTTCATTTTAAATAATAATTAAATAAAACAGACCAGTGACAGACCAGTCTGTCGATGCCAGCGAGCCTGGCGAAACCGGTCGCTGTCGAAATAAAGACAAAAGTGGAAATAGTTAAAAAAATTGTTTAAAAAGTTTAATTATTATTTAAATACATCAAATTTGTATTTTATATATTTATGGAATTGAAGAACTGGCAAAAGAAGGTTGAAATGGGATCTCTTAGACGAACGTGTGGAAAATCTGTGTATTATAGAGTTGTCGAATGAAAATATATGAACTTAATACAGTTGAAATGAAAAAGATATAACAAAATAATGAAAGGATCATTAAGATGGTTTGGACACATTTATAAGAATGAATGGTAAAGAAAGTATATTTTTATGATGTAAACGAAACTAGAAATAGAGAAAGTATTCCGTAATGACAATTTTATGAATTAAAACACTGTTTTTTTTCCACTTTTAAGTTCATTTTTCTTGACATGTTTCGAAGGTTTTACACCTTCATCATCGGGAAAACAATATAAACTTAATATCACCTGATGATGAAGTTGTTTAATATTCGAAACTTCTCGAGAAAAATAATTATAATACATCTGCTTATCTTCACTTCACTCCTTATATTAAATGTTCAAGAGGTTTTTTTTGTTTTGTATTTTTTTTACCAACACCAAGTTTTTACACGAGTACATTAATGGTATTATAATTCATTATATAATACAACCTCAAATATGAACAGAAAATAGCTTATTATTATACAGTAGGAATCGTTTCCAGGCTTGAACCCATGTCCCCTGGATCAGGAGTCAAGTGTATCTTCCCCTAGACCATCACCCGGTTATCCGGTTGAATTCTATCATAAATATTTTAACTGCCTTATTTTATGTACAAACTTTGACGAATGCTAATATTTCCCGCGCTTCGTTAGTCAATGGATCATAATTTAAAATGGGACCTGCCCACGAAATCCAATAAATACGATAATTTAAAACGTATTTATTCAGAATTAAAGTTTTATGATGTATTTCCTTAATTGAAATCGGCAATTATCCCCACATCTCACCCCTCAGGTCGGCGTTATTATTTCATCCCCATTATTGCAAGTAATCCTTATCTGGGAGTAAGTCAGCATCATAATCCTCCAGAAATATCGAAGGTCAGTTTTGATTGCTTCTCGGCAACTTGCTTCATTAAAATGTACTAGTGCTCGAAGCTTAATTGATCCTACATAAGTGCGTATACTTGCTTGAATATATTCGATATCTAGTGACTTCCTCACTGTAACTAATGTTATGGGATTCTTCAATCAATTTACTCCTAATAATTCTTCTTCTTCCTTGTTGTGGTCTGTTCTCCAGAGTGTTACTCCTCCTGTGAGGTAGACTCCCAGCTGTCCTTCCATCTTTAAGGAGATCTTCCACGAGGACGAGTCCCATGAGGCTGATTATGCAGTGTAATATAGGGAGTCTGGTGGTGTCCATTCTTTGAACATGACCGTACCAGTTCCTTTTTCACTGTCTGCTCCATCTTATAATATCCTCAACCTCACATATCCCTCTTATTTTGGTGTTCCTCACGCGATCTATCAGTGTCTTGCCTGCCATCGTCCGTCCTTCATCTCGGAAGTCCTCAAAATTGGCTTTACCATTATAGAAAATATATATGTCCATATTCCCGTTTTGTTAATTTAAGAGCGTCAATGTTTCTTTTGCTACATTCGGTCGATGCAATTTAAATGTCTTGCCTTGGAGCTTATCATTTGAGAGTATAAGCGAAGGCTATTTATTTCTCACCTTTTTCTTTAGTCTTCTTACCTCTTCTGCTGGATAAAGGCCTCTTCCATTTTTCTCCACTCGTTTCTGCCGTGTCCTTTCTACATCAATCTATTTTAGGTGGTATCCCGTCACTCATTTACCTTATCCAACGCCTCCATTGGAATATTTTGGGTGCCCATCTGGTACCACCCTATCTGACTTTGTGTTCAGCCCATTGCCACTTTAATTTAGCTGTACGATCCACGATGTCGTCAACATTGGTTTGACGTCTATTTTATTTATTTATTATTGCTTCCTCACCTAAATATATATATATTTAATTTAAAAAAAGATTTTGAATTTGATTTCGAAATACTGGTCTTGGATATTGTCTTTTCGGGAGAACGCTCATTTCAGCCAGAGACTCCTCCACAAGTTGGACATTTGTTTCTTGGGTGAGGTTGGATATTGTTAGATGGTGATAGGAGGGTTTCTTGGAAGATGTGGTATATTGGGTCTGACATTTAGACTTGACTACCCAGGCAGAGAGAAGAGTGGAGGGGTCGGGGCTGGACTTGTGCAGGGACCGAGGTCTTGGTTGGAGATCGAGGAACGGTGACAGGGAGTTGCTTTGGGTGGGGAGCGGTTGGTCCTGGTTACAAAACCGAATAGGACGAGAGTGACCTTTGGTGTGGTGGACCGGTGGTCTGGGGTTGAGATATAGGATGGGATAAGGATGGTGGAAAGGGAAAAGGTAAAGAAATAAGTATATACAAATGCATAAAAAATTACTAAGTTAAAACAAGTGAAACATTACCTTTTGTTACGCACGAACCCCTGAACACTTTCCTGTTCTGTCTGCGGCTACACCCGGCGAGTAATTAATAATTCCTTTATCTAAATAAACATGCTTATTCTAATTTGTTTATCGCGCTAAAACAATGATATTTGCCAAGTTGTTCCTGTTTGTAGGCCTACGGATTAACCCTTCATTTCACGATTTTATTTTAAATTTGAACAAAACAATGTTTTTAGTTATCTATTGCAAAATAGAATCAGAAAAAATATGGAATAAATGTTAAGCAGATGATTGCATCATAAGTAAAATTAAAAAATGATCCCTGAGATGGTTTAGACATGTGGAACGAATGAATGATTAAAATGTTGCGTACACGCAGTGTGAGTGGAAAGAGAAGCCGTGAAAGATCAAGGAAAGCATGGCATTACTAAATTAATCAAATTGTAAAAGGTGGCCATACTTAAAATCGGTAAATCAACGAACGAGCATGTTACGATGTATGAATATTGAGGAATCTCGAGAGGTGTGTTAGGACAGAGCAGTGTGGCGGTCCACCCTCTTTGCCAACCCCTAGGGGAAAACGGAGTGATGGTTAGTTAGTTACAATAAATATTGACCATAATTTAAATACTCACCTGGCAATGTGAACATTTTTATATATTATATTTGAAAATAACAATTAACAAAAAAATTCAAAATATGTCTATTAAACTGACAGTAATCGAAGCAGGTCAACCAAATGTCAAAGATTTTTTTGTAAACTAGAGCCACTAGCGATGGGTTATGTAACTTAGTAGGTAGATGAGAATGTAGAGTGTAGCGAAAAACGAGTATGTATGAAATTGAAATATTAATAGATTTTTCGGTTTTTAGTAAATTTACTACCCTTGAAATGAAGGGTTAACGCTGTAACACTAATACATTTGCATTTACTGAATCCTCGACCTACCGACAACTAGCTACATATGTATTATGTGTAGGGTATTCTAGAAGGTTCTACGCACACGATTGTATCCAGATGTTAGATGTTTGTGGGTGCTTTCTAATTTCTGCAGATTAATTGGCGCTAGTATTTCGGATCATAAATCTTGCCTCATAACTACACGAGTGGAATATCAGGACTTTTGTAATTTCGATTTCACATTCACCAGCGTGTGATCGCTGAGCAGAGAATCAAGCAAACCCGTATTAATTTTAGAGTGAGTAATTAGAAACTAAATCTTATTCTTCATAGCCTTGTTCCATTTACATGGGGTGGGCTTTTTTATATGGCGTCTTGTATGGCGGTGGCGGATGAGTCCCATCTACGTCATCTTGGGCCTCCCACGTCCTTTGGGTTGCTGGTCCTCTTCCATCATCTTCCGTGTAACATGGTCAGCTTGGAGCCGCATGACATGACCGTTCCATCTCAGACGGTTTTCCTCAAGTTTTTCCAAAATTGGCCTCTCTGAAACTGCAGCGGATGTTTCTGATGTGGTCGAGCAGCGTTACTCCTTCCGCCCACCTCAGCATCCTCATTTCGGCGCTGAGGAGTTTGTCCTGTTGTTTTATGAGTGACCAACACTCTGAACCGTATGTCATTGCTGGTCTCACCACCGCCTTGTACAATTGTATACTTTCGTAAGAAGATTTCTTAGAATATTAGTTAGAAAGTCTCCATTGTTATTTCCCTAATGTTCAATACTCACCGTTCTACCATACTAATTAACCTCGTGCACATTTTCTCTTATCCCTCTTTCCCCCCAACATTTTGTATTTCTTTTTGAATATATTGTGTTGTTCTGATGATTTTATATTAGTGTCTTTTGTAACTATGTGTATTTAGTGTTCAGTTCCATTTGTATAACACGCTTGGACTTGGATCTTCTGGCTTACAGAGGTTCAGCTCACGTGGCTATTCCTCTTACGTCTGATGGGAACATTGTTAGAAGGTAATTTGGTGGGTTGTTAGTTTATGCGCGGGCATGATTTGTGTGACCCGGAGTGTTCCTTTGAAGGAGGATTGATTTTGGGCGCTTGTGGCGGCTGGCGGTGTTTGGGTCGTAATTTGAGAGGTCTTTTATTGTGGGGTTAGGATGTGAAGGGAGTCCTTTGTAAATAACGTTCGGCAAGTTTCAGAATGAATTCATCTATCATCGGGATTATTGAAACACGCTAATATGCAAATATTTCTAATTTAAATAATTCAAGATGCTTTATTTTATATTATAACAATATTTGTTAATGTACTAATCACGTAAAGTTTAGTATTATGTAGCACAATGAAAGCTGTTTATTGAAGCGTATTTCGGGGATTACAGTGTTCTAAAATGGCGTCAGTTTAAGTTGGCGGTCACCTTTATTGTTGTGTTGTAATTTGTCTGAAAGGGTGTGGAACAAAGAAGGATAAATACGTCACCAAAGGACACACTGTAGGATTAGAAGTGATGTGCTAAGAGCTGCTCTTACTTGGCTCTTTGATGAGATTGCTTGGGTACATGCTATAATCCAATCAGCCAAGCACATTCACGAACCACACCTTTGTGCATTGTTGATTGTGATCACACAAAGTGACGTGTTACGTAATATTTATCATATTATCACATTGTCACCTAATATTTGGTTTGGGATAGAACGCTTAGATTTTGATCTATGGGACATATGTCATCTCTAGGCACGATCTTTTTCATTTAATACGAAAAAAATATCGGTTTTCTAGAAGTTTTATTATATTTGGTTTGTGATACTTAAAAGGAACGGAATTATGTCTAAAGGTAGGGGAAAAATCATCTAATTAAGATTTAAGGAATGTGGGGGGGGGGGGGGGATATCGCAAAATTTGCCCAGATGGGAATTAAAGTTTCAAACATTTCATAATGCCTAAGCAAGGCGAAGCATGTCATTCCTACAAAATATACGAAAGTTGATAGAAAATGTGCTTTTTAATTTTTAACGACTATTTACAAATTTAAATGAAGTTTTAAATATTTTTTTTACTTATTTACAATGTACTTCTACTAAGATGTTCCATTAAAAAAACTTTTTTAAAATTGAAACCATTGTTCTCGCAATGTTTTGTCCCTGGTTATTACTGTTAAATAAAATAAAAACTTTGTTTTATGTATCACAATTGTATTTTTATTTTTCGCGACAGCTGTTTCGTCAATCTATGTTGACAAAACATTTGTCGCGAAAAATAAGAATACAATTGTGATACATAAAACAAAGTTTTTTAAATTTAACAGTTTATAGTGTTACCATATGTTTCTAGCTTCTTGTATTTTGTTTGAAATAATTTTGGTTAGTTTATACTGTTCTCCCGATGACGAAGGTGTAAAGACTTCGAAACATGTCGAGAAAAAATAACTCCTATGTGGAAATTACAACGCTTTAATTCATAAAAAACTAGTAAGAAATTTCATAGTCCATTGTTTTGGCCGAAACTTTATAACTGTTAATGCAAAAACTATGTTTTATATCACAATTGTATTTATTTTACGTCAGCTGTTTCATCAACCAATGTTGACATCATCAGGTGTTAAAAAAATACATCAAAATGATGGTTGATGAAACAGCTGTCGTAAAATAAATACAATTTTGATATAAAACAAAGTTTTTGCAATAACAGTTATAAGAAATTTCAATCAACGACATTAATATTTTTTCATTAGAATTTATCTCATTTTTATCTTGTTATTGTGGTGAAATGTTTTGTCAACTTTATGTCGTTATCAGAGGCCGTGACACCGAATTTGCAGGCACTTCCCTTGACCCGTTATGGCTGACACTGCCTTGAAGCCAGTTTGCATCTATTTCCACAATTCGCCTCACAGTTTGAAGTCTCACTTCTCAATAATATATCACTTAGCGGCGATGCCCCTCCGGGAGCAAACACTCGAAATAACTACCGAATTAAGTGATGGCCCGCCTCACCTATTTTCGTTAGCCTTTTAGCCCGCTAATGCCGAAACTTCTTCCCACATTAGTCCCCCCCTGGCGTCTTTTCCCCCGCCACGGTGCGCGATCCGTTAACTTAACGGAAGCCAATTAAGGGGGCAGGGGAGGGGGTAATACTTTTATTTGACTCTTCCGATCCCCGCTAATCCCGGCTCATAAAAAGATTGATGACGGCAATCGGCGGGAACGGCGAAAAGTGCCCAAAATATAACGGGTGTACCGCGAAAATGTATACATACAAAATAATTATTGAACAAGTTTTTTAAACTTTGTAAACAACACGAACTTTATTTAAAAAAAATAAAATGAAAAAACAATCATGTTTCGGCCACAGTAGTTCTTCATCAGTGTTTTTTTATACATTATACAATATTAATATTTTTTAACGATCGGAGGATTTTTTTGGCGTATATTGAAGAAAATAATCATCATCATGATGAATATAGGCCAGGCATCCCGACTTCCACAACTCTCTATCTCTCGCCGCTCTGTGCCATTGACCTCCTGCCACTCTCTTGATGTCACCAGACCATCTGGCTTGTGGTTTATCAGGATTTTTATGCCTGAAAATATTATTAATAAAATATCATTTTTAATTAACTAACTATCACGCCATTTCACTCGAGGGGTAAGCAGAGAAGGTGGACCGCTGCGTTGTTCTATCCTGTCAACTCACACATTTTCTACATCCGCACACCGTGACACACACGCTCGTCGATTGTTCCGATTTTGAACATGGCCGCCTTTTAGTAATTGATTATTTTTTAATGCTATTTCTTCCTTGGTCTAACTAAGTTTTTTTTCCTTGTATACAACAGGTCGTTTGAACTCAATTACTGTATACACATTATTTTTAGCTACTATATTGATGATTCTCATGACATGTGACAGGTATCTAATCTATCGCCATTTTATTGTCACGTGAATTCTACAACAGACCAAAGACAGTGTGATAATCACACTCCCATCACCGGGAATCGAACCCGTGACCTTCGGTATGGAAGTCAGAGCTCTTACAACTCTGCCACGAAGGTCGTCAACATTCACACTGCTTGCATATATACTTTTAACCATTCTTCCCTCCTCCGTTCGTTCCATATATCCAAATTATCTTAGTGAATGTTAAATAGTCCATTGTTTTGGCCGAAACACTATGTATGATACTTCAACATTGTTACTGCTAAAATTTAAAACACTGTTATAATGAAATTATTACGAGTGTCAGATTAGAGGGTCGAAGCGGAGGACAGGAGGAGTTGGAGGCGAAGAATACTGTAGGCTAAGGTTCGATATGTGCTGTAGGGCAATCGAAGAAGTTATAATATCACAATTTCTTTTTATTCACTGAGAGTGTTGCGACAGCTGTTTCGTCAACCGATGTCGGCATCATCAGGTGTTACAATAAACAATAACAGTGCTTTAAATTTTAACAGTAATTAATGAATGTTATTTAAGATATTATAAATAATTATTTAAGGTAGCAGTCTGGTAACTTAAGCCGATATTCACGTCTTTTTTGGAGGGCGTTTTTTTGTAGGAAAATAATAATGAATCGTTTTGGAAATTTAGGATGTTTTTATTTACATATTAAAGGTACAAAAAATTTTTTTTTGAAAAAATTTAGTAGTTTATTATTATTATTATTTATCGCAGATGGCACCTCGAAAAAAAAAGCGCGTGGGTGGCCCGGGTGATTTTGGCTCTTGATGTTATCTGAAATCAAAAATTCTTGAAAATTCTTAATCTAAAGACATGTCATTCTCGTCGGAACTACTGAGACATTTTTTCAACCCTAACTTTTTATTTTACAACCCCTTTTTTGCTGACTTTTTTTTTCCAAAGTCCACCATTTTGTTATTTATCCATGAAATTTATCTTCTGTAGTTCCGACCAGAATGACATGTCTTTAGATTAAGAATTTTCAAGAATTTTTGTTTACAGATAACATCAAGAGCCAAAATCACCCGGGCCACCCACGCGCTTTTTTTTCGAGGTGCCAACATCGATTAATAATAATAATAATAAAGTATTAAATTAAAAAAAAAAAAAATTGTATCTTTAATATGTAAATAAAAACATCCTAAATTTTCAAAACGATTCATTATTATTTTCCTACAAAAAAAACGCCCTCCAAAAAAGACATGAAAATCGGAACATCGATTAATAATAATAATAATAATAAAGTATTAAATTAAAAAAAAAAATAATTGTATCTTTAATATGTAAATAAAAACATCCTAAATTTTCAAAACGATTCATTATTATTTTCCTACAAAAAAACGCCCTCCAAAAAAGACATGAAAATCGGCTTAAGTTCGGCTTAAGTTCTATCTTGATATCATTTGATGTATATATATTTTATTGGTCCACTCTGTAGTAGTAGCTAGGAAGGTGGATGTTTGGACCGCTGGGTGTACTAGATTGCCGGGATAAACCTAGCACAAGGCGCTACAGGCTGCACGTGGAAAGGACACCGTTAAATCTCATCGTTAAGGGATAAAAGCGGTATCAAATTTCTATAACGTGTTTACGGTTTCGTGTTTTCTTGTCAAGTATAATTGTACCCATTAAGAAATGTATTGCAAAACTTCTTGTTACTTGTATAGTAGGTATCCTGAGATTTAGTTGGTTAGTTAGAATGTTTCAATCCTGGGATTGGTTTGCAGCAATTTCTTCTATTCTTCTCTTCCATTCTTCCCTGTCTTGTGCGGCTCTTTTAAAATCTGCATATGATGAGCAGCGCACTTCCACCAACAGGTCCTCCAGGTACTCTCGGCGTGGGCGTCCCCTGGAGTTTGTCCCCTCGGTCATACCCTCCATTATGGCATGCAAGAGACCTTCTTGACGTATTACATGGCCGATCCATCTTGCACGCCTTTCGGACAAGGTCCTGAGCAGGTGCCTTCCTCCTTCGATTCTTTGGAGAACCTCCTCATTTGTAATGTGGTCTCTCCAAGAAATTCCTAATAGTCTTAGGACCACATCTCAAAAGCCTCTAGTCTCCGTTTATCTCTTTCGGATGGGCACCATGTCTCGCAGCCGTACATCAAGATACTCCATACATAGGTCTTGATGAGGAGTATTCTCAGTTTTAGGTCTATATTATTTGATTATATTATTTTCGACCTTTTATTAAATGCAAGCCTAGCCTGATGTATACGGCTGTCGACCTCGCTCTTAGACCGACCGTCCCATGTTATTTTGCTCCCGAGGTAGACAAACTCTTTGGTGTTCTTTAGTGATTTGAGATTTAAGATAGCCTTAAATACAAATTTATAGAATATATGAGTAGTAATTTTTATTCGTACAGTTTATTGGAACTGATTATCCAAGGTAAAATTATCGAAAAACTATGTGTCTATAAAGAATCCTTTCTATAAAACCTTCGATAATGGTTCAGTTGCAGCACAATATAACATCTAAAAGATCTTCACTGGCTCAAGTGTCCTGAAAGAATCCAGTATAAACTATGCTGGACGGTTTTTAAAGCACTTCACGGAATGGCACCAGCCTATATATCTGAACTTTGTGTTGTTGATAGCCCTAACTTGCGGCAATCTACGCTTCGACCAGCAAACTCCTCGGCAATAGGCAGATTAGTCGAGCCAAAGCGCAACCCCCGGACAAATTTCGGAGATCGGGCCTTCGCAGTGGCAGGTCTGTCCGCCTGGAATATGGATTGACAATCCGACAGATTTTAAATCTCACGTAAAAACCTACCTTTTTAAAATATCAGATAAAATGTAAATAACGGTTATCTGATTGCTGGTGTCACATGCAGCTCTCATGACTAAAACACTGTCAAAGCGTCCTTGAGGTGAGCTATTCACTAAAACGGCGCTATACAAATTAGCCTAATTACAACAACAACAAATCATCCCGCCGTTTCCCCGCAGAGGTAGGCAGAGAAAATGGACCGCCACACTACTCTATCCTGACATGTCTCTCTAGTTTCCTCCACATTCATACAACAAGTCATACACGCACGACAATTCTTCTGGCTTCTGACATGACAAACCTTTAAAATTAGATTAATTTGGTCATGCCATGTTTTCCTCGGTCTACCTCGATTCCGTATACTTTTTTCACCCATGCGCTCCATATGTCCGAACCAACGCAGCGATCCGTTCATAATTTTGTTCATAATACCTTCTTTCGCTCTACATTCCTTTCTAATATCAGCATTTGAGAATCTGTCGTACATCGTTCTACCACACACACGTCTTAGGGACCTCATCTCTACCGCATTTATTCTGCTATCATCTTTCTTCTGCCAGTTCCATGCTTCGCTTCCATACATATGGGTTGGGACCAGAACTCCATTGTGAACGGCCATTTTTCGCTTTAATTATTATTATTTTTAATATCTCTGTTTAGTGCTGCTGTATCAAAAGCGAAAATAGTCTCGATGTAGTCCATCCCCCAATAGAAGAGGAACAAAAGATGAAGAAGAACTACTACAATTTACGACTTCTTAATGGCGCTGACGTTTCGTGTGACATTACAGCTCTCAAAATACCGTATTCAAAATAATAGTACACGCTATAAAGACTGCAAAATTCAAGTCTCACCTTGTCACCCGGTTAAATTTGAATGATGTGTTTACTTCGAGCACATTCATGAAAAGGTAGCATAGTTTTGTGATTTTTTAAAATTGTGAGCTTGACTAATCTTCGCTGTTTGATGAGGGGACTCTGTTTGCTTGGTCGTCTCTGGAGGTTCCTTGTGCGCTGCGTCCCTTTCATCTTTCATGATCCCCAGCGGCGGGCGTCCCTGGATTGAATTAGGAGACCATTGTTTGTCTTATCACATTGTTGGAGCGTTTTCGAGCGAGAGCTTTGAATTATTCGTTTTTGAATGGGTTTTGTCTCATTATATGACACGACAATTTAATGAATTGTTAGGTCTGTTGTCCCCTGCATTTAATATAAAGAGTTTAATCGTTTTTATATATTTTTATTAATAGTTTCCTTGAACACATATCGTACTAGTATTTCTCAAGTAAATCACGTTTGACTAGCATCAATTTAGAAATATTCTTATTTTTCTGCTTCATCTTAATCTAGTTTATGGGTTCTTTGCATGAGACAAAAAGCTATCTAAAAAAACAAGACGGCAGTGCACAATGGTGTTTTTGTGCCGAACCTTAAGTATGGAAGTGAAGCGTGAAACTGGAAAAAAAGGATGACTGTAGAATAAAGGTTTAGAAATGAGAACTCTTACACGAATTAGAGAAACGATTTTAATCTTTATATGTGTGTGAAGTGTGTAAGTGTGAAATGCAAGTGAGTGCAGTGCTAATGAATATGTACGGAATAAAATAATAAAATTATCCTTAAGATTGTTTGGGCACAAGGAAATAATATATGATGAAATAATGGTAAAGAAAGTATATGGAAACAACGTAAACGTGACTAGAAATAGAGAAAAACGTGGTGGGATCAAATAAATAAAATATGTAATGTCCGCCACGTGAATGGCAGTTGTAGGACTTGAAGAAATCTACATGCGTGCATGACACGATGTATGAATGTTGAGGAAGCGAAATATGTATTTCAGGAAATAACAGTGTGGCAGTTCATTATTTCTGCCTACCCCTCGGGGAGACGATGTATTTTTTTTGAATGAGGCGGTTTTATTATATTTAAGAAATGTTCCTTTGTCTTTCTACGTTGCAAGGTTTACTTTTCAGATTCTAACGCCTGTAGCAAACTGCAGCGAAAGCGAAGCGGATGCGAAACTTTAGCAAATACCGGAACTCTGCATATCATGTTTTTGAGAAAATCTGTCGATGCGTACGAACTTGTTACGTACGTCAGGCGAACTGAATACGGCCCGCTTTTGTTTCGCGTGCTCTTTGCAATGACTCATTAAAAAATATGACATAAAGAGTTTCGCTATTCGTTAGAATTTCGCATCCGCTTCGCTTTTGCTGCAGTGTGCTACAGGCGCCAAGATATTACGAAATTCTAGAGTTATGCACTGAGCTACCTCCCGCAGATTATAAGGATAAGGTGACCTTTCCATCCTGGATATTAATCGTTGATAAAGGTCCTTGCTGACAGATGGCGCTCCTTATGGAAATCCACGCGACTCGGGGTTCATGAACGACAATAGCCCGTGTGATGAAGGTTGGCGGACGCGGGGTTCCCTTTAAGGAACTTCCCCTTTCAACGGCAATATCTTTCATGAAGTTTACACGGAATTTTATTTGTGCGTAAATCTTTAGTTTTTCTTGCGCACAGATCATAAGAAGTTTCACGTGTTTGTAAAATTATATTAGAAACTAACTAACTAACCATCACGCCGTCTCCCCGAAAGGGTACGCAGAAAGAATGGAATGTCACACATTTACTGATGCGTCCACTCCATCCTTCTCTTTTCGCCCCGCGGGAGACGCGGTGTGATGGGTTGCGAACCTCATCGCCACCAATAGGCATCTCCCGCGCACACTTCGATCGTCCACCCACAAAATAAATCTAAAACGAATAATAAAAAATACAATGATATAAAATAAAATAACAAAATAATAATAATTTAACACAAAATGTTCTTTTTAGATGGTGCACATATCGTCTATTTAATTTATGTTCCACGAATCCACCGTTTTTTTTTTATTTAGCACATAATGTAATAACACATAATGTTTTTTTCGATGTTGCACATGTTGACATGGACGATCCGGACTTTTGTGTTTATTTAATTTATGTTACACGTATCCTACCGTTTTTTTTTAAATTAGCTGTTATTAGGCACTTAACCAGCAAGAACTTAAAAATAATATTGAAGAAATTATTCAAATTGTCATTGGAACAAATGAAAAATTTATTTTTACACCTGTCAAAATTCTTTATAAAAACAATAAAACTAATATAATTTTAACAGCAAAACAGTACAAACGTATAACGTGTCATAATTAAATATTATAATTATTATATATTATATTAGCTTATTCATATTATACTACGAGTAGTTGCAACTCTTGAAACATTCAGAGAGGTTAAGATTTTCTACCCTTTAAAAACTTTGTTCACTTTACAGGGTTATTGGTTATTGAATACATTTCTTCTAGGAGGTTATAGGGGAGGTTATTTCCAATGATTTATGTCATGTAAGGAATTATGCAAAAGTGAACCATTTTTGAGATAAAACGAATTTAAGTTTTTTTGAAATTTATCGAGGTCATGTGTTTTAAAAATTTATAAAAAAATAGCTGTTAGTTATAATCAAACTTTTATTTTTTTATTAATTAGGGAACACTACAGGCCTTTATTACCAACACAAAAACTAGATCTCTCTGTCCACATTAGGAAATACCAGACGGAAATATCAAACATTTTAATTATTTTTATTTACAAATTCTAAAAGAAAGGCGATTTAAAAAAAAAAATCACCTATACATTTTTCGTGCAGATTATTTTAAAACCATCCACATATTTTTAGCTTTCAAATGAGGTATTTATACTAAACATCGGTTTTAAGATTACAGAGAAATCAACATTACACTAGAAGAAGGTAGAAAATCGTCCAATGCATAATGCCTTACATGACATAAATCATTAGAAATAACCTCCCCTTTGACCTCCTAGAAGGAATGTATTCAATAACCAATAACCCTGTATATTAGTAGTAAATTTTAATATTTTGAAGAATCAATGAAGAAAGAGCGGTAAAAATGTATATGTTAACGATGTAATTGGATCTAGAAATAGAGGAACACTGAGGAAAACGTGGCACTATCAATTTAATAAAATATTGAATGTCGGCCACGTGAGGAGTCGGAGAAATCGACGTGCGTGCAAGACATGATGTATGAATTAAAGGAAGCGAGAGAAATATGTCAGGAAAGAAAAGTGTAGCAGTCCATTATTTCTGTCAACCCATTCGGGGAGACGACGTAGTGGTTATTAAATAAGTTAGTTTTTAAGTTTACCCATTAAATGTAAATAATTTATTTTCGGACACGATAAAAATTTCACAATTAACACCAAATTGTTCTCCTTTTGTATTCTACACCACGTCATACAATAATAATCAGAAACAGAATATAAAATAATCCAGAATTGTTCTCGAGCATGCGAATCGTGTGCATTACGAATTATTTTCGGAGAGTATCAAATTATTCCTCTTCGCCTCGTTGAACGTTGAAATTGTTAAAATTTATTATCAAAATCAGTGCTCTGTGCCCCAATTTATGGTATTTGTGGCCGTCCTGCAGAGTCCACGATATGTCGTTTAATGCATAAATTCTTGTGGCTTAAACTGGATGATACGGATACTGACAGGACGGCGCTACGTAGCACACAGCGCACGCCTCGATGGACATTCTGCACGAGCGATTAAAAATGGAGCATCCCTATTGAAAGACCTTATATTATAAATAAATCACTATTCATTATCATCTGGCCTGCTTAATTATTAACCGGAAAAATAAAAAAATAAGTTAGGCGCTCTTATTAAATTAATTACGCAATTAAAAGTCGCAGCATTTCAAAGACAAACTGTTAAAATAATGTTTAACAGAGGAACTTTTAATTGATAACGCTACACAAAATAATTTTCACTGTCTTTTTTATTTATTAAAAGAGCCTTCAGCGCTTAAAACTTCCCGGACCCTGAAAGACGCGATGTAACGTATTCAAACCACGACGAGTCTTTTTAATAAGCTCTTAAAAGCTCGGCGGGATCGCAAACTCTCTTTCGGGTCATATCCAAAGTTAAGGGGCAACTTTATTGAAAGGCCCGCCGCGTTTGTGCTTTGTGATTCCGCTCATAACAAACGGAACATGGCACTTTGTCGTGTGCCGGGTTTTTGATGGTCATCGCGTGATCCAGGGTTGATATTGTTGAAGAAATGTGTTTAAAAATGGCAAAGTTTTTTTTATTAATCGTTTCTTGGAGCACGTGACTAGTTTTTGTTACATATTTTGAGCACTCCCATTAAATTCTACTTCATGTTTTATGCTACAGTTGTCTGGCAATTTTGTTTCAAAGATAACGCAATTCTCAATCTAGACATAAACTAACTAACTAACAAATAACCATCACGACGTCTCTATGCAGAAATAATGGATCGCAACACTGTTCTTTCTTAACATACTTCTCTCGAATCCTGAACATTCATACATCGTGTCATGCACGCACGTCGATTTCTTCCGACTGCTAATTCGGTCGACATTAAATATTTGATTATGCCACGTTTTCCTCGGTCATCCTCTATTTCTAGTTTCATTTACATTGTTTACAATATGATTCTTTACCATTTTTTTTCATTCATTATTTCCGTGTGTCCATTTTAAAGATCCTTTCATTATTTTTTAAAAATACTTTCATTCGCACTGCTTTCACTACGTATATTTTCATTCGACACTATCATACACAGATTTCCCACACCTTCTACTGTCATTCTTCCATGCTTCGTTTCCATACATAAGGGTAGACATGGCATTTGGACACGAATGAATGAAGAAATATTACTAGAGAAGGTATATGTAAACCACGTTTGGAACTATAAATAGAGGAAAACCGGGGAAAACGTGGCACGATCAATTAAATAAAATATTTAATGTCGACCACGTAAGGATTCGGTAGTAATTATATTGTTTATTTTATACAAGCGGCGTAAATATAATACAATGTTTAAATAATTTTATATGAGTCTCTCACTTAGTGTTAAGACATTTTAAATTAATAAATATTAAAAATAAAAGAAACGCTTTACATATTTATTCACGGAATTATTATTGCATCAAGTATTAAAGTTCCATGCTTCGCTTCTATACCGACCCTTATGTATGGAAGTGAAGCATGGAAGTGGCAAAAGAAGGATGAAAGTAGAATAAATGCAGTAGAAATGAGATCTCTGAGTGAAGGCAAAATAATGATGAAATATAGAAATGAGGTCTCTAAGACGAAAGTGTGATGAATCTGTATATGTTAGAGTGTCGAAAGAAAATATAAGAAGCGAATGTGGTGCGAATGATGGTGTTATGAACAAATTATTGAAAGGGTCATTAAGATGGTTTGGACTCATGGAAAGGATGAATGAAGTAAGAATGGTAAAAAAAGTAAATGTTAACGATGTAAATGAATCTAGAAATTGAGGAAAACCGAGGAAAACGTGGCACGATCAAATAAATCAAATATTGAATGTCGGCCACGTGGGGAGTCAGAGAAATCGACGCGCGTGCATGGCACGATGTATGAATGTTGGGGGAGCGAGAGAAATATGTCAGGAAAGAAAAGTGTGGCAGTCCATTCTTTCTGCCTACACCTTCGGGGAGATGGCGTGATGGTTAGTTAGTTAGTGAATTCTACACCAGACTAAAGATAGTGTAAGAATTACACTGCAACGAAGGTCGTCAATATTACTAAGTGACATATGAACATATTATATATACTCGTACAATACCATCGAATACATTCGTATTAAGGTTAAACGAACAAAGGATTTAATCGATCCCTCGTGCTATTCATGCTTTTCTTAAAAGTCTAATCAATTTTCAAGTAGCACACACTGGTGTTAGTAAGAAAGAAACCTCTCGTCCCGTGTGTACCGTCCAGTACCCACACCGGAACCGGAAAAGCCTTCGCCATTGTGTTTGCGGAGGGGATTTCCCCGGAAAGTGGTCGACCTGATGGGCGAAGGATGGGCGCTAAATCCGGAGGGAAAACACAACGGCCTTATGGCTGTTTTGTTTCGTTCCCAACGCCCGCAAAGAGAATTATCGACTGCCGGTTCGACGGAGGCGCGCTGCAAAATGGAGCGCATTTTATAGTTAATGCATTCTGTTTACAGTCTATTCACGTTCCTTATACATACAAGATTTATCTCGAATAGATATACGAGTATTACAATAATTAATATGTATGAAAACGAAATAAAATAATAAACTTTTAATATTTGTATCAACACCACTTTATTTGGTAACATCAACCGGTTTTGCTCCCGCCGGAGCTTCGCCAGGGTGAGAGAGTAAACTAAATATAAAATCAGAGCACAAAATATGAAAAAAGAAATGTAAAATGGAGGGGAGAAAGAGGAGTAGGAAAAAGTGTGCGCGAGGATGATTAGAATGTTTGAACGGTGAGTAATGCTCATTAGGAAAAAAATATGGAGAATTTCTAATTCAGATTTTACTACTAATACTGGAATAGTTCGTATACGGGGGAGTTACATTTTTTTATGGGAATTATCTAATTTGAGAATCTTGAAATTTTAGAATTTTTGGAGGCATTAGAAATTAAGAGAGTCCTTTACAATAATCTACCCTTAATTAATAATCAAACTAATCTTTCTCATAGTTCCATTTTAGCCATGTTCTCTATTGAAAATAATTTTAAATATTGCCATAAGAAGAAAAAAATTAACTCACCTGAAATTTTTCCTGTCAAATTGATATCCAGGAGAGGTACCATAAATTGGCCTCCACGCAGTCCTGATTTCAACCCCTATGGATTTTTTACTGTGGGATTATCTCAAATATAAAGTTTATGCCAATAAACCGACTTCTCTGGCGTATTTGAAAGAAAATATTCGTCACCAAATGGCAACCATCACGAAGTCTATCTGCCGAGCCGTTATAAGAAATTTTACTGTTAGACTAAATGAGCGCTGCGAACGCGAGGGTTTACATTTGGACGATATTATTTTTAAGAAATAAATTCTCAAATTGTATACATAATTAATAAATGGCTTACTTCTTTAAAGCGATCCACTAAATATAAAGTTTATTTTGAGGCACCTTATATATTATTAGGAAAAGTATCTTATTATTTTTGCTCAACAACAAGGTACTTTTCCTATGCGAACTGATAACATATCAAGGCGATACCATTGAAAGAAAACGTAATGTTCACGTGAATAAATCTTTGAATATCATGTCATTGGAATCCTTAGTTTTAGGGTATGCCTATGTCACTGTAATATACCCTGTAGGCGCCCCCTAGTGATGGCCCCGTACCAACGTCTGGGCAGAATCCGGTATGCCAAGAAGAAGGATATTGCCTGTGGGAGAATTAAGTTTTTTGATGCGCTGGTACCGTCCATTGTTTTGGCCGAATCACTATGATACTTTAATATTATAAACTGTTAAATTAAAAAACTTTGTTTTATGTATCACAATTGTATTTTTTTTTCGCGACAGCCTTTTCGTCAACCTACGTTGACATCATCAGGTGTTACAATAATATATCAAATGACAAATTTTCGTGATTTTTCGAACGATGTCAACATAGGTTGACGAAACAGCTGTCGCGAAAAATAAAAATACAATTTTGATACATAATACATTATTACTGTTATTATTATTATTATTAACCATCACGCCGTCATCCCGAAGGGGTATGCAGAAATGATGGACTGCCACACTTTTCTTTCCTGACATTTTTCGTTCCTCAACATTCATACATCGTGTCATGCACGCTCGTTGATTTCTCTGACTCCTCACGTGGCCGAAATTCTTGAGGAGGACCTGTTGGTGGACGTGCGCTTCTCATCATATGCAGATTTCAAAAGAGCCGCAAAAGACAGGGAAGAATGTAAGAGAAGAATAGAAGAAATTGATGCAAACCAATCCCAGGATTGAAACTTTCTAACTAATAATTATTATATCGTAAGATCTCTTGATAGGCTTCTCTTTTTATAACAAGGTTCTCTCCGGTTAAATGTAACACCTTCGGCTTGTAGTTCCTTTGATCGCCCGCCTGTATCGCGTCAATTAGTTTCTTGAATGAATTAAGGGCGAAACTAGTGAACAGTATTCAGACATGTTTCGTCTCTCGGGAACTTTAATATCTCCGGATCTGGAAATCAAGACGAGACCTGAATTACTGCCCAACTTTGCCCGGGTCCACAACATGCGAAATGAGTATGCTTACCTCTCCATTAAAATTCTCACTGGGAGTTACAAACTCCGAAATGTCAAAGGTTATTTTATCACAATGCGTCAAAAATACTCCGTGGGTGTATTTAAACGTCAATACATATCCAGAAGCGTAAAATTATGATTATTTTTTTGTTGATAACTAACTAACTTACCATCACGCCGTCTCCCCGAAGCGGTAGGCAGAAATAATGAACTGCCACACTTTTCTTTCCTGACATATTTCTCTCGCTTCCTTAACATTCATACATCGTGTCATGAAAACGTGGCACGATCAAATCTATAATAATCACGCGAGGAGTCTGAGAAATCGACGTGCGTGCATGAAGCCATGTATGAATGTAGAGAAAACGAGAAAAGTATGTCAGGAACAATGTGGCGGTCTTTTCTTTCTTTCTACTCCTTTGGAGAGAATGGTTATTTAGTTTATTATTATTATTATTATTATTTTTATACTATTTTCATTTTATGAATGTTATTATTATTTTATTGTAAAATTATTTTTATTATTATTTAGCTTTTGACATCATTACAGCGCGAATCATATGGATATACTTTCTAATCGATCGCGGATATCAATCAGATGCAGCGTTCACATTTAGATTTAAAACACGTCTTAATGCGCCCTTGAGGCGATTACATCACAAAAAACGGCGCTTTAAAAGTTAGCATATTACTGTTTTTATTATTATTATTAACCATCAGGCCGTCTTAACAAAGGGGTAGGCAGAAAGAATGGACTGCCACACTTTTCTTTCCTTACATATTTCTCTCGCTTTCTCAACATTCATACCTCGTGTCATGCACGCGCGTCGATTTCTCTGACTCCTCACGTGGCCGACTTTCAATATTTGATTTATTTGATCGTGCCACGTTTTCTTCGGGTTTCCTCTATTTCTAGTTCCATTTACATCGTTAACATATACTTTTTTAACCATTATTTTTTTATTCATTCTTTCCATGTGTCCAAACCATCTTAATGATTCTTTCATAATTTTATTCATGACACCATCATTCGCACTGCATTCACTTCTTATACTTTCATTCGACACTCTATCATACCCAGAGTTTCTCCACATTCGTCTCAGAGATCATATTTCTACTGCATTTATTCTACTTTCATCCTTCTTTTTCCAGTTACATCTACACTAAATTATAATTCCTCTCTCGCTCTCTTGTATTCAAAGTATATTTGTACTCTTTCGTTTTCACGTTTCCTCGGCCTTCCTCTTTTTCTAGCTCCGTTCACGTCGTTTACATAAACCTTCTTCACCATTCTCTCTTCACTCATTCTTTGCATGTGTCTAAACCATCTAAACGACCTTTTCATTTTTTTTCAGAACACCGTCATTCGCACCGCATTCACTTCTTTTGTTTGTATTTGACACTATCATATAAAGATTTACCACATATTCGTCTTAGAGATCTCATTTCTATATTTCATCCTTGTTTTGCCAGTTCCAGGCTTCACTCAATTATTATTCCTCTCTCACTCTCTTGCATTCAAAGTATATTCGTACTCTTTCTTGCCGACTTCAGGGTTTTTGCCTATTTATATAATATTATATTATGATCAACAAAAAAACATCCAAAAAAAGCTAAAATGTCATTGCACAATGGTGTTCTTGTACTGACCCTTATGTCTGGAAGCGAAGCATGGAATTGGCAAAAGAAGGATGAAATATAGAAATGAGATCTTTAAGACGAATATGTGGTAAATCTTTATATGGTAAATCTTTATATGATGTCGAATGCAAATAAAAGAAGTGAATTTGACACTCTATTATATACATATTTATCACACATTTGTCTTAGAGATCTCTTTTCTACTGCATTTATTCTACTTATATTTATATAGAAATAAAAAAATCACCTTATAATATGATAACGTAATCGCGTTTTTATTATAATTTATAATGGAGTTTTTCTCAAATAGTAGTGTTGTTTATTATTTCTGCCTACTAATATCGGTTGTTTTGTTTATTTGTTTAAATGGCATTCTGCAGCGCGTATATGCGCGCGATATCTTGTTAAGAAGCGAATTCCCGCAAGTCAAACTTTGCACTTGGCAGGAAAACATGACAAAGACTCTAACTTTATCTATGAATAAAGTCCGCGGTCGCAACTAAAGAATCACCCCGTAAACGGTTTTTGCGAGTCTAGTTCACCCCTGCACCTTGTCCTGTATTCCTGCGCGGCGAACTGAGGTGCACGCTGGGAGCTTGTGATGGCGAAGAGTGCTTGAGCCGCCGCTATGACTCGACTAATGAAGCAAGTGGCGCTGAAGAGAAGAAAAGTATTTTGAGATTGACAATGGCGATACGTATATTTTATATATTTTGCGGCATTCGCGAGTTCGACCCACTTTTCTAGATTTTTACACATAATATAATTGAGTTCTAGTGCCAACCCTTATGTATGTTAATGAAGCTTGGAGCTGGCAAAAAATGATACATGTCGTAAAAATGTGATCACTGAGAAGAATGAGCGGAGAAAAGGATATATGATACAATACCGATCGACGAAATTAGGAAGAAATCTATGGTGGTTGAACATCATAAGTAAAATTAGAAAACCACCATCAGCCTCATGGGACCATAATCAGCCTCATGGGACTCGTCCTCGTGGAAGACCTCCTAAAAGATGGAAGGACAGCTGGGAATCTACCTCACAGGAGGAGCAACACTCTGGAGAACAGACCACATATGAGGCCGCCAGGGCAAGAGTGGTCTAACCCCAAATTTAGACAATGGAGATAAATGCGATTAAAAATTTGACGTTTTTTCCCCATTTTTTTTTTAAAACTATATGGGTTAGGGTCTTCTTTAGTGATAAACCTTGTTTGTTTGGTGAATGTCTTTAGAATAGTATTTTGGAAAATTGGGAAATATAAAGTTTAAGGATATTTTTTGATGGTTACTTATAATAGACCACATTTGACTCCATATACTCGTATTTTGATTTTTTGTCAGAGCAAAAGAAGTGTTTATGGCGATATCTATGTTTCCACTTGGAAATGGTGGTTAGATTAATTTTTCTTTTATAGTAGGTCACAAATAGGTGTGGGTTAGACCAGTAACCAATTTTTTCAAATAATGTTGGTTAGACCACTCTTGTCCTAGTGGCCTCATATGTAGGTCTACAATAAGGAAGAAGAAGAAGAAGTAGAAGATTTTTTTAATAATGCCACACCACAAATTAAGTGTTTCATACCAAAGAATATGTATATATTTTTTAAATTTGAATGAGTTGAAAAGCGATACATTTTTTTGAAGGGAGAAGAAGAAGGGAATATAATATATATTTTTTAATTTGAATGAGTTGAAATTCGATACATTTTTTTGAAGGGAGTTTGATTTATTTTTTCTAGACAAACAACGTTTTAAATTGTTATTTGTGGTAAAAAATATTCGGAGTGGGGTACATCTCTCATTATTTGCATAAAAATGAGTTTCCTAATGGTCAGCGGCAAATTGTTAACGAATATTGGTTTATTAAGCTACAAAGGGTCGGAGCCCCGGGGTGCTTTTGATTAATTGAACTGCCGGTCCGGGCACGTGATAGCTGGTAGCATTTTAGTAAGGCCATCCCTTCTGTAGGCCAGATATCAATTGCTTCCGATGTAACAGTCCAAACTGCCAAGTGTATATTGACATTTGAATTTCGAATTGTTTCGTTCGAAACTAACTGACTGACTCACCATCACGCCGTTTTTCCGAAGGGGTAGACAGAGAGGATGGACCGCCAAACTATTCTAAATCAATACGTAAATATATTATGGAGGAATACCTAAAATCTTAACCTTGTATTTATTATATTTATAGAGATATTGATGGTTATTAGAAGCAACGTGTAGAAGATACCCATCATAGGGAAGGGAGGGTTAAGAACATTATTTTCATATGAAGCACTCACTTTGTGGTTAGACATGTTTTTTTTTTTTTTTTTACGTATACAACAGGTCGCTTGAACCCAATTACAGTATACAATTTATTTAAGCTGATATATTGATTCTCGTGACATGTGACAGGTAGCTAATCTATCGCCATTTTATTGTCACGAGAATACTACGCCAGACCAAAGACAGTGTGACAATCACACTGCCATCGCCGGGAATCGAACCCAGAACCTTCGGAATGGAAATCAGAGCTCTTACCACTCTTAAACTTCTAGATGTAAAATAATATAATTTGCGAAATTGTCAAGAGTGTCAGATTGGAGAGTCGAAGCGGAGGGCAGGAGGGGTTGGAGGCGAAGAATAATGGAGGCTATAGCTATAGGCTACAGCGCCCTTAAGATGAGTAATTCATAAAAAGGGCGCTCTATAAATTATCCAATTTATTATTATTATTATTATTATTATTATTATTATTATTATTATTATTATTATTATTCTATCCTGACGTAACTTACGCGCATCTTCTACATTCACACACCGTGATACGCACGCTCATCCTACTTCGAATATGGCCGCCTTTCAGTAATTGATTAATTTGGTCATGCCATGTCTTCCTTGGCCTTCCTCTACTTTTTTTCCCATTGACACTACTTGTATATATCTTTTTAACCATTCTTTCCTCATCCATTCGTTCCATATTATGTCCAAACCATCTTAGTGACCCTTTCTTGATTTTATTTATCACGCATTCATCCGCCCTACATTCCTTTCTTACTTCATCATTAGATATTCTATCATACATTGTTTTTCCGCACATTCTTCTTAGTTACCTCATTTCTACCGCATTTATCCTACTTTCATCCTTCTTCTGCTAACTCCAAGCTTCACTTCCATACATAAGGGTCGGGACTAAAACTCCATTGTGCACTGCCATTTTTGCTTCAGTCGATATATTTCTATTTGCGGTAATGACAGTTCGAAACATGTGATGTAGGGTGTCCCTTATTTTTCAAAGTTTTAATTTTACAACGCATAGGCTATTGTTTTATTCATTTGGGCCTAAAACATTCGAAAACAATTTTTTACCTTATTCGGAACAGTGTAACCCGTGCCGACTTGCGCGCAATGATGTCCCATACAAATTGCGTCACAGGAGCGGCGCGTTGTCGTTACCACGGATTGTTTTATATTTCTAAGATGTCAGTGGAACTAAGAAGCAATTTAAAAAGTTTTTCCTTGGTCGATGAAGTAAATCACCAAATATCAGGTGTAAACTACCATGTAATCGTCAAGTTCTCGCAGTTCTATTTTTCAACATACGTGAAGTTAATTTGACTGTTAATGGAAGCGCAAATCTTGTCATTCTGGAGTGAAATATATTATGAAAAAAGGCTAGAATACCTACCAGAGCTGTTCCTAATTATGTTAAGAAGTTAGTGGATCTTTATCAGGTCTGACGAGAACTGCAAAAAATAGCAAGAAGATTCAGGAATTAAATAGGCGCCGCGAAGAGAACTTTCAACTTGAATTAGATAATTTATTCCATATCACACACGCCGATGCTCTTGAAAATGCTGTGATACGACAGCATCTTATACAGAATGCTTGAACGGAGCTTCTGTGCAAAAACTAGAAAGAGATTTGTTACTCTTTGCTTGCCGCCATCATATATACGAACTGATGCTCAAAAGTGCGTCTGAATCGGAAAATCGATTGTACGAGATGATTATAGCGAACTCATTGAGCTTGCTATTGTTTTTCTGGGTGAAGACAATGAAAATAAAATAAAAATCAGACCTGCTGGCCCAACACATCAAGCACGATGGATGGCAAGAGCTTTTTACTCCTTAAAAATACGTTTACTGCAGTCCCAGTTTAAAATGTGCGCTAAGGACAAATAAGATTTACGAGATGTTTGTTTATTTATTGTGGCAGTTTATGTGAAGCTCTGGCTTGAATATAATTTGACGATAAAAGCTCCGAATGAAGATTTTTGTTTTTTAAGGACCTTGTAAGATTACGAAGAAGTTGACAATTTCCAAAGCGGCTTTAAACAAGTTCAGTCAACATTTGTGGTACTTGTCAGAGGTAATAGCTATCCTTTTTAATTTTTGATGACAACGTTGATGAGCAGACCGAAGGAAGCATTGTAGAAAACTTACAAAAAGAAAGTTTTGGTGATTAAGGAAAAAGATATGTTCCATCGAAGGAACAGCTGTCTGGCTCTCTATATGGTACGTAAATAGTGTTAAATCTAGTATTTCATTTAGAACTTATTTGTTTTATTTATAGGTACTACAAGTATTTGTTATCTTGTTTATAGGAAATATTTGAGTGATTTTGTTTCTGTCAAGAGTAAAGATTTATTTTCACGACTGAAACTTGATAGCAGTTTCCTTCAAGAAATTGTATCTTCATAGAAAGACAGCGCGGCGTTTGTGGAAGCTAAAAAGAAGGTTACTAGCTTAAAAGAAGTTAATGACACAGCTAAAAGAGCTGTTAATCTAATGACAGACTTTCATGGTTTGACTACCGCAGATGAAGAACATAAGCAGTTCACATTATGTTGTGTGCAAGAACAAAGAAAAATTTACCCAGAGTGTAAAAAAAGAGACTTCGAATAGGAAATATCCAAGTAAATAAATATAAATTTGGATCTTTTTTGATAATTACAAGAAAAGTATTACATAAATATACGTTTTCATCAATATTTATCTAACATAATGGTTTTAAGTGATCATCTACAACTACATTTAAGAGACACCTAAAGCAGGTATTTTCTAAAACTTTGAGGCCAAGTCGGCACGGGTTAGAATTAACGTAGGAAGTTGAAATTCTGTATTTGGGTAACTATTAGGCTATTAAACATAATTAGGGGGTATGCGTTTCAAAAATCCAAAAAAAAATTTTTTTGCCCATATAAGGGACACCCTAATGTGATGGTTAAAGAATAATTAAATAAAACGATGTTTTTAACTACTTCGACTTTTGTCTTTATTTAGACAGCGACCGGTTTCACCAGGCTCGCTGGCATCGACAGACTGGTGACACTATTGTAAACTTAGTCCTTTATATACATACAGATCAGGGGTGGTAAACATGATTCTATACAAAAAATATTTATAAAAAAAATTCTGAATTTAAATATTGGTATTACAGGTATTCTTGGAGGTTCGTATTTAATACAATGGATTTTGAATTTTATTATCGCTTACATATTCATATACGTATAATGTTTGAAAAATGGTAATTTTGTTTTTATTATTACTGAATGGTAATTTTGTTTTTATTATTATCTCTTAGACGAATGTGTGGGTATTCTGTGTACGATAGAGTGTCGAATGAAAATATAAGAAGTGAATGCGGTGCGAATGATGGTGTCATGAACAAAATAATGAAAGGATCATTAAGATGGTTTGGACATATGGAAAGAATGAATGAAGAAAGAATGGTAAAAAAATTATATGTTAATGATGTAAATGGTACCAGAAATAGAGGAAGACCGAGGAAAACGTGGCACGATCAAATAAATAAAATATTGAATGTCGGCCATGTGAGGAGACAGAGAAACCGACGCGCGTGCATGACACGATGTATGAATGTTGAGGAAGCGAGAGAAATATGTCAGGAAAGAAAGGTGTTGCAGTCCATTCTTTCTGCCTACCCCTTCGGGGAGACGGCGTGATGGTTAGTTAGTTAGTTAGTTATTATTACTGAATTTAAATATTATATGTTATAGTTCTTGGTCCGTAAGGTTGGCATCGCCTTATTCGGTTTTCCCCATCCATATAGCTGCTAGGGTCTGGAATCAAACAAAAACACGTGATGGTTAGTTACTTAGTTAGTTACCATAATTGTTTCGAACTGTACACGTCCTTCCTCAGCGTACAAATTTTAAGGTTAAAACGATGAAGGTTATTGTCCTAAACATGTTTGCGAAAAGTGCAAACTAGTGTTGTGAAAACACAGTGTTAAACACAAAAGTTATTCAGATATTGTTACATTGACAATTATGACTGGTATAAGTTTTGTTTTATTTAAAAAGCTTTATATCCCGAATAACACAACTTAAAAGCTTTTACAAATGTTTGAAAATCTTTTTTCTAGCTGTCAGTTATTTCAATTTGATGATTTAAAATTGGAATAATGTATCAGTCCGTTGATTAATTGGACCCGTAATGTATTATATTTAGTAGGTTTATTGAGTTCACAGGCATCGCTCTACTATGATGTATGATGACCGAGTCATAATACAATTCAAGCTGACCGTTACCGCCAATAACCTGCCACATTAAGTTATCGATAACATCATAGGCATGCCCGTGTGGAATCAATATGACATCAAAATTTATATAATACATACAGGATGGTCGGTACTTGTACACAATAATTATTAAAGTTTTTTTTTTTAATTCGCTTAATCGTTTACGTGATCAAGGTGTAAAACTACATATCATATGCTTTTTGTTTAAAGATTTTAACATATTCTGTAATGCAATGTTTATCCCAATTATCGGATAACTGTTTATTCTTCTCCCGGTGCCGTATCAGGTCCCTCAACGTTGGCGATCACTGCAGTAAAGGCATGTCTGTCCTGCGCCACTTGGAAAAGGTTCTGAATTTCGATCACTTCTGTCCACTCCTTTATATTTCGCAGCCAGGACAACTGCCTTGTACCAACTCCCCGACGTCCCTTTATTTTACTTATTAACATAAGCCGAAGGAGATGGTATTTTTTCCCCTTACACATGACCCAAATATGAGAGCTTTCTTACCTTCACACTCGACAACAGATCTCTATTGGCTCTGGCTCTCTGTAGTACGTCTGTATTACTGACCCTAACGGTCCACGGTATGCGGAGCATTCTGCGGTATATCCACATCTCAAACGCTTCCAACCAGTTCATTTAATTCACTTTCAGAGTCCATATTTCACGGCCATATAGTCTATTAGAAAACCATACATAACATTTTATCATTCTTTGTCCGAGTTTCAAGTTAAGATTATCGTTGCAAAAGAAGGTTGTCATTTTATTAAATGCAGCTCGTGCTAGTCAAGTGGATTTTTTTTTTCAAAACGTAAATGATTAATCTATTAAACTCTTGTTCATGTTTTTAACTGGTTCTCTGTCTAATCTAATAAACGTTAAGGAACGATGTAAACCGAATGGACACTCACTGAATCGCACACATTGCTGCAAATGAGATACCCATAGCCCAACGTCTTAAATAACTTTTTCTATTTTTATCTTTTTTTGGACAGCGACCGGTTTCGACAGGCTAACTGGCACCAACAGACTTGTCTTTCGATCATCGCACCGCCATCGAAATCGGTCGGCTCTGAAATAAAGCCAAAAGTGGAAGAAGTTATTAAAAATATCGTTTTATTATTTAAAATGAACATTGAACATCTATCAAGAGATTTCAGTAAAATCATTAGAATCTCTTCTTCTTCCTTATCTTATTGTCCTGTCACATCCGTGGCTTCAAGGATTCTCCTCCAACCGACTTTATCGCACGCCCGATGTCTAACACCATCCCAAGTGAGTCCTGCCGCCTTAACCTCATCCTGGCGGGTTGTTCTCTAGGTGGCTCTAGGTCTGCCTCACTTTCTCTTTTCACCCACAGGGGACCAGTCTAGTGCGCCCTGAGCGATGCACGTTGGGTTCTGTTTCAGGGTGTGACCGATCCATAGCCATTTGCGTCTAGCAAATCTGTTCTCTGATTAACCTTTCGTTTGCCATGGCCCAGAGCATTTAAAACTGTTAACGTAAAAAATATATTGAATATTTTTTATTAATTTATTGTATACAACCGTTTTTTTTTAACTCAATTTACTATATAAAATTTGTTTTTCTTTTAAACTTTTATATTGATTCTCGTGACATATGATAGATAGCTAATCTATCGCCATTTTATTGTCGCGTGAATTCTACACCAGATCAATAACATTGTGACAATCACATTGCCGTCGCCGGGATTCGAACCCGGGACGTTTGGTATGACAGTCGGAACACTTACCACTCTGCCACGATATTGAGCGGAGGCACTTATTTATAACGAGAATCAACTTATTTATAACGACCTTCGTGGCCGAGTGGTAAGCGCATTGACCGCTACCCCGAAGGTTCCGGGTTCGATTCCCGGCGAGGGCAGTGTGATTGATCCACTGCCATTTGCGTCTAGCGACTTGTTCTCTAATTGACTTTTCGCCTGCCATAGTCCAGAGAGCGGCATTTGACACTGTTTGGGGCCAATAGATTTCGTATATTGAGCGAAGGCACCTATTTATAAACACCTGGAGTTTACCAGTAACGTCCGCGGTAGACTTCCAAGTCTCACATCCGTATAGCAGTACGCTTTTAACGCTAGTACTACGCTTTAATTCATCGTAATATATTTATCTAAAATTAATATATTCTTGTATTTTCTTTCCAGTTTTCTCCCGGATCCACCCTCTTCGCGGCGCCCCGGCGGCATACGTCTGTCGACACTTCGCCTGCAGCCTGCCCGTCACCACCCCAGAGCGCCTTGCGTCCCTCCTAGACGAGAAGCCTTAAACCGTTCCAGGAGTAACCTCCAGGATTATTGATAATCGATCACAATAATTAAAATGTAATTTTTAAGCATAACGAATCTTCCCAGATAAACCTACTGACGATGCTGTTAACAATAATTAATTTTTAATAATCTGACTTAATAAATTCACTATTTTTATTATGCTTTTCTAATAATAATATTGACAAACTATAATCAAATTCTTTTTTTAAAATCGAAATTATTCAGAATTGTATTTTTTATTAAGAATAGTGTGTATTTAAAAAAATAAACATGCTTTGTTTATTATATATTTAAAAAATATTTTTTACATTTCAAACACATTAACCATACATTTGTAATATTTTTCAATAAAATTACGATTTCACATTAAAAATAATAAGGTAAAATCGTTAAAACTTAATTTCCAACAAAATCGTATTTTTATTCTGCTCCCATTTTTATAATTCTTAAACAATTTTAATATTAATTTTTCTTTATTAATCAATGCAATTCAAGTGCTTAATTTGTGGCGTGACATTATCAAAAATAATTTAAAATACCTTTGTCATTTTTTTTAACACCTTTTTATTAGTTATTTTTTGTTTTATTTGGTTTCGCTTCCATTTGAGTTTCGTCAGGGTAAGAAAACACATTCATTTGTTACAATTTGTTTTGTTTCCCTGTCGAAACTCTGTGGGAACGAAACCGGTTAGTTCTAAACACAAATAAAGCAGTGTTACAAACAAGTTTTTAAAATTACATTTAGTTTGTTTATGGAATAGAAGATTTTTAGTATATAACCGTCACAAAAGTAACATTAAGAATAAACAATTAATTTTCGATTTAAAAAATGAATGAATGATTATTAAATTATTTTTAATATTTATTACAATAAATAAAATATAATAAAAGTGCTTAAAAAAGTATAACGAATAAATAGTATAGTGTTTTAATATTCTGATAACCACTTCACCTTAATGTTTTAATCTAAGCTTAATTTATTATTTATTTTGAAAATGATTGACATTTCATTTTAAACGTAATAACTGACTTAATTGGGACAATTCCCAGTCTTAATAGTGTGCCTAAATTAATTTCTAGGTAAAATTTAACTTGCGGTTGACAAGGAAAATTATGTAAATAAGTGTGTAATTCATATTAAATTTATTTTATAAGCTCTTTTAAACTTTTATCATTTTAAAATTATTTTTAGCAACCATTTTATAGAATTAAAAAATCTCTTACTTTTTGTGTTACTGTTTTATTTAATTTAATTTATTATCAATCAAGTGCATGTTAATTATAAAATTTATTAAACCATATTTTTGAACTTATTTGTACATTATTAAAAAAAAACACATGTTAATTACAAACTTTAAGCTTGCCTGCTTATTGCCGATACCAAAGATGTAAATAGGATTTTTATTATTTTTATTCCAATTTCATTTTAATATTATTTTTAATATTATTTAAATGTATATACAATACACATCTTCATTTTATCTATTTATAAGAAAATGTAAAAAGAAAAGATAAGCAAAAGCAAAAAGTAAAATGTTAAAATAATTTCACCCTTATAAAACTTCAAACAACTTTCTATTTACGTAATCGATAAAGTATTTTCACGAGAAAATGTATCCAATTGGAAAGCTTATAATTTCTCTTTATTTAACATCAATTTTCAAACTGAGTTTCTTTTTATCATATTATTTACAATGTATTTTTTTATCTTTTCTTTACAAACATGGAAAAAAGGTTTTTCAATTTATTGTTGTAGCAACATAATATTTATATTTTTTTTTATAACAATTTCAGTTCTTAAATGTTGCATTGTTAAGAATAAAAATTTATCCGAAATTGAATCTTTATTAAATAGATTTTATGTTATAAATAGGGTTTTGACGGATAATTGATAAAAAATTAGGATCTGGAATAAAATAATAGCGTGCGGATGCGAATTTAAAAACAATTACTTGCAGATGCGGATTAAAAAATAACTTGCGGATGCGGATTAAAAAATAACTTGCGGATGCGGATTTAAAAATAACTTGCGGATGCGGATTAAAAAAAAACTTGCGGATGCGGATTTAAAAATAACTTGCGGATGCGGATTAAAAAATAACTTAGGGATGCGGATTAAAACATAACTTGCGGATTCGGATTTAAAAATAACTTGCGGATGCGGATTCTCAGAAAGCACTTGCGAATGGCGAATGGGAACACGGATTTCATACTTATTTTTATACATAATTTCAATTAAACTGCTTTACTCAGAATTAGCTTAAACAAAATACGTTTTTTGTACATATTATATTTATTATTTCAATGACAATAATCTGAGTTCGCGGAAATAATCTAGCAGTATTTTTTTTTCCGAAAATAAAAAAGATTTCTACATTAGCACAATAATGTCAAATATTGAATTATTGCGGATTGACAAGCTCCCGCGGATTATTTTGTGGTTATCAGTCACAACCCTATTTATTCCTTATTAAATTGTTTGGTTTTATTTGAAATATTATCCCACAGTAAATTACGACTGAAAACTTGAACGATGCGAGTTTCTGAAATTTAATACTCTTCACGAATTAGTTCCGATTTCAAATATCTCTGCTTAGTTCATGGCGTTTAGACTTGAAATTACTTTTGTAACTGAAGATTTTTCCCGGAATGTAGCTTCATTTCTGTAATTGAAAAATACTCGACCGTGCACGTACAAAAACCTAATTCCTTTATTAGAAAGCGTATCACTTTGAGTAGCTGCTTACTTCCAATTTACGAGTTAAAACGCGAAATTGTTCAATTCGTTTTTAGTGTGGGTGCCTTTTTTTCAAATACCAAATGATTTCACCCGCATTTTTGTTTCGGGAATAAGTGTTTTGAAATCTTCCGCAGCTAATAGAAATAACATTAACCCTTCTTTGTACGATTTTTTTTTAAATTTTAACAAAATATATATTTTTAGTTATCTATTGCAAAATAGAATACGGGAAAAAGAATCGAGACAGATCTGTTTCGTCTATAGTCACCATTACTTTGTGTTACGTATTTATCATATAATTGAACAATATTTCTTACTTTGTAAAACAACACACTTTATTATTAATTATATTAACACAAGCATGTTTCGGACACAAGAGCCCTTCATCAGTGTATTTTATGATTGCACATACAAAATAAATAAAAACAATGTTTTCATAAATGTGGTCATTTTTGACAGATATTAAAACTGTATTTTTTTAAATATGTGTCAAAATTGTCCACATTCATGAAATGTTTATTTTAATATTTATTTTGTATATATTATATTATTTTTAACTACACCGATGAAGGGCTTCTGCGTCCGAAACATGTTTGAGTTATTTTAATTTAATTTTAAATACAGTGTTTTGTTTTACAAAGTAATAATTACTGTAAAGATTTTGTTGGTTAATGTACTCATATCAGTAAAAATTTACTAGAGAGCTAAATTTGATAATATTTCATAACGAATTTAATTCTTACAGAAAATACATGATTGAACGTGATATATAATGAACGTTTAAAAAATAATCAAGATTTGTCTAAAAATCTGGCAGTAACCGAAATAGATGGTTCATTATAAACCATATATATTTTTTTAAATACTAGCGCCACTAGCAATGTAGTTTGTGCCTTTAAAGGTAGATGGGAATGTTGAGTGTAGCGCACATCAAGAATATGTATGAAATTAAAATAAAATTTTCCGTTTGTAGCAAATTTGCTACCCCATGAAATGAAGGGTTAACATGTTCCTTTGTGCTCTTTTAATTACAATTCAAATTGATTTAATCAATGGTTTATTCCATAGTATTTTTTTAAATAACATATCATTCATCTTCTTTCTATTCCTCTGCTATCGGAGATTCTACAACATCGTGCTTATTGAAAAACAATATTGTTCATAGAAATCTTTTTAAGTTAAACAATTCGTATTATATAATATAAATATTAAAAATATATTATAATTTTTTTCACAAATGTCGTCAGTATTGACAGATATTAAATTATTATTTATATTAATATTATATAATATCACTGATGAAGGGCTTGCGTGTCCGAAACATGTTTGATATTTAATTAAATTTTTTTTAAATAAAGTGAGTGTTGTATACTAAGTACTCGTATATAAAAAAGCAACAATTTTATGGCGAATATAGAAGAAATAAGTATATCGCCTCTTTGCAAGAATAACGTGACATTTCGAAAATCAAATCTGCCGTGTTCAACATTATTTTCTACAAAAACATGGTATTTTTAATGTGAAAAACAGAGAATTTATGAGGGAAAGAGACAGCACAACAGTGGTATATTGTGTTGCCACATTGTCTCTTTCAGACGGGTATCTTGATTCATTTAAAAAAAATTAAATTTTTCGAGATAACACGTTATTCTTGCAAAGAGGCGATATTATTTGATAATGTCTAGACAGGCAAAACATGTCATTGACAAAAAATATAATAAAACTTCTAGAAAACAGACGTTTTCATTCGTATTCATTTGATTATTTGCTCTCAACGATTGTGTTTTTTGTAAAAGTCAAAGCCAGGTGTAACAATCTACTCGGTTAATTTATCAGATAATATCGTTCTTAATTTTATTTTGAATTTGATATACATCTGTTTATGCAATTACGATTTATGGATGAAACACGTACATGATATCCCAAACACTTAATGGAGTCAATTATTAAAGTTTTTACGTAATACATCCGAAATTGGCGTTCGGCGAAAATTCGACTCGAAAATATGTAAGCTTTTCGCATTCCCCGCGATAATTAATTTGGCCAACCCGCAATAAATCAAAGGGGTCTACTACAAACCGGGAATTTTATTGTTTTGTATCGCGCACAGATGTAAATGCTGCAAAGGACCGAATTCCCCAATTTTATGTGGTTTTAAGTTGGGAGGAAGATTATTTATCTCGCAGTTTGGAAATGATACAACTTTAATTGGCATTTCGGACATTCATCATTAATTCATACTGCTATTGCCCCCTTGGCGATTTATACATTTAAATTAAATTCATCCTCCTGAACTTATATTTTTATTTATCGTTTCTTCAACAATGTAAACTTTATATTTAATATTTTATAACTGTTAATGAAAAAACTTTGTTTTTATATCACAATTGTACAGCTGTTTCGTCAACCAATGTTGACATCATCAGGTGTTACATTCAGATTACCTGATTACAGTATTGTAACACCTGATTACATTATTGTAACACCTGATTACATTATTGTAACACCTGATTACATTATTGTAACACCTGATTACATTATTGTAACACCTGATTACATTATTGTAAAACCTGATTACATTATTGTAACACCTGATTACATTATTGTAACACCTGATTACATTATTGTAACACCTGATTACATTATTGTAACACCTGATTACATTATTGTAACACCTGATTACATTATTGTAAAACCTGATTACATTATTGTAACACCTGATTACATTATTGTAACACCTGATTACATTATTGTAACACCTGATTACATTATTGTAACACCTGATTACATTATTGTAACACCTGATCATCAACCAATATTGACACATTCAGGTGTTACATTATTGTAACACCTGATGATGTTAACATTGGTTGATTTTTAATTTTTAATTTTAATTTTAATTTTCATTTATTTTGATAAAAATCACAAAGATACAATTCCAGATCGTTAGCAATTACATTATAAAAAGAGAAGCATTAAAAAAAATAAGAATAAGAAGAAATCATAACATTGATATTGCATCCCTGAGGCAACTCACACTATCACGAAATATGTCGACCTCCGAGGCGATCCGATTAAGCAATAAGATTGCCCTACCCACAGACATAACTATTTGCAGGTTGGTTCTGCAGCGCGGCAAATAAAACAATCTGTGCTGTCTTTAATGAAACAGCTGCCGTAAAATAGATACAATTGTGATATAAAAACAAAGTTTTTTCATTAACAGTTATAAAATGTTAAAGTATCATAGTGTTTCAGCCAAAACAATGGATAATTATATTTAATAATTTATACGAATGAAAACGTCAGTTTTATTTTAAAGTTTTATTGTATTTTAAGGGAATGACATGTTTCGCGTTCTTTTTAACATTTGATATTGCCTTAGCAAAACATGTCATTCCCATAAAATATATTAGAACTTCTAGAAAACCCACGTTTTGATTCGTAATAATTGATATTAATGAAAACATATGTGTTCTAGAAATATTGTTTTATGGGAATCACATACTGCGCTTTGCTAAAGCATTGTTTAATAAGACATGTGATAAAGCCTTTAGCAAGGATAAACATGTCATTCATACAAAAAAAACTTCTTCGAAAAATAGAAAATTTAATTTGTATTAAATGTTTAAAATGGACGATTTTATTTATTTTTTAACAATTTTTTTTTCTAAGAATGATTTTATTTTTCTCGATATATTTCAAAAGTTTTACATCTTCATCAATAGTGTGTAATAAAGTATTAAAATACAATGTTTTAATAATGTCATTAAAATTTTATTTTTTGCTTAATTTTAATTTCTTAATTTATTTATTCTCATACAAAAATCTCAAATGTAAAAGATATATTTTTTATACAATTTATTAATTTTAATTAATTTATTATTTATATGAAATATAATGCACAGATAATGCTTGATTATAATGTTTTATGTTTTATGTTACCAATAAATAAAAAAATTGTAGTACATGTCTACAAATGTTTATCACACCAATATGTTTTAAAAATAAATATTGACCATAATAAAGATCTGAAATTTCAAATGATAGTTATTATTTTAGAATTTAAGGACCGCTTCACCATTTTTTCCTGACAAACCATACGAGTTCTTCTATGTTCATACAACGTGACATGCACGCTCCTCAATTTTGTGCCTCGTCAAAATTGATCATGGGCGCCTTTTGGAATTTGATTATTTAGGTATTTTTTTTCACGATTTTCCAGTACTAATTTATTTATTTATACTGTTTATATGCAACTTTTGACCAATTATTCCATCATTCATTTGTCCAGGTCATCAAAATAAATCTTTCATTATTTTGTCAAGTTTTATTACTGTTTCAAAACATTTTATAATTATTTAGTAAGGCGAAACATTTAATTTAAAAAGTATATTTATATTTTTACACCTGAAGATGGAGGTATCCTCCGAAACATGTCGTGTTTTTAAATTTTTTTGTGGATTAAACAAATTCTATTTCCTAAGTATATTACTGAATTTAAATAAAACATGTTATAGTTCTTCGTCCATAGGGTTGGCATCGCTTTATTCGGTTTTACCCATCCATATACGTATAGCTGCTAAGGTCTGGAATCAAAGAAAACAATTTTTCGGCAGTAATCGATTCCAGGAATATTTTTATTTGTTTACATTGGGTAAAACAAAGAAAGTAAACAAAGGACTACTTACTAGTTAAGACAAATGTGGGAGTAGTAATAAAAAATCATCGTTTTATTTAATTATTATTTAAAATTAACGTCAAGAGATTTCAGTTAAATCATTTGAGAATCTCAAATGCCGATATAAGAGAGCAATGTTGAGCGGAAGAAGGTATTATGAACAAAATTATGAAAGGATCGCTGCGCTGGTTCGGACATATGGAGGAAAACGTAGCATGACCAATATAATAAAATTTTAAAGGTTGGTCATGTAAGAAGTCGAAAGAATCGACGTGCGTGTATAAATCGTTTTATGAATGTGGAGAAAGCTAGAGAGGTGTGTCATGATAGAGTAGTATGGCGGTCCATTCTCTCTGCCTACCTATGCGGGGAAACGGCGTTATGGTTTGTTGTTTTAAATATAATGTAATTATTGTAATTTTGTTAAAAACATTTCACTACCGGACAATTTTACATTATTATTCAACTAACTAACTAACCATCACGCCGTGTCTCCGAACCACACTTTTCTTTTCTGACATATTTCTCTCGCTTCCTCAACATTCATACATTGTGTCATGCACGCGCATTGATTTCTCTGACTCCTCACGTTGGCGACATTCAAAATTTGATTTATTTGATCGTGCCCCGTTTTCCTCGGTTTTCCTCTATTTCCGGTTCCGTTTACATCGTTTACGTATATAATTTTTTACCATTCTTTATTCATTCATTCTTTCCATACGTCCAAACCATCTAAATGACCCTTTCATTATTTTGTACATAACACCATCATTCGCACCGCATTCACTTCTTATATATTCATTCGACACTCTATCATTCACACAGAGTATTCACACATTCGTCTCAGAGATCTCATTTCTACTGCATTTATTATACTTTCATTTTCTTTTACCAGTTCCATGCTTCGCTTCCATACATAAAGGTTGGTAGAAGAACACCATTGTGCACTGCCATTCTAGCTTTTTTGGATAGGTTTTTGTTTGCGATGACAACTTTAAGTGCATATTTTGTAATTATTCAAAAACTAACTTACTAACTAACCGTCACGCCGTCTCTCCGAAAGGTTAGGCAGAAAGAATGGACTGTCACACTTTTACTGATGCGGCACTCCATCCTTCTCTTTTCGCCCCGCGGGAGACGCGGTGTGATGGGTTGCGAACCTCATCGCCACCAATAGGCATCTCCCGCGCACAGTTCGATCGTCCAACACCCACAAAATAAATCTTAAACAAATAATATAAAATACAATGATATAAAATAAAATCACAAAATAATAAAAATTTAACACAAAATGTTCTTTTTAGATGGTGCACATATTGACTATTTAATTTATGTTCCACGAATCCACCGGTTTTTTAATTTAGCACATAATGTAATAACACATAATGTTTTTTTTCGATGTTGCACATGTTGAAATGGACGATCCGGACTTTTGTGTTGTTCAAGAAACAATAAATAACTTGTACCCTATTTAAATCTAGTGGACACAATTTTTCTCACTGACATGAACTCTAGTAAGTTAATTGACATCTGGGGGTTCATTTAAACCACGTCTCTAGGCGTTTGTATTGGAAGTCTAATGCATCCCTTCACATGGATACGTTTTTCGGGTGTTTTAAAATCAACCTAATAAATGAAGCTGTTAAAAAGATAAATGTTGGCCCTTTTCATTCAAATCCTACTCCAGGCTTTTCCCGCCTCGCCTGTCTCCCGAAGTCGAGGAAAAAAACTTAGCGGGATATTATCATTTTAGCCAATTACTGTAATTGAAAAAGTTCCTTCTTTGGAAGTCAGTTTATCTCAAATTTAGAAAATCGCAAATGTGAATTGAGTACTAACTTGCTAAGTTTGAAGGTTAAGTAAATATAATACCAACTGAATAACCACCACGCTTAGATAATTCTTAATAAAAAATTAAAATTGATAACTTTTATTTAACAATATAAAAACTGGTAAAAATATACTGGTTCTGATTTTGAAAATTTGGTTAGGTTCATGTGGTTCTCCCGTAAATTTGGAGATATTTCGTTTATAAGTGAATTGTTTTGGCCAATTTGATTGTTGCCGCACTTTATAATAGTTAATTGTGACACGTAATACGTTTGTACTGTTTTGATGTTAAAATTATACATATTTTTTCGTCAATATAAAGAATTTTGACAGGTGTAAAAATTTGTTCCAATGCTATTTGAATAATTCCTTCAATATTATTTTAAAGTACTTGCTGGTGTTGGTTCGTTTGAAGTGCCTAATTAGAGCTAATTAAAAAAAAACGGTGGATACGTGGAACATTAATTAAATAGACAATATGTGCACCTTCTAAAAAGAACATTATGTGTTAAATTATTTTTATTTTGTTATTTGATTTTATATAGTGTGGATGTTGAATGATCGATGTGTGCGCGGGAGATGCCTAATGGTGGCGTTGAGGTTCGCAACCCATCACACCGCGTCTCCCGCGGGGCGAAAAGAGAAGGATGGAGTGCCGCATCGCATGGGTTAAAGTGTGACAGTCCATTCTTTCTGCTTACCCTTTCGGGGAGACGGCGTGATGGTTAGTTAGTTAGTTTTAAAAAAAACAATTACGATTTTCTTCTATGTTCCCCATACTTTGTGTTGTAGATGTTTTATTAGTCTTTTTCTTTATTATATACTTTTTTAAAAACACTAACGAGTCCTTCACTATTATAGTCAAATAATAGTCAGGGTTCGATAATGTGATACGTATAATTACAGTGTTTCATATGGTATAATTATTATATGTCAGCTTTAATGAATTTAAATTCCATTGTATTGAAAATTTAAATTACATTAATGTAACTTAACTAACTAACCATCACGCTGTCTCCCCGAAGGGGTAGGCAGAAAGAATGGACTGCCATACTTTTCTTTCCTGACATATTTCTCTCGATTCCTCAACATTCATACATCGTGTCATGCACGCGCGTCGATTCCTCTGACTCCTCACGTGGCCGATATTCAATACTTGATTTATTTGATCGTGCTACGTTTTCCTCGATCTTCCTCTATTTCTAGTGCCATTTATATCGTTTACATATACTTTTTTCATTCATTATTTATATGTGTCCAAACCATCTTAATGATCCTTTCATTATTTTGTTAATAACAGCATCATTCGCACCGCATTCACTTCTTATATTTTCATTTGACACTCTATAATACACAGAGTATCCACACATTTGTCTAAGAGATCTCATTTCTACTGCATTTATTCTACTTTCATTCTTCTTTTGCCAGTTCCATGCTTCGCTTCCATACACAAGGGTAGGTACAAGAACACCATTAATATCAATATTTAATTTCAGTAGATTTTACATCATTTTTGTATTGAATCAAAATACCACCCCTGATCTGTATGTATTTAAAGGAATCAGTTAATAACAGTGTATCTAGTCTGTCGATGCCAGCGAGCTCGGCGAAACCGGTTGCTGTCGAAATTAAGATAAAAGTGAATACAGTAAAAAAAAAAACCCATTTTAAACTGTTAATGAATAAACTTTGTTTTTTGTATCACAATTGTATTTTATTTTACGCGACAGCTGTTCCATCAACCAATGTTGACATAATCAGGTGTTACAATAATATTTCAAATGTCTAATTTTCGTGATTTTTCTAATCTTTATGTGTATCTGTTCCTTTGTCAATTAAAATATTTTAATTTTTTTTAATGAAAAAACAAAGTTTATTTATTAACAGTTTAAGATGGTTAAGGTATCATAGTGTTTCGGCCAAAACAATGTACTATTTAAAGACTATTTAATTTAATTATTATTTAATTGTTAGTATAATACTGATATTTCACATTTGACTCGATTTTGGATGATACGTAACCTTGATATAACTGCCTGAAGATCGTCCCAAACAGTGAAATGGACATCTGTATTCTGAGCAAATTCTTATTATTATTTTCTCCTCTCTGTGAGCTTTTCTTATTTCATTTTTCCCCAGCTGTGGTTGACATTTGTAGGGTATTGCGATATTATATCCGGATTTTTAATATCCCTATCTCTCGGGAAAACGGTAACAATAAAAAATTCAAGATTCTCGTTTAACCTCACACTTTTCATATATTTTTTTCAAAAATACGCTCAGAGATTTTGTGTTATTATTACAAAATGGTTATTGTTTTTAACGTGGCATTAATGCCACAGAAATCACTGTTATGTAATATTTTAATCCGTTAACAAGAACAAAATACTAGCAAGAAATCATGCATAGGCAATTACTATAAAAAACTAAATTCCTCGATAAAATTCAAATAAAATAAATGCAAAAGAAATGAGATCTCTTAGACCAATGTCTGGAAAATTTGTTCATTATAATGAGTGTCAAGTGAATCTCTATAGAGTGTCGAATGAAAATATAAGAAATGAATGCGGTGCGAATGATGGTGTTATGAACAAAATAATGAATGGATCACTAAGATGGTTTGGACACATGGAAATAATGAATGAAGAAAGAACGGTAAAAAAAGTATATGTTAACGATGCAAATGGAACTAGAAATAGAGTAAGACCGAGGAAAACGTGGCATGATAAAAAAAATTAAATATAAAATATCGATCACGTGATGATGTAGGAATATTGAGGAAGGGAGTGTAGTATGTCTGGAATGAACTTAGTGACCATTCATTCTTTCTGCCTACCCTTTAGGCGAGACGGCGTGATGTTTGGTTAGTTGGGTTTAATATTGTAGGTATACTGTAATGACCCAAATGCGGCCCGTACCAATCCCCACGTCAAATAGGGAAACTGGAAAAACTTTACAGGATGGACACGACCCTCGATCATGAGGAATACGACCACCAATACGATCACCTTGCTGTCCTTGTGATTCACAAACAGAGCAAACAGTGGAACACATCATCACCCACTCTCCAATCCACACAAGTGAGAGATGGATACTGGAGAAGGAATGTCAAAGAAGAGACATCCACATCATAGATCTCCCAGCCATCCTCCGCAACAAGGATACACTCTGCAGATTCGGTGGTAAATCGGTTGCGAGAGGCAAACAAATAATTAACATGTCTTTCTTTACAGGTACGTCATGTCCCGACTGAGGTTTTCCATGGTTCCCTCAGTTGTAAGGCAAATGTCGGGTTGCTTATTAGCTACTCCATTGAATCACACAGATAGGAACACCACTTTTCATTTCTTTTTCACCTCATCCTTCTCACCTTTCTCACTTTCGACTTCTTTCAGCCATCTCTGGCAAACCCCCCTGATAATAAAGGCAGATCAACATGTCCACACCACCCTGAAAATTAAAACGCAGGGTATAAATAATAATGACAACACATTTAAAAAAAGAGTAATACAACCGGGAAGAAAAAGAAGACAGATTTAATAAACTAGTGTAGCCTTAAGATGACACTTTTCTACATTCAGCATATTGTACTGTATATATGTATGTGCTCTTTATTCACGAATCTTCTCTCAATATCCACGCTAAGTATCTTGTACCGCGTAAGCATTTGACAAAATAAGTCTCGAAATATGACACAGTTTTTTGCCAAAAATGATAGATCACCGAGTTTTTCTGGGTTGACAAACAAATTTTCTTACTATTCACATTTTGCCTGACATACGGCTGTTTTTTAGTTTTCTGACTTTGACTTTCATTCGAGAAATATTCGCACTTGAACATATCACGTTTTTTTTGCTTTTTCGTCTCATTTTTCTCTCGTTCTTTTACAGGGTAATGTTATCATGATATCAGAAAAAATATTCCTTCTAGTAACACTACGTTATGTGACATTTTTCCACTCATTTTTATCGAATATTATGTTATCTAATACTTTTATGCGTGTATTACTTTATATAAGCCATTAATATTTATTTTTATTTAGACTTTGTTTTCAACTAGGATATAAAGTGCTTTGTTCTCCATAATATTGGCCTTTTTTATATAGCTACATTCTCAAAGTCTATATTAGGTTAGAACAAATAATACAACCCTTTTTTCTACTTTGTGTCAATGGAAGCTTGGCCAAATACCTTTGGCCCAGAAGCGCTTAAATAAAATACCATTTTGAGTATTTTATTTAAGTTTCTTATTCTAGTGTGTTTCTTCATTGTGTGATTTCTGCTTTTCATAAACTGCTGTTATGTTAAACCCGTTTTATATTAGCTTTAAGTTATGTTTAAGGAAGTGAAGCTTAGAGCTGGCAAAATAAGGCTAAAAGTAGGAGAAGAATATGCTTAAAAACGATAAATGATAGAATACCGTACGACGAAATAAGGAAGAATGTAAGGCAGATGCTTGAATAAAAAGTTAAATTAAAAAAGGATCCCAGAGATATTTTGGACATACGGAGCAAATAGATGATAGAAGTGGCAATGGGCTGGCCATATCTGTCGGAGAAGCGACGGCCGATGGAAGAGACGAGTTCTGGAGTGGATACCGCGTACAGGATTCCGCATAGTTGGTCGTCCCCCTGCCCGTTGGACCGACGATCTGAAGTGGATTGTTAGACATGGATGGATGGGAGCGGCAAAGGATAGGAAGCGGTGGCGTGCTTTGGGAGAGGCCTACGTTCAACAGTGGATGACAGAAGTCTGATGATGATGAATGAACGATAGAATAATGTTTAAAATGTTATATACAAGCAGTGTGAGTGGAAAGATAAGCCGTGGAAGACCAAGGAAAACATGGCATGACCATATTAATCAAATACGGCCAATTCAATTCAATTCGAAATCTCCCGGAAAAGCGGCCATATTCGAAGTCGGAAAAATCAATGAGGATGCATGTTACGATGTATGAATGTAGTGGAAGCTAGATAGGTATGTAAGAATAGGGCAGTGTGGCGGTCTATCTACTCTGCCTAGCCCTACGAGGAAACGGCGTGATGGTTAGTTGGTTTTTTAAAGTTTTGTAAATAATATGATAGTGTTTAAAAATATGTTGAGGATCAAACGAGTATCCGCTTATGTATAAAAATTAATGGATAAAGCAAATGAGGTGATTTTAATTTATGGCTTTGCTTTATTTATTGATAAATCTAATTTCAGTCCAAGAGATAACCACAAAGTTTAAAAAAATAACCAGGTATTAACACAGTTAATGGATTTAAGTCATTATTTACTCTGTATGTTTTAAAAGATTTTATTATACCGACAAATTTGATAGGCTCAAAAAGATGTTCTGGGATACGTATTTCTCATTAAAACTACAATTTTTACTGCATGCATGTAATTTTAATTTACAAATAAGTAGGTATTTCAAAAAATTCATTTACATGGATTCATTTGAATATACGGTATTTATTTCTTAAAATCCTCTTTTCTGCCTCATTAATGTATGTACGAGTATGTTATTCCTATAAAATGTAATTATTATTATTATTATTATTTTGTTGAATCGATTTTTACATCATAACAGCATGAGCCAAATCGATGTAAAGGGTATTATTATAGCTTTCATAGTGATTATCTATCGCCATTTTATTGTCACGCGAATTCTACACCAGACCAAAGACAGTGTGACAATCACACTGCCCTCGCCGGGAATCGAACCCGGAACCTTCGGGGTGGCAGTCAATGCACTTACCACTCGGCCACGAAGTTAGGAACGATTTTCTTTTGAATCAGTCTTCTTTCGCCTAACCATTTCCCGCTATTTGGGGTCGGCTCTCCTATACGACTACGTCAAGTCTCGCGATCTTGGGTCATCTGGCTGTCCAGTCCCAGCGCCCTCAGGTCGTTCCTAAATACCTGTGGACATCCACGTTGCAGGCCGTTGAAGGCCGACCCAGTACCGTTCTTCTATCTTCCAGTTGCAGATCCTTATTGACGATGTATTCATCGTCCCTCCTTCTCGCATGGCCGTACCACCGCAGACGATGTTCCATACGCTTATCCGCTATGGGAGCGACCTATGTAACCCCGGCGGCCCACGTCAGCATTTTTTAGAAAATCGGTATCATACAAATATTTTTTTGAACAACTTTTAAAAAACATGTAATTTTCCAATATTTTATTTTCAACTTTACACAAACATGTTTAAGAATGAAAATATTTCATTTCATTACCATGAAACATAATAAAACTAGTATAAAACAGACTTTTACATGTATAATAATTATTAAATATGGAGTTTTACTTCATTTTCTTTAACATATATTCGCCTTCACTTTGCGTTGTGGATTCATATTTGAGTAAATATGAATATACTTTGTATTTTTACAGCAGTTAATTTTATTAAGTTGTTCCCATTATCTCTCCCCTCTTCTCAATTAATTTATACCCCCTCTACCTTTATACATAACCGCACCCTTTTTAGTATACAAGTGATCACTCTGTTTTATTTATTGTTAAAATTTTGTACATTGAAAAAGATTATGTCATAACCAAAATTGAGGTTTGATATTCCCTGATGGTGAAGAGGGTGCAGAAGAAATTTCTGCGATACCTCTATCTTAGGGAGTATGGATATTACCCGTGACTCTTTCCAACTGATATCTTGCTAGGGATGCTGGGCTACAAGTTATTTGAGAGGAGATGAGACATTCCCTTGGGTGTTCACTTCTTTCGACTGATAGGTGGTTGTATACACAACTCAGAAATCCTGAGTGATGTATGTCTGTTCGTCCCTGATAATTATCTTCGACAAAGGGGCCATAGATTTTTTTATCTCCCACGATGCAGAACCACCAAATTACCAATGGTTATGACGGTTAGTAGAGCAATATCTTTGCTAAATCGTGTCACCTCGCAGGGTCGACGTATTTACTGAGAGTGTAGTTGACCTTAGGAAGGCGCTGTCTCTGTCATTGTTACAATTGTTTCATTTTTTTCATTTCATTTATTTGAATAAAAATCACAAACATTACAGACACATAATTCCAGATAGTTTGCAATTACATAATAAGAATTTATAAGAGAAGCATAAAAAAATATATTAACATTGATATTGCATCGCTGAGGCAACTCACACTATCAAGATATATGTCGACCTCCGAGGCGATCCGATTGAGCAAGAAGATTGCCCTACCGACAGGCATAACCATTGCTAGGTGGGTTCTGTAGCGCGGCAAATAAAATAATCTGTGCTGTCTCTGACGGAGGTACAAATATCAGGGACAAATAGACCTACATCACTCAGGACATCCGAGTTTTGTATATGGCCGCCAATCAGCTGAAAAGGAAGTGAACTCCCAAGTGGATATTCCTCCTTCTCTCCAATGCGAGTTCATCATATTATTTCATTATGTGTTATTATATTAACTGTTGTATCTCAAACTTTTTATTAATAATATTATGTATCATTGGTGTATTGGAATGTAGTTCTGTGATGCCTTTGGTATGTTTAATTAAATAAATGAAATAAAAACTTGTCTGTGAAAATGTAATTCTTCTTCTTCTTTTTCTTCTTATAGACCTTTAATCTGTTCTTGAAATCAGGCTGGCTTCTCTTGGGAGGTTGACTCCTAACTATCTCTCCATCTCTTCGGCGGTCTTCCGGGGGGACGGCAGCCAGCAGGAATCGGATGCGCCACGGCGTGTGGGATTCTGGTGGAATCCATCCTCTACACGTGCGCATTCCAGTATCTTCTGCGTTGTCTGCCCCATCTCACGACATCCTCCGCCTTGCAGATCTCGCGGATGGCCGTGTTCCTCATCCTATCTCGAATAGTCCTTCCTGCCATCATCCTTAGCCATTCGTACTTTAGCCTTCGTTCTTGTGGTATCCGCTCTGGTCTCAATGCTATACGTCAGTATCGGCCTTACGCAGGTTTTATATATTCTGACCTTACTGTAAAAAAAATGTGTAATTAAGTGTTGTAAACATACTCAGCTTAGTTGTGTTAAAATTTTACATCATTGTTCAAGTAACAATAAATACTGTTGTAATGTTTATCGGTAATGATAAGTGGAGTTTTAGCTAAAAAATTGTATTTTTTTATTTGACTAAAATTAGCCAGGGCGATCCTTCGCTCGTACGAAATTATACAATATTATGTAAATCCTTACACTTCATCACTTTGCGATAATGTTTTGTATCCTACGTAAGTCCACATCGATCGTCCCACCCCCTGCGCCTACCCCGCCGCGGCCGGCCCACACAACTCGGCGTTCACCGCTCTACATTTCATTGATTTGTCGTGTTCTGTAGCGAAGCCACCATTTATTCTGCTCCCCGCTGAAAAAGTACAGACTCCAAGAATAAATACGTAGAAACAATTAACTGATAATTGAATAAAACGACGTTTTTTTAAGAAATACTTACACCAGACTGGTCTGTCGACCCACAAAACAATGAAGAGACAGCATCACAGAATGAGAATCCTGTAGTAACGGACTCTCAAGTCTACAACAACAAGTTAAAGAAGAAGAAGAAAAAAGCTAGAAGTTTTATCATTATCATCATCAGCCGTCTGTCATCCACTGCCTCACTCATCCCCAGGCCTCTCCCAAAGCACGCCACCGCCCCCTATCCATTACCGCTCGTATCCATCCATGCCCAGCAATCCTGTACGCGGTCTCCACTCCAGAACCCGTCTCCCCCATCGGCCGTCGGTTCTCCGACAGATATGGCCAGCCCATCGCCACTTCAGCCCGCCCATCCTCAGAGCCACTTCAGTCACCTAGGTTTGTTGTCGAATAAATTCGTTTCTACATCTGTCCCTTAAGGTTACTGCAAGCATTGCTCTTTCCATGGCGCGTTGGGCGACCTTGAATCTACAGACTAGACATTTTGTCAGTGTCCACGTCTCGGCTCCGTACGTCATGACTGGCAAGACGCACTGGTTGAAAACTTTCTGTGACGCATTGTGGTATTTTGGTATTGTAGAGGTGAAAACATGAGAAGTTTTATGATTATCTATTAATTTTACTGAAATGTCTTGATGGAATCTCGCCTGCTAGCCTGGTGAAACCGGTCGCTGTCGAAATAAAGTCAATAAGTGGAAGTTGTAAATAAAAAAATATAGTTTTATTGAATTATTATTTAGAAGTTTTATTATAATTTATGGGAATGGCATATTTTACCTCGCTAAGGCATTATCAAATGTTATAATCACGCCGTTTCCCGGAGGTGTACGTCAAATGTCACTTTCATATTATTATATGTTATTATATGTTACTATCCCGATCGCTGAAGGTTTTTTTATAACTTAAAAAAGTAGATTTGTGACACACAATAAGAAAATTAATCTGCTTCTAAGTCTCTCTATGTTTTCTTTTGAGTGGAATACTTCATTGTATTTCGACTGAGAATTTCGTTATTCGTGATGTGATGAGCAAGGGAATTCCTTAAATTCTTCTGTGATTTTAGTCATCATAATGTCATCATCGTAAATCGAGTATTTGATTGATGTGTACGATATAATAATAAATATGAAATAATAATACGAATCAAATAATAAATACGATGAATGAGAATAAGCTTTGCTTTGTCATTGTTATGATGTACTCGCCAACAAATTCATGTATACAATATACACATTGATGTTTCGGTAGACGGAAAGAGGATGTTAGAATCCTAAATGAATTTGAGAAACATTGGAATTATTTTGATATTTGATGTAATTTTTGTGCTACAATAAGCAAAACGTTGATTTAATGATATGAAAACTGCACACAAAACAATATAGCTTGTACGAGTAGTTATGTGGTGACTCGATATTCGTCATTCTCTCTCTCTCTCTCTCTCTCTCTCTCTCTCTCTCTCTCTCTCTCTCTCTCATTATCTCTATTTTAAATATTCTAAGATATATTAAAATTTCAAAGGCATCCAGCTTTTGTGATAGCTTTTGTCAAGGTCCACGTTTCCATACCCTAGAACAAGACGTGTAGCTAGTAGTATCAAACTATTCTTTATATAAAATAAGAATATACTTTTAGTATTTGTATCTAAACCACATTCGGTAACACCAACCGGTTTGCTCCCGCCGGAGCTTCGTCAGGGTGAGAGAGTAAACTAAATATAAATTCAGAGCACAACATATGAAGAAAGAAATATAAAATTCAGGGGAGAACGAGAACAAATGGAATGTTAGAACGGCGAGTCATGCTCATTAGGAAAAAAATATGGAGAAAAAACTATACTTTATTTATTGTTTCTTGAACAATTATGTAAAACTCCATATAAAATAAATATTGTAATGTAACAAATGTCTCCGATAATGCCTGAACAGAGCGAAACATGTCATTCCATATAAAATTTAATAAAACTCCAAGAAGACAGACGTTTTCATTTATATTAATTATCAAACTATTCTCAATCGATGTCTGTTCCATATCACCGGTATTATTTGAAGAAGCTATTTTATTTCGGGTGATGATGGTGATAATGATTGTATATATTTTATTATATGACTATATATGAATATTTGTAAATTTCGGTGTAGCCATTTGAAATCGATATCAATTTCATTGTTAAAATAAAAATACTATTGTTATCGGAATAAAATTTCGGAGACGCATCCCAATGGACACTTTTGTTAGTTTCAATTTAGTTATGATGATATATGAAAGTATGTTTATTTATCTGGCTGTTATTTTCTAGAGATGAAAGTCTAATAATATTTATATAAAGGTAGAGGTAAAGAGGGTTCCCTTCCAAATGGCAGGTGTCCGATTACCCTTCATTTAATTTGTGAATAAGGTTCTGAATCTATACAATACATTGGTTTTGTTCAATTCTGAAAACCTAATTTAGTATACCTTTACAAGAATAAAAACAACATAATATAATAATATATAAAATAATTAGTGCATATTATTATTAGAGAGTTGTAATTATTAAAAGTTTTTTTTATGAAAAATGTTTTTTGTTATTTTATACAAAAATTTTAAAATCCCAATTTTGGTCTATTGTTTTGGCCAAAATACTATAATACTTCAACATTATTAATTGTTAAATTTAGAACACTGTTACATTTTTTAACTCTACACTTTTTGAGAATATCGTGACAGCTGTTTCGCCGATCGATTTTAGCATGATCAACTCGAAGTTGTTTGTAACACCTGATGATGCTGGTTGACCAAAAGCTGTCGCGATATTCTCAAAAAGTGTATGGTAAAAAGTTGTGATTTTATATCAATGTTTCTTTTTTATATGTACTCAGTATACAACACTCACTTTATTAAAAAATAAATATTAAATACCAAACATGTTTCGGATTAACAAGCCCTTTATCAGTGATATTATATAAATATTTAAAATATTAAATAATTTTTTTACAAATGTGGTCTTTTTTGATTTTATAATATTTAAAATATTTATATTTATATAATATCACTGATGAAGGACTTGTAAGTCCGAAACATGTTTGGTATTTAATTTTTATTTTTTTGATAAAGTGAGTATTGTATACGTTAGTATATAAAAAATGAAACATTAAACAGCTACAATACTACAAAGTTATGGCGAATATAAAAAAAATATTATGAAAATGTTATAAATTTAAGAGTTAAACCTGATTTTAAATATCTTTCAAGAATAAATAGAAACAATTTTTGAGAAATATTAATATAGAATGATGAAAGAATGGTAAAAAAGTTCTATATTAACGATGTAAATGGAACCAGAAATAGAGGAAGACCGAGGAAAACGTGGCGCGATCAAATAAATCGAATATTGAATGTCGGCAATGTGAGTAGTCAATTAAATCGACGCGCGTGCATGACACGATGTATGTATGTTGAGGAAGCAAGAGAAATATGTCAGGAAAGAAAAGTGTGGCAGTCCATTCTTTCTGCCTACCCCTACGGCGTAATGGTTAGTTAGTTAGTTTTTTTATATATATAATAATATTTTTAGATATTTATAGTACGTTTAATTGTGAATAATGAAAATTTTAATGACTGGTTGCGGCAGCGAGCAAGAGATTAAAAAATAATCGTTAGTATTTATTTTTATTATTATTATTTACAATGAACTTCTACCATGATGTTTTAAATAACAAACAACACACATTTTTAACCTTTTAATTGTAACAATTATTGTATGTTTTTTGAATGAAAAAAAATAACTGCATAAATTCTATGTACAGCTGATATAACAATTTTATTTTATCCCCTTATTTTTAATGAAAAATCTTTATATCAAACCGCTGTTTGTTTTTTTTTTGCGGAAAAATGACTTCCGGACCTTGAATTAAAAGAAGCAGATTAATTTTTCTAATCTTTGTTTACGATTTTCCGGGTAACGAAAAATATGATAGCAACCCACAATTCTGCTTGGCAGAGTCTGTAGAAGAAAATTATATACCGCGCCGAGGGTGGCAGAGATGGGGTGAGAAAGTAGGCCTAGAAATGCAACAGGCGACTCCAGTATTGTTCTTCAGCCCCGCGGGTGGTGGCAGGGGGCGAGAAGCACTTCCTACTGCTACGTGAAGGGAATTCCGAGGGAAGGAATAAAAACTAGGTGAAGTATCGAACGGGGACAGAGCAGCTATTTGTTTTTAGGGGTTGTTATCCCTCGAAATGATCATGGTATATAAAATATTGATAGAATATTCATTTTTATACAAATGTTTCAATATATAGAACCAGATAATTATACTTTGTTGGAAGATCGAAGTGTGCGCGGGAGATGCCTATTGGTGGCGATGAGGTTCGCAACCCATCACACCGCGTCTCCCGCGGGGCGAAAAGAGAAGGATGGAGTGCCGCATCGGTTAAAGTGTGACAGTCCATTCTTTCTGCCTACCCTTTCGGGAAGACGGCGTGATGGTTAGTTAGTTTTTTTAATTATACTACGAATGAAAACGAATTATCATTTATGAGAATGACATGTCTGATTTTCTAAGGCTCTATCAAATGTTTTAGAATTACAAAAAAAAATCGCCATACTTTGTGTTGTAGATGTTTTATTTGTCTTTTTCTTTTTTTATATACTTTGTATATAAAACATTTCATTTAAAAAAATAAATTTAAATATCTGACATGTTTCGGACAACCCGGTCCTTCCTCAGTGATATTATAAAGATAAATTAAAATATTATAAAATTGTTAACAAATATTAGGTCCTTACATATGAAATTGGTGTTTTGTATGGGAGGAACATAAAGATGATTTTTTTAAATATAATATATTTATTTAATCAAAGTATGAACCATTGCTATCTATGGACTTTTGCCATCTCATAGGTAGTTAATCGATCCCTTTACTAAAAAAACCATTCGGACGGGAATCAATAAAATCTTTGAAGTCGGTTTGGACTGCCCCATCGGAGTTGAATTTTTTCCCTTGCAAGAAGTTATCCAAATTTCTTAAAAAATAGTAATCTGTTGGGGCAAGGTCCGGAGAGTACGGTGGATGTCTTAGACATTCCAATTGAAGGTCTTCTAATTTGGTAGCCGTCTGTTGTGCAGTGTGTGGTCTAGCGTTATCATGAAGCAGCAGTGGCCTAGAGCGATTAACCAGCTTCGGTTGTTTAGCAGCTAGCTTTTCCATCATGGTTTGCAGTTGCTGACAATAGACATCTGCCGTAATCGTCTGGCCAGATTTAAGAAAGCTGTAGTGAACGACACCAGCACTAGTCCACCAAACGCTCACAAGTAACTTTTTTGGAGTCAACTTTCGCTTGGGGCATGGTTTGGCTGGTTCGGCAGTGTTCAGCCATTGCGATGAGCGCTTCCGATTATCATACAGGATCCACTTTTCATCACAGATAATGATTCGATTCAAAATCCCTTCATTATTGTGCCGGTTGAGTAATGCAAGGCAGCAGTCAACGCGCGTTTGTTGATTTGCTACACTCAATTCGTGAGGTACCCACCTTTCAAGCTTTTTCACCTTCCCAATTTGCTTCAAGTGGAATAAAACAGTTTTATAACTAACACCGCAGCCTGCAGCTAACTCGGACGTGGTTTGCGATGGATCCGCTTCCACAATACCCTTAAATTCTTCATTATCAACTTTGGTCTCCGGCCGTCCACGGGGCTTTTTCTGCAGGTCGAAATTTCCAGAACGAAAACGTTGGAACCAAAAACGCACTGTGTTTTCTTTTGCGGCACCGTCGCCATACACATCATTAATCCTTTGAGCCGTTTCTGCAGCACTGGTGCCACGGTGGAACCCGTACTCGTAAATAGCGCGATATTTCAAGTTTTCCTTTTTGTAAACTGAGTGACGCAAATAAAAAAAACAATTGAGGAAAAAACAAATGAATTATAATTTTCAAAACACAAATACTTGAGTAAATAGCTGTATAAATTTGAATTTGGGATTCCTAACCAAAGAGAAGATATTTGAGATCAAAGTTGCCAGTACGGCAAAACGCCAATTTCATATGTAAGGACCAATATGATCAGTTTTGACTACAGTTATACAGTCCACGGCTAGTGCTACTATAACTGTTTGATTACAGTTATAGTAGCACTAGACGTGGAGGTACCTTCCGTGCCCTAAAATATTTAAATAAAATTTTGTGAAATCTTTTTTTTAAATTTTAACGTTATTATATGTATGTTGTGAGCATATGTATTATTTTATGATACGAAAATGATTTCACAAATTTTGGCGCCTAGATTTTGTGTTATCTGCAATCGGCATAGCATCCGATATCTAATATAAAGCCTTCCAGGTTTCGAAATCCATTAAGCTCTCATTTTAAGTTTGTATAGGGATGACACTTGGTCAATTAATTATATCTCCCGTTTTTCTTCTTCAATTCAAGAGGACGCAATACTAGATTTGTAAATAGCTGGAATTTGATTCCACTTGCTGTCTGGGTTTTAATTAAATATTGAAAGGGTCACTAGTAAAGCTTAGACATATTTAATTACTATTAATGTTTTCAGTTTCGGGCACGATTTAAGGTTCTGCGATGAAATAGCATTTAATAAAATAATAATAAATTATAACAAACATAATTATTAATAATAACCCTTTCGTGGCTGGTGGAAATGCGTATTCCCATTTTCGAAATTGCTCTAAAAAGATCAGTGGGAATTACGTTTCATAAGTTTATTCACTCCAGTCATCTTGCGCCATTATTGAGTATTACGATAAAATATTTACCAGCTTTATCGGTTGAACTTTTAACTGGCAGTTGAATAAAAAAAAAACATGTGTTATTTGGTTTTTGAGTGTTTTTGAGTGATACGTTAATTTTTTGACAAAACTTAAAATAAATAAAGATTTTTACAATTGATTTGAGTTCTATAGACATTTATTTCACTGCTTGATATACACATAGCTGGTGGTTTGATCTGAATTTAAAATGTTTGTCATATTTTATGAGTGGGAATGTGATTTATTTTTTTCAAATATCGTTTAAATGGTTTTTTACTAAAAATATAGTGTTTAAAAAATATGTATTAATTTTTTTCTTATGCAAAATGAGTATTCTACCAAGCATCAGTGGGAAATATAGATCATATTAGTTTTTTTATAAGTTCCAGTCGATTGAAAAAATAAATCTATTTTTTTTCTAAATATGAATGACCAGACCAATGACAGTGTGACAATCACACTGCTATTGTCGGGAATCCAACCCGAAATCTTCGATGTGGCAGTCGTAGCACTTAGCACTCGAACACGAAGGTCGTCACTATTGTGCAGCAGTAAACTCATAAAAGGCATTCCAAAAAAGTCCCATATAACACAACACCTTAAAGAACTTCACTGGCTTAAGAGTCCAGAAAGAATCCAGTATAAACTCTGCTGGACAGTCTTCAAAGCGCTACATGGAATAGCTCCAAAATATACATCCAAACTCTGTATAACGGACAGCCTTAATACAAGGAAATCCACACTTCGCTCCTCGGCAATAGGAAGATTAGTTGAGTCAAAGCGTTGCCCTAGTACAAATTTAGGGGATCGAGCATTTACGGTAGCTAGTCCATCAGCTTGGAGAGATCCCCTTCACATCTCAAATGCATAAATGATCTGATAAATTTCAGATCTAAGCTAAAAACCCATCTTTTTCATATTTCATACCCAATTTAAAACTTGCATATTTTTTCTATAATACTTTCTAATTGATCGCGAATATCAATCAGATGCAGTGTTCACATTTAGATTTAAAACAAGTCTTAATGCACCCTTGAGGTGATTACATCACAAAAACGGCGCTTTAAAAGTTAGTATATTATTATTATTGTATTTTCACCACTGTTAAATATTTCCGTCTCTCATCTTATTGGCAACTTATCGGTCCCCATCGCATAAAATTTGTTAGATTTGGACTAAAATAAAGTATCGAGGGCCTTATTGACTTGCTTATAATAAATGAAAGTTTTTCCATTCACAAAATCTGTAATGAACAGAAAAGATGGACGTCTGTAGGAGCATGATCTGGGGAGTAGGGTGGATATCGCAAAACAGTTTTTTTACTTCAGTTGAAATAATAAAGGTATTGTCAATTGACAAAATTAACCTTACTATTATATGGATATTTTAGAAGAAAATAATCATTATTAGTTATTTTTATTCCTTGTTTATTCAATCACCTATTAAGTTTTTTTAATTTAACGTTATGCAGATCTTCCATAAAAATATAATATTGAACATGCGGGCATAACAAAATACTTAACATTCTTTACCTTTCAGAATTTGGTGCCTATTATGTATGCATAAAGTAATATTAAGGGGATCTTTCAGTTCCTTCATGCACTCAAAAGTATCTCTTCTACGAAGGTTTTTGATAATCCTCTCTATAATACAGTATGGCGTCCCGGGGGTAGTTACAAAACCTTCAGCCGGCAAAGTCGCCCACCGTAACATACATAATGAGGGTGTTTTACCCAAACAGTTACCGGATATACTTATTTCACGTTTAAAATAATACATTTTGTTGGAAAGCTAAGTGCGTTTCAAAATGTTTATTTGGTAAATATTATTAAGAATATTATGTAACAGAGAGACATTTTCGCTATGCTTTTATCTTATATTATCATAAAATTTTCTGAAAACGTACGTATTCTTGATTTTTTATATTGAATATCGTTTTATGGACGTTTTAGGACGATAGCAGGCAAGATACTGAGAGATTGCGTGAGGAACACCAGAATAAGAGAGATATGTGAGGTTGAGGATATTATAAGATGGAGCAGATAGCGAAAAAGGGACTGGTACGGTCATGTTCAAAGAATGGACACCACCAGACTCCTCTATATTCCACTGCATAATCAGCCTCATGGAACTGATCCTCGTGGAAGACCTCCTAAATGATGGAAGGATAGCTGGGAGTCTAGAAGTAACATCCCAGAGAACAGACCACATAGGTCTACAACAAGGAAAAAAATTACAATATCGTTATATATTAATGGATTTAAGCACGTTTTTACACTTTCATAAGAATGTATAATAGTATAACTCCATAGTTGTGAGAATGAGAAAACGTAAAAGGATTAAACCACGTTTTTAAACTTTCATAAGAACGTAGTATATCTTCATAAATGTGGAAGTGAGAAAACGCAAATAATTATAAAGCGTTATAAATAATAAATATTTTATAAAGTTTGGAAATCCTTATTTTTAAAATTAGTTAGGAAAGAGTTAAAACTTTGGAAATCCATATATCTCATATTTTATTTAAATAAAATATCAGAATTATGTATTTCCAAAGTATTTACTATTTAGAAATTTATTAAAAAAAAAAACATTTAAATAAAAATATATTTTTTCAAATTAATAATTACATAGGTATATAATATATAAGGTATATATCGCAACAACAAAAGCGGCATAAAATACGACAAAATAGGTGTACCACAAGTTATAGAAGAACAAGAAGAATATAATATATCATATGTTATCGTACAATAAATACATTTATTTGTTCATAAATATGTGAAGACAAACATCTTTAGGATTAGGCAAGATAAATATAGCAAGTTTCCTTTACTGGAACTTATACAAAGAAATCATCTAATTTTTACACCGAGGAAGGATGACAACCTCCCTAAACATATTTGTGCAAAATATTTGGGAAGATTTTCACGATTTCTGGAATTATCTTATCAGGAATATTGCGTTTGTCGTGTCTCGTAGTAATCTTTGACCGGAGTTTCGGAAGAAGGATGAAAAACGTATGATTTAAATGCTCGGAAGGTGGAGTCTGTAAACATCTCCGAAATGCCTTAGCAAGGCAAAACATTTCATAACCATAAAATATAAAAAAAATTCTATAAAACATGCGTTTTCATTTGTATTAATTACTTTCTTTTATAAATACATTACTTATTGTACAAGAGAACTAATAAGACGTGAAATAATGTTCGTGGTTTATAAATAACACTTCATATTTGGAACCGGCTTGAAGCCTTGCGCCCAGTGGCGGTACGTCCATAAAAGCCGAGAAGCTAGGCTTGCCTTAAAAATCTATAATAAAACAATATTTTTGGCGCGCTTGAGCCGTCTACGAATAAAACAAGTCGAGAACAAGTCAGTAAAGCCTCTGCCGTGTCAGGATGCCTGAAGAATCTGGTCTGGAAGAACAAGCACATGCGTATCGACAGCGAGATCAGAATCTATAAAACATGCGTGCGACCTATCATGACGTACGCTGTAGAGACGCGGGCTGACACTGTGCGAACCAAGGGACTACTAAGAACATCGGAGATGAAGGTCCTAAGATCAATTACTGGAAAAACTCACCGAGATCGTGTCCGCAACGCAGACATAAGAAAAACTTGCGAAATAGAGGATATCGTTCAGTGGAGTAGATCCAGAAGAAGATACTGGAGGGACCATATAGCCCGAATGGATGGTGACAGACTTGCATATATAGTCGCTTATGAATTCCTCTCCGGACACCGCCCACCTGGAAGACCGCCTAAGAGATGAAGGGACAGCTGGATCTCATCATCCAACGAGATATGATTTCTGTGTCACAGATCGTCAGATCTATTAAAAGAAGAAGAAGAAGAAGCGTTGCGAATGACTCCGTTGACATACGCAGATACCTACATGTATGTTTTGTTTCACTCATACGTACCGTAGGTGCAATGCCCGCGAAATCGCCTACGTCCACATATTTTGTTTCATGTTTTTGATGGGCTTCATATTGGGCTTGCAAAATGTAAAAGGGTCTTTATCGCACTTATGTATTTTAGCTTGTAATCATATTACTGGGTGCATATATACCAGAAAACGTGTTCAATTTTTCTATGGATTTGAAGCCGGGCTTTATCGCTTTGAAGTATGCTACTATTAGATGTGTCACGAACTTAATTTCTATTGTCAGAATGTTATATATCATTTACGTTATGTGCAGAAATGTTAAGAAAAGAAAGATTATGTGATATCTTTACGAACATATATTTATAATTTGTTTCTCAGTATTAACAAATATATTGTTATTGTCTAATAACAGTTTATTTATTATTAATTATATTTCTTCTTGTATAAGAAAATACATTATTATATTATATAAGAACATGAGTTTGGTGCCTTAATTGGAATTTAAAATCAATAATTCACTTAATTAATGTAGATAGATAAAATTTTTCTAATTTGGAAAAAAATGCATAATCGTTACCCACTACTTATGTTATAACACAAAAAAATCAGACGGGCTTGCCTTAATGGTTGACCCAAGGCACGCCACTGCTTGCGCCAGACTTCAGAATTCCTGGCGGTAATATTACTGAATGAATAATAGATTGCACAGAAACCCCTCTGCTAGGAAATCGATAGAGGTTCTGTGAGCTACATGATTATGCTACATGAGCCTTATTCCTATTTTTTATATTCAGCAACTAAAACAAATAGATGAAATACTGTTTCGTGAATTGAATAGAGTCGAGAAAGTCCGAGGGAGACATCATCATCATTATCATCAGCCGTATGAGTGTGGGTATTCACAGAATCGCATTCACTGTTGCAAATGGGATACCCGCAGGCCTACATCCACTTGACAGGTCAACCAAAAAAGGAGGAAACAGCTGGTCTTCCAGGGGAAGAGAAAAAGAGGAGGCAAATACCGAGACAACATACTACCAGTCTAATTGAAGTAGGAGGAGGAGATGTAGGACGAGGAGGAGGAGGAGAAGTAGAAGGAGGAGAAGGAGAAGAATGAAAAGAGGGAGAAGAAGGAGAAGAGGGAGAAGAGGGAGAAGAAGGAGAAAAGAGAGAAGAGGGAAAAGAGGGAGAAGAGGGAGAAGAACTTTCGGCACTGCTGTCATGAGATCAATGTGATAGCTATATCCTATACATCGATTTGCCTCGCGTTGTAATGATGAAAAGAGTGTTTCAACAATTTATATATATATATATTTTTATTGATAAAAACAGGTATAAAATGATTGAATCAAATAAAATCTCTCGTTATCGAATGCAATAAACCGTTTGCTTTTAACCCTTAACGTACCGTGTTCAAAACAAAACGCTCGCTCCCATGTGGTCAATTCAGTTTACCGCTAACTTTATCTAAATATCAAGCATATGTCTCTATGAATCAAAATTTAATTTATGTCATCTTGTAGGGAATTTCATTAGGAATAGATCGATATCTATAACATACATGGATTATTTGAAAAACATATCATTATTAATTTTTTCTGGAACCATGCGATTTCTGATATGGAATGCGTCACAGCATACGAGCGACTGACACCAAGTATAAACTTGTCTTGCCCCGCCGCGCCGCGCCGCGGCCGGCGGGGCGAGACTTTACGAGATTTTACGTATGATAAAGGCACCTAGGCAAAATGTATAGTACATTCAAGACAACGAGTACGTATTAATATTTGTCCCTTTTGGTAAAGTGTTAATATTTTCACAGTTCTGATATTATTAAGTTGCGTGCTGCGTTTCCGTCCACAGTCGGTATTATTACGTACCTATGAGAAAAGGCCAAAGATATAATTTATAATACGTTCAAAACAGCGAGTAAGTATTTGTCACTTTTGATAAAGTTGTAAATATTAGCAAAACAAATTCTACCTTAACACGAATGAAGGTGAGGGCAGTCTTAACACTTCAATGGAAGATTACAATTTTTTTAATAATATTAGGGTCCATAGGTTTTAAGAAAATCAACTTTAAATTGGCAGTGGAAACTCAATTGACCACATGGCAACGCGACGGTTAATGAATCTTAAGTGAAACGAATGTTGTACTATTATTTAAGTAGAAACCCGAAAGAAATGAAAAAATGGGGAAAAAGATGATCCTAATTTAGTACACAAAAGGCAAAGAGGGAAAGAATTCTAATACCCCGACTAATAGAAGTTTCCCGAAAAACTCGGCTAATTTATTTGAGCAACAAAATATTACCCGCCGTCGTTAATCTGGAAAGTTCGCAGATGTCTCAATGAGGGACTTGCCGTATGGCGGCGCGTGAAGAGCTTAAATATTATAGTTTTTTTTAAGTATATCGTGGACTAATTATATTTATTTATATTTAACATCGTGGACAGAAGAGTCACAAACGAGGAAGTACTGCAGTGAATGAAGAAAGATAAAATTAATACAATACGAAGTACTCCGGAGTAGCAGAAAGTTCTGGGTAGAAAACCTTCGAGAATGGTGCAGTTGCAACACAACATATATAACTGCTATATCAAATCGATATTGTCAAACCTCCGGTAATATAGGAACAAGAAAAAGCAGAAGAAGAAGTATGATTTCAAAGAAATCTTTCGAAGAGAGTTCATTTAAAATTGTAAATGAAATATGATGCGATTAGTGTAAATGGTAAAAATTTGGAGCAAGTAGATTTTTTGTGTATTTGGGGAGTATGTTAACAAAAGATGGGCGAGTGGAGAGGGATATTCAAATAAGGGTTGGGGCAAGCACGAAAGTGAATGGTGCCATTAAAGTTGTCATTGCAAACAAAAACCTATCCAAAAAAGCTAAAATAGCAATGCACAATGGTGTTCTTGTACCGACCTTTATGCATGGAACTGGCAAAAGAAGGATGAAAGTAGAATAAATGCAGTAGAAATGAGATCTCTTAGACGAATGTGCGGATACTCTGTGTATGATATAGTGTCGAATGAAAATATAAGAAGTGAATGCGGTGCGAATGACGGTGTTATGAACAACATAATGAAAGGATCATTAATATGGTTTGGACACATGAAAATAATGAATAAATAAAGAATGGTAAAAAAGATATGTTAACGATGTAAATGAAACTAGAAATAATAGAAGACCGAGGAAAACGTGGCACGATCAAATAAATCAAATATTGAATGTCGGCAACGTCAGGAGTCAGAGAAATCGACGCGCGTGCATGACACGATGTATGAATATTGAGGAATCGAGGGAAATATGTCAGGAAAGAAAAGTGTGGCAGTCCATTCTTTCTAGAGATGGCGTGATGGTAAGTTAGTTAGTTAGTTATGAAATATAACGATGTTTCCTCTATATTCGCGATCATTTTGTGTTGTAGTTTCACATTTGAATTGTTTTTTTAAAATATTCCATTATCACAGGTCTTGTATTTGATTTGTTTTCTTTGTCCCATAATTCTAATTATATTCCCTTAAATTTATCGTTTCTTTATGATGATGCCTCAATAACCAGTCTGTCAAAACTTGTCAATATCGAGAAAAAGACAAATGTGAATGTTGTTCTTAAAAAAACATCGTTTAAAACCACCCTACCTTTTTTAACGTACGTAATACGTTCATTTTGACTGTACCATTCTACGATGTCCCGTATCACGTACGGGCTTCAGAAAAAGTAATGTACCTGAAATGTACAAAGTTTTAGGGATACGCGCGTGTGCCATCAAAACTTGAGCACAAGTCTTCATAAATATGATAGTTTTACAAGGGGCAGGCGGAGTGTGCGGCCGAGTATTTGGCGTTTCTTAATTTAAAAAAATAAAATTAGTATATATATATATAAATATTATTAATATTAGATTCTTAAATACTGGCAACTTTGATCTCAAATATCTTCTCTTTGGTTAGGAATTCCAAATTCAAATTTATACAGCTATTTATGTTTCGAAAATAATTAATTAATTTGTTTTTTCCTCAATTTTTTTTTTCTTTGCGTCATGTCACTCAGTTTACAAAATGGAAACCTTGAAATATCGCGTTATTTACGAGTACGAGTTCCACCGTGGCACCAGTGCTGCAGAAACGGCTCGAAGGATTAATGATGTGTATGGCGACGGTGCCGCAAAAGAAAACACAGTGCGTTTTTGGTTCCAACGTTTTCGTTCTGGAAATTTCGACCTGCAGAACAAGCCCCGTGGACGGCCGGAGACCAAAGTTGATAATGAAGAATTGAAGGCTATTGTGGAAGCGGATCTATCGCAAACCACGTCCGAGTTAGCTGCAGGCTGCGGTGTTAGTGATAAAACTGTTTTAATCTACTTGAAGCAAATTGGGAAGGTGAAAAAGCTTGAAAGGTGGGTACCTCACGAATTGAGTGAAGCAAGTCAACAAACGCGCGTTGACTGCTGCGTTGCATTACTCAACCGGCACAATAATGAAGAGATTTTGAATCGAATCATTACCTGTGATGAAAAGTGGATCCTGTATGATAATCGGAAGCGCTCATCGCAATGGCTGAACCCTGCCGAATCAGCCAAACCATGCCCCAAGCGAAAATTAACACCGAAAAAGTTACTTGTGAGCGTTTGGTGGACTAGTGCTGGTGTCGTTCACTACAGCTTTCTTAAATCTGGCCAGACGATTACGGCAGATGTCTATTGTCAGCAACTGCAAACCATGATGGAAAAGCTAGCTGCTGAACAACCGAGGCTGGTTAATCGCTCTAGGCCACTGCTGCTTCATGATAACGCTAGACCACACACTGCACAACAGACGGCTACCAAATTAGAAGAGCTTCAATTGGAATGTCTAAGACATCCACCGTACTCTCCGGACCTTGTCCCAACAGATTACTATTTTTTTCGAAATTTGGATAACTTCTTGCAAGGGAAAAAATTCAACTCCGATGGGGCAGTCCAAACCGACTTCAAAGATTTTATTGATTCCCGTCCGAATGTTTTTTTAGTAAAGGGATCGATGAACTACCTATGAGATGGCAAAAGTGCAAAGATAGCAATGGTACATACTTTGATTAAATAAATATATTATATTAAAAAAAATCAACTTTATGTTCCTCCCATACAAAACGCCAATTTCATATGTAAGGACCTAATATAATGAAACTTCTAGAAAACGGACATTTTCATTCGTATTAAACATGCTTGTTTTGAGAAGCAAATAAAAAATGTATAAACCGAAACGATTTTGAAATCTTGCAAAACGCTGACAATAGAAACGTGCAAAAAAACAAACAGGTTTTTTTATTAATAAAATTTATATATTATATAACCGAACTTTGTTTTTATTGTTAAATTACACATAAATCGCTTGGAACCATCAGCTTGGAACAATCTCCCTTCACACCTTAGATGCATAAATGATCCGACAGATTTCAGATCTAAATTGAAAACCCATCTTTTTCATATTTCATACCCAATTTAAACATTTTGTTCTAATACTTTGTTCTAATATACTTTCAAACCGATCGTTTTTTAAGCGGTCACATTTAGATTTTTAAGATTTAAAACACGTCTTAATGCGCCCTTGAGGTGATTACATCACAAAAACGGCGCTTTAAAAGTTAGCATATTATTATTATTATTATTATTATTATTACTGACATTCAAAGGTTGGCAAGGAACATGCCAACAATCAGGAGTGATGACGTCACGGAATATTTAAATGTGAATAACTCCGTCGGTATTATAGTTATTGCTAGAAACAGTGTAGCAGTTACAAATCAAATTATATCAGAATTTTATTCAAATATCAAAGATTCAATTAACACGCACTAGATCCTGATGCGCACGATTTATTTATCTGACTAATGTCAGTCGCAGCGGGCAAGGAGTTAAATAATTACACAATATATATTTATGAAAATACATGAAAAAAAAGTTTAATTGTTCTAAATGTTGATTAATTAAATTTCATAGTATAGCTTCATGAAAAATAAATAATAGGAAAGAAAACATCATCTATCAGACCTGACCATATTCGAGACCTTGAAAATTGTACACAGAGTGACCATGGAAGAGACAACAGACAACAGCTACAAATTAACCAAAAATTCAGACGTACACAGACACTGGACCAGGAACTGTGGCAGATATCACTTATCGAATGCACGAACTAAGACAGGACAATCAAGGATATTGAACAATGGACCGACACTTTGCAATGAACTACCAAAAGACACAAGGAGTCTCCTTACAAATCAATTTAAAATATCCCTGAAACATTATTTAATATAATTACAAGTAAGATCTAAATTGTACCCACATAACCCAATTGTGTTTTTAAAAAAAAAATAAAAAAAAGACATTACCACGTCATTTATAGTATCCTGAACAATGAAATAAACTCCATATTACATAATAAAAACGAATGAACCGTTTCACCTTACTAAAATATTATTTTATATAAAATGCATTGGATGATGCTTTAGCAAGCGAAACATATCATTCCTGTAGAATATATTATTTAAAAAAAATAGAAAACAGACATGATATAATATATTAGGAGTAGTGCGTTTAGAATATATTGTTCTGTACTCGGAAGAATATATTTAATTAATTATTTTATTACGTTAAAAATAATAGTATGATAAACAGTCCCCATCATATGTCCTTAAATAATTTATTCATTTATTCATTATTTAAAGAAGGAAAGGAAAATAAAAGTATAAATTTATATCACTGATGAAAAGAAATTTTTTGTTATAATTTTTTACTAATTAATTTTTTTTAAATATATTTGGTGTTGCATTCAAAGTTAAAAAAAAACATTGTTAAATAAATCTAGCTTCATGTTCTGTAATTGATTTATTTCCTTTGTCGCAAGATTAATTAATACCTGGACCCCATTCAGAACTTTAAAATGTGTTATAGATTGTGATCTCATTTCTATGGCATTTATCGATTCATTTCATTTATCTTTTTTCGTTGTAAAAATGCAAGGTTATCATTTAGTAAGGTCAAATAGGTCATGTACGTTTTGACACTAATATGTATTCACGTTTTTCATGTATTTGTCTTCACAAATAAATTTTTATCTGCTTGCGACGAAATATCAAAACTTAAATAATCTGGGCAAAGTCACTCAAACTAAGCACTAAACTCTTAGATTTTTCACCGCTCCAATATTGTTGGCTTAAATTAATTTTAGCGGCTTTATGAAGCCATTCGAGTGGGGGTATGATTGATGAAGGGTAAGTGAGGTGAACTAGGCTGACTGTTACAGATCTTATCCGAATACCGCAAACGGTTCCTCGGGGCGTCATAACTCCTGGCACTTTTTATTCCAGCGGCCTGCTTATACAAACTGTTTCTTCTGATGTCTTTAAGAAGATTATCAGAGCTTTATTGGTGCTGGTTCAAAAGCTCTTATTTTGTAAACGTTTATATAAAACGTGCTTTTTAAAACGCTTTTACGTGTATTATAATATTATTTTTTTGAATAACCTTTTACAATTTCTAATACAATATATTCTTCTTCACTTTGTGTTGTAGATTCATCTTCTTCTTTCGGTGATCCCGATTTGGTCCACCCAACGTTGGCGATCACTGCAGCAAAGGCATTTCTATCGTGCGCCAAAAAGTTCTTATTGAGGTTTAAGTAATTACTTACCACAATCATAAATAATAAAATAATTTTAACGTCAAGTTTAATCTTTGATTTATTTCCTTTGTTGTAAGTAATAACCTGAACCTCAATAATAACTTAAAATTATTATTTAAATTTTTAAATTGATTCATAATATTTGTTATAATAAAAGCATAAACGTTCTAAAATAAATCTTTATAACATCTGTCAAAACTGATCATATTAGTAAACAATTTTATAATATTTTAAACATCTTTATAATATCTCTTAATAAGGACCGAGTTGTCCGAAACATGTCTGATATTTAATTAAATAAAAATTAAAGTCAGTGTTTTATATACAAAGTATTATATATAAAAAAGAAAAAGACAAATAAAACATCTACAACACAAAGTATGGCGTTCATAGTAGAGATTAAGTTACCATTTACCTTATAAGAAAAACGGTCACAATATTCTGTTGAATCACAATTATCGAAATTTATTCAAGCAAAATCGATTGCATAATGATTGAAATAATTTGCGAAAGGACATAAACATAATGTCAGGGAATAAAGTAGAGATTTTTAAGGTAGGTACATAATAAGATGTTTTCTTGTGATCTTAATTTAATGTTTCTTGATGAAAAATGATGTAAAACTTTATATTAAATACATATTATTAATTAAAACTACTATTTTCTATGTTTTTTTACGTATTATGTGGGTGACATAAATATAATTAAAGTTCTGGAAAACGGGCGTTGACTTTTACATTAAATATCATTATTTGAAAACGAAAAAAAAGTCAATCTTAATTTGTGGTGATACTCTCTGTTTAAACGTGTTTTCTTCTTACTCGATATAAATACTTTTTATACTTTGGAAATTGAAAAGTAATGTTGTATACACTCGTAAGGTGCCTATCCGAAAGAGTTAAACGGAGACTTGAGGCTTTTGAGATGTGGTCCTATAGAAGACTATTAGGAATTTCCTGGAGAGACCACATCACAAATGAGGAGGTTCTCCAAAGAATCGAAGGAGGAGGGCACCTGCTCAGGACCTTGTCCGAAAGGCGTGCAAGATGGATCGGCCATGTAATACGACAAGAAGGCTTCTTGAATGCCATAATGGAGGGTATGACCGAGGAGACCAAACTCTAGGGGACGCCCACGCCGAGAGTATCTGGAGGACCTGTTGGTGGACGTGTGCTGCTCATCATATGCAGATTTCAAAAGCGTCGCACAGGAATGGAAGAGAAGAATAGAAGAAATTGCTGCAAACTAATCCCAGGATTGAAATCAGAGAAAAAGATACTCGTAATTCACATCCACAATCCACAAAATATTAAAAATCACGACATATTTCGGAGGATACCTCCATCTTCAGGTGTAAAAATATATAATAAAAACTAATCAAAGAAAGATTAATAAAAAAACGCATTTAAAAAATCGCGACAATACAAAGGAACAATACTATTAAAATATTTTTTTTACTGAAGATGGAGGTATCCTCCGAAACTTTTTAATATTTTGTGGATTATAATACAAGGTTATTTTTCAATTTCCTAAGTATAATACAATGGAAATCTACAGTGTTAATGCCTTAGCTTTCAATAAATTAAATTCTTTTTAGTACGTATTATTTTTTTTCGTAATCAAGTTTATATTAATTCATAACTAGCTTAAAAACTAGCTAACCATCACGCCGTCTCCACGAAGGGGTAGGGAAAGAATTGAGGTGCCACACTTTTCTTTTTTGACATACTTCTCTCGCTTCCTTAACATTCATACATCGTGTAATGCCCGCACGTAGATTTCTCTGACTCCTCTCTGACCGCATTCAATATTTAATGTATTTGATCGTACCACGTTTTCCTCGGTCTACCTCTATTTCTAGTTACATTTAGATCGTCAACATATACATTTTTTCTTCATTAATTCTTTCCTTGTGTCCAAACCATCTTAATGTTACTATGATTTATTTAGATCAATTTATTAAAAATAATTATAGAGCATACAATAATATGCCATTTGATCTATAATATCTTCTAAAGTTTTCAAATTGTTTTCTCTCAGTTCTTGAGGCTTTTCGCTCGATTGGTTCAGTCTCACATGTAAAAGTAATTATTTCTTTCTTAATCTTCCTTCGTGGGGTAACGCGGGAAACTGCGTTACCGACCGCTTTCCCGCGCGATCTCGGCACGTCAATCGGATCGACGTCCTTACAGGTGGCTCCGCGATCGATCTCGTTCCATTTTCAAACCGCCCGGCACCTGTTCCCGGCTGTTGCTCGCCCCCCGCCTGGAGCGCGCCAGTCGACCGCCGAACTGCGCCGCGGCCGGGCGACCCCTACCCCGCCGACCGGCCGCTACCGCCAATGGGATCCAAATTTCAAATTCGCATCGATATCTGGATTTTTTTAATTTCGAAAACCGCCGACAGGTGTACGAAACAATGAATTCAGTTCACTTCGAACGAGTTGACGCGTGCATTGTTTAGTTTATGAATTTAAATTGTATTTCTAGAGATAAGATTTTAAATAGTTGGTAATTAAGTAAAGTTGTAAAATAGTTTGTTAATGTTTTATGCTTGTATTCTGTAGTTAAATTATGTGAGTGCTTCGATAATGCTTGAACTACCCGAATATTGAGTTTTCTCCGGAATTAATAAGGTAGGTAATTTATTTAAATTTAGCTTTTACAATTTTACAAATATCATTAAAAAAAATTCTAGCAAAATTATTTTATTTATTTTAATTCGAACAAAATTACAAACAGGATTTAAAAAACACATTTATAAGTACATAAATAAACATACAAACAAAATATATATAAATAACAAAAATATTGATTTATTTTCATCTAATATACACTTTTAAACTAATAAAAGTAGATCGTGAAGAATAATTTTAAATAAAAAAAATATATACAGGTATATTCAGTACAGGTACAGTTTCAATAATAATAAATAAAACTAATGTATCGGAAGGATTGTTTCACAGAAAAACATAGAGTTGAATGAAGCAATGAAATCCAAATTTGCATGCGTATTTTTATGGGAAAAGAAAATTTTGGTTTTCCTAGTTATCTCTTGGGAATTCATATTTTGCATCTCGTATCGAGAAGCTAATATTTTCGGTGTATTTTTTTATGATATTCAAATCATTCTATTCTTTCCGCATTTCATATATAATGCAAATCAATCATGGGCTGAATCGAAGAAAACCTACTATCATTGAATTAATCAAATAGATTTAAAACATATATATTCTCAAATATAATGAAAAAAAATTCTCCATATTTATTGTGTTAAAATGTGATATATTTGTCTTATAATGTTAAAATTTATACACTTTTCAAATATAAAAATATGTTTCTTTTTTATATACTTAATATACAACAATCATTTTAGTAAAAAAATAATAATTAAATACCAAACATGTTTCGGACACACAAGCCCTTCATCAGTGATTTTACAGAAATATAAATGTTATAAATAAATTATATTTTTTTTTTATCAAATGTGGTCAGTTTTGACAGATATTAAAATTGTATGGTATTTTATTGTGTATTTTTTCGATTCATTAATATCACTGATGAAGGGCTTGTGTGTCCGAAACATGTTTGGTATTTAATTTTTTTTTTAATAAAGTGAGTGTTATATACTAAGTACATAAAAAATAAACGTTAAACATCTACAACAAAAAGTTATGGCGAATATAGAAGAAATAAAAAAATCTTTTTGACCCTAGAAAAAAATATATATTATATTATGTATAACAAGTAACAAACATTAGTTTTCTGAATGATTTTGGATATTCAAGTATTTCCAAGGGATCTTGTTCGTTATTTTCTACTGACGTTTTTTTTGTTTATTTATTTGATTTAATATTGGAGTATCGTGAGAGAACTCTCATAATTAATATTCCCACTATTTATAAAATTAGTGGCTATTTAGAACAAGTAAATACTTATTTCAATTTAGTGAAAATTTTAACGAAAAATTACTTTAAACTAACTAAACATATTCTAACAATGGAAAATTACAACTTACAGTAAAGATTAAATAAAAATTACACGGACATCATCAAATTTAAGTTAAAACATAATATTAACATAATAAGGTGAAAGTTTAAATATAAAATTTATAAAACTGAACAATATGAGATAATCTAACTCATAAAAAATATATAAGTGATTCAGAATATTTGGTTTGAAGAAATAAAATTTAATAATTTTTTACTGAAAAATAAGTTACAGTTTACTCTCAGATTATGTTAAAAAAAATCGTAATTTTATAATTAAAAAATACGTTTCGGAGATTGTTGACTTTTATGTTTTCAGGAAAGTAGTACCTGTTGTAAAGATGTTGAAAGTACTAGATTCACCTAAGGTTGTCATACTACCTATAGTATACACACTACCGTGATGGAAATTACAACAATCTCCGAAATGTTGGTCTGGGAGGATATTAAGATAATCTTATATACCCAAAATCCCAAAAGACATATTGTTATCGACTGTGAAAGTCGACATTCTTATTAATGTTAAGGTTATTAAAAAATGCTACCATCAATACATACAGATATGAATAAATTGATAAATATTAAAACAATTCATAATTATAATTAAATTGCATTACGGAATTTCACGTTTGGACAAAAGTTAATAATAAATGGAAACTTTGCTATTATTCAGAGAAAGTAATTAATACGAATGAAAACTTCTGTTTTCTAGAAGTATTATTACATTTTATGGGAATGACATGTTTCGCTATTGAAACGTTTTTAATTATAAAGGAACATTGATAATTTATTAGCAAGGTGAAACATGTAATTTCCATAAAATATAATAAAGCGACAAAAAACACGACATATTTCGGAGGATACCTCCATCTTCAGGTGTAAATATATAATAAAAACTAAACAAATAAAGACTAATATAATAAACCGCATTTTAAATGCTAATTTTTATTAGCACTAATAATAATCATTTTTTATCAGTGAGAACTAATAAATAATATTAAACAATAATAATAGCAATGATAATATAAAAATACGAAATTGTAATTTAGAAAAAATATACATTTGAAAAGACGTAATTTATATAGAAATTAATAAATAATTAATTTGCCTATGATTGGGAGACTAAAAGTAGACGAAGTATTAAAAGTTTTTTTCAGTTTCCTAAGTATATTACTAACTATGGAATTCCAGTGTTAATGCCTTAGCTTTCAATAAGTTAAGTGAAAGTGTTTTTTGTTTAGAATAACTATAAAAAATTGCAATATGAGGACCAACTTCACAATCCTCCGCTTAAACAGATTGTTATCGCGTGTCATACAAAAGGTGAGAATCAATATTGTTACGCTAAAAATATGCAGATTGAAATCTGATTACCGTGTCGTGCTATCGCCTGCCGCGGATGATGGAAAAGATAAGAATCGGTGATTTATGTAACATGCCATTATAATAACTCACACGACGGAGTCTCAATGGATTGAGGGTAAGTCTGAAACTTTCATAAACCGCCCAACGACGTTCCAACATCCGTGACTTGATGGAGCTAAACTGAACTACAAAATATAATAAATAATGTCTAGAGATGGAAATATGTATGGTATATGTAGGCAGCTAATGAAGAAAGGTTTGCCAATTTAGTGCACGCGATGTAAATTTGTCTAGAAAGATCATCAATAATATGAAAATTATATTTGTTAGCCCAAGAATAAGACCAAAATAAAATGTATCTTGTACAATGATGTTAAACTCCATATTAAACAAAGAATACGAATAAAAAAGTTTGTTTTATAAAAGTTTTATTGTATTTTATGTGAATGATAATGCCTTACTAAGGTATTATCAAATATCCATATTTGAAGTCTTAGCATAGCGAAACATAAAATATAAGGAAAGCTTTTAGAAAATAGAGGTTTCCGTTCATATTAATTAGGTATATACGAGTACGTTGAATATAAATAAAGCGTCTGTTTTCTAGAAATTATTTTAAATTTTACGAATCAAATCAAATCAAATCAGTTTATTTCATTTGGACATTCCAAAATTTATTTTTAAGGCATCTATTGAGAACAATAAAAAATAATATATTGTAAATAGTACACTATCAGAAACGCATGAGAGATGGTTCGATATTAGGAAGACAAAATAGTCTTAATAAGATGTTTGTATTGCTAAGGCATTATCGAATGTTTTTATGTATTTTTCAAATATTCAAAGATTTGATAATACCTACGAATAATGAGACATGTATAATTAATTATAATGAAACCTCTAGAAAAAAAAAACATTTTCAATCGTATTAAGTTCGAATTTTTCATCATTTTAAGAAACTCAAAATAACTAACCATCACGCCGCATCTCTGAAAAAGGAGACAGAATGAATGGACTGCCACACTATAATCGATGCGGCAGTCCATTCTTTTCTTTTCGCCCTCGCGGGAGACGCAATGTGATGGGTTGCGAACCTCATCGCCACTTATATACTCTTACACATTTAGTAACTAAATCGTCCACAAAATAAATATAAAATTAAATACAATGATACAAAATAAAAGTAACATAACACATAATATATAGTAGTTCTTTTAAAAAAATAAGAAAGTAATAATTTAAATAATACGACAAAACCGTATTTTCATGTTAAACTGTTTAATTTTATTCTAATTTGTGTGAAATGTGAGCTAATTTTATATGAGGTTAGGATTGCCATAAAAGGGACCTATATTGTGGTGTAAATTTTGGCCAACTTCGTGTTATTTCGATCCCTAAATTTCACTATAGCAGTATAAAATCAAAACACTATAAAATTATATTGAAATAAAATTATGTTTCTAATTACTACATTCACTTTTGTCTTTTTATTTAATTATTATTTTAAATGAATTTATTCAAGATACTTCAGTGAAATCATTAGATTATATTAAAAACACCATAGGTAGGGGAAGGGGGGGCTAGTTGTTACAAAAAAATAGAAAGTTGAATATCTGATAACTGTTTATTTTGAGAAACATCATATTGATTATATCTTAAAGTACATTTATTAAAATATAATAAAAAAATTTAGACGTGTTCATAGAAAGTCCACAAAAATAATTATAGCATTTATCAAAAAAAAATCAAAGTGTAACAATGTGCCCCACGGGGGGGCAAGTTGTTACAAGGTGGGGGCATGTTGTTACGAACCAAAACAAAAATCAAACATGTATGTAATTGTTAACAATAATATGTGGAATATATATAATAACATGTAAATTAAATTTTTGAATATTTAATCGCTTAAATCTATGTCCGAATCACAATTTTGGCATGTAAAATAAACTTTATCGCCACGAATGCAGGAAATGTGAGCCCATTTATTGCATGCGATGCACTGGATCCATTCCCGTCCAGGTTTAGAGCAATCAAAACTCTCCGTACATACCAAACACAGTCATTCTTCATGTTCCGAGTCGGAAGAATAATCCAGTACTTGCTTCTACTTCAGTTTCTTCTACTGTTTTTTATTTTCAAATGCACACATCGAAATGTTTTTTTTAATTGATTTGGCGGCCTGTTTTAGTTTTCTCGGGCTCTCTTCCAGTTAGATTTGGTTCTTAACCGGAGTGTCAGTCAATATTGCTGATGAATTTTTTTTTCTGGAATAATTAACTCCCTTTCCTGATCCAGATTTAGAATGGCCTTATTTGTTCAGGCGTGGTATGCTGTAATTTATTGATGCCACTTGTTGATGGCTGCGGTTCCGTGAAAATAGATAATTACTCTTCTTGATATTGAGGTAGAGCTTCACAACTGGAGTTTGCAGGTTATAAAGGAGAGAGATGCCTTTTGGTGGCGATGAGGTTCGCAACCCATCACACCGCGTCTCTCGCGATGGCGAAAAGAGAAGGATGGAGTGCCGCATCGATTAAAGTGTGGCAGTCCATTCTTTCTGCCTACTCTTTCGGGGAGACGGCGTGATGGTTAGTTAGTTAGTTAGTTAGTTATGTAATGTCATAAAATTTACTTTGTATGCTTCGCCAGCTCTTCGAATAGATAAATTTTTTTTCTGTTACTTCTTTAGCTGCTCTTTTGTAGGTCTCCTCGGAAATTTTACCTCTATTGTTTTTTTTTATATGTCCGTACCATTGTTATATAAAATCTAAAACAATAATAATAAATAGTTTAATAATTTTATATAAATATGCCATTTGAAGTAGAAAGGAAACGTAGTGGGACTAGTTGTTACAGTAACAACTTGCCCCCCCATTGTTGTAACAACTAGCCCCCCTGACCCAAAATTAAAACAAATTGCTATAACATTAACACGGAAAGTGTTATTATTTCGATATATTATCTGAATGTAATCAGAGACATGTAGAGTTTTAACAATTAACTTAGAATCAACTTACCTCTTATAGTTAGTGAACAATTAAACTTCAAAATCAGTTAACGAAAGTTACTTTCAGATACGAAATACACTATAATCGGTTTTATTTTAATTACGCACGACCGGCAAGAGCGACGTTCCGTCGAGCACCGCGGACACAATACCTAGACATACTGTGCGACACGTACGCCACAGAACCTAGTGGTGGGGCAGTTATTTAGAATGTAACAACTTGCCCCTGTAACAACTAGCCCCCCCTTCCCCTAATACATTTCACTTTTTTTATGGGTTTAATTTAGTTTCTGATTCAAATTCCATATAGCGTTTAAATAGTCGCATAACACCGAACAACGTGTACTGTTGTTTCAATCGGGTTATTTTCTGCATTGGTTATTGCGAAAAGAAGATTCCTGTAACCTCTATAAAATCCTGTAGGATATCCCAAGGGGGCGGATCCACCCTCAATACAAATATGTAATACTCCCCACGTATCCAACACTCTAACCCTGAGCCTTCCATCATTATTAAATAGTCATTAGTGATTGAACTATCGCGGGAGTCTAATAACGAAAGAATAGAAAGGGGGGTACATAAATCACAAGGCTTAGTATATATATTATATTATAGAAACTAAAATATCAAGAATTGGGTATAAATAAAGAATGGATCAATTTGTCTAATAAATATATTTTTCTTTTCTTCTTTTTGTCCTGTCACACCTCCGTGGTGCATAGGGCCTCAAGGAACCTTATCCATCTGAGGAACCTTATCCATCTAACATCATCCCAAGTGAGGCCCGCTGCTTAAATCTCGTCCTGTAGGGCTCTTCTCCGGGTGGCTCTAGGTCTGCCTCGCTTCCTCTTTCCCCCTATAGGGGACCAGTCTAGTGCGCCCTGAGCGATGCATGCTGGGTTCCGTATGAGAGTGTGACCGATCCACAATATTACAAAAATATTACAAAATGTTGTGTATCTGTTTGTAATAATTATTAAATATGTTAATTGTCAATTTGGCCCATAATCAGTATCATAATCATGGAAATACAGTTTTACTATTGTTTGTCTAAATAAATAAATGAAAAAAGTTCTATAATTAGCTTTGCGCTTGCCATGGTCCAGAGAATAGCATTTGACACTGTTTGGGCCCAATAGATTTTAATTATTGAGCGAAGGCACCTATTTATAAACACCTGGAGTTTTCCAATAATATACTTTTTAAAGTTAATGTAATTTTAAGTTAATAAATAAATAAATTACAATTTCTTCTATGTTAAAAGCGTACTGCTTTAAATATCTAATTTTCATATTAAATAAAGAAAAATTTATTAAAATTCGTTTCTCAATATGTTTTCACTTTCTTTTTATTTGTGATCATGATCAAATGTCATGACACATTATCTGTAGGCAGATTACCACGCGTATCTTGTTGCTGATATTAAATGATTAAATTTAACTCACGTTATACGTTTTAATACAAAAAAAACATTTTACATCATCACAAAACATACATCTTTTTTTATTTTGACATGTTTCGTTCCTTCTTCTATGCACAAATTTTAACAATAAATAAACACAGAATCCCTTATGTAAATTAGATCAAAATTGTTAGTGATAATTTTTTTTATATTTAATGATAAAATTTGTTACAAATTGTTAGTGATAAAATTTGTTTATTGATTCGAAGTGCCAAATTTTGATGGTAGATGGACCCAGAGGGTTACTGAATGGAGGCCAAGGTTGGGCCGGAGAAGTGTCGGGAGACCAGGTGGAGTGGACCGAGAGGGATGGCTTGAGGGTGGATAGGCTTACGTCCAGCCAGATGGAGACAAACTGACGAAGATAAATTTTGTTAATTAATTTTTAATTTTAGATAAACTTAAGGCGTTAAAACTGTTGAATTCCATAATAACGATTTTTTTATGAATTACAATACTGTTTTTTTCACATTCGAGTTTATTTTTCTCGACATGTTTCGAAAACTTTTTGAACGCTAAGAAATTGAAAATAAGTTTGTTTAATCCACAAAATATTACAAAAAATATTAAGAAACACGACATGTTTCCGAGGATACCTCCCCTCCATCATCAGAAATATTATATATTTTTATATTAATATATTTTTACACCTGAAGATGGAGGTATCCTCCGAAACATGTCGTGTTTTTTTAAATATTTTGTGGATTAAACAAAGTTATTTTCAATTTCCTAAGTACATTGTTATTTCTATTGTGTCTAATGTCCCTGGTACTTTGCTTAAGATAACTAACACACGTTATATATGTTTCTTGGTTCTTGCATTCATTTTGTAATAATTTAGTATTTGACGTTCTCCCGATGATGAAGGTGTAAGCCTTCGAAACATGTCGAGAAAAATAAACTCATAAGTGAAAAAACAGTGTTTTAATTCATACACAATTAATTGTAAGTGATAATTTTGGTTAATTCATTGAAAGCGATAGAATTTGTTAATTTTGTGATAAAATTTATAAATTTATTTTAACTAACTAACTAACCATCACGTCGTCTCCCTGAAGGGGTGGGCAGAAAGAATGGACTGCCACACTTTTCTTTCCTGACATATTTATCTAAATAAAAAAAAAATTCATAAAAATTCGTCATTATGGAATTCCACAGTGTTAACCGCCTCAAGTTTATCTAAAATTAAATATTTGATTTATATGATCATGCCACGTCTTTATTTATTTTTAAGCCACGATTTACACCGTTAATATATAATTTTTTGCCATTATTTTTCATTCATTCTTTCCATATGTCCCAACCATTTTAATAATCCTATCATTATTTTGTTCATAACACCATCATTCGCACCGCATTCACTTCTTAAATTTTCTTTCGACACTCTATAATACACAGAGTATCCACACATTCGATATCTCATTTCTACTGCATTTATTCTACTGTCATCCTTCTTTTTATTGTAAGTGATAAAATTTATTAATCAATTGATTAAATTTAGTGATTAATCAATTGATTAATAAATTTTTAAAATCAGTGATTAAATTTGTTAATAAATTGTCAGTGATAAAAATTGCTAATTTACCGTAAGTGATTCAATGAGTTCACTGTTTTTTCGAAACAAAATTTGGAAGAAAAGTCGAAAAGATAATTAATAAGCATTCGAGACACCAGCAATCATTCAATTCATCAGCTTGTGTTGATATCGATTAAACACATGAGATCAATACGCTTGCATCGGCCAAGCTAATTAACTGATAGTCAAAGGTGCCTCATTTATTGGCAATCTACGTGCAGTAATTTTCCTAGCAACTCAACCAGTAATTTCTAAATTATTATATACGAGTACATAGGCCTACTGCCAGCAAGCTTGTAGGTCAAAGTTGAGTTTACTAGACTATATTACAGGCAGGTCAAACGGCTAATGGGTTTTATCTTGGGTATAAATCTAAACTAACTAACTAACCATCACGCCGTCTCCCAAAAAGGGTAGGCAGAAAGAATGGACTATCACACTTTAACCGATGCGGCACTCCATCCTTCTCTTTTCGCCCCGCGGGAGACGCGGTGTGATGGGTTGCGAACCTCATCGCCACCAATAGGCATCTCCCGCGCACACTTCGATCTTCCAACACCCACAAAATAAATCTAAAACAAATAATATAAAATACAATGATATGGAATAAAATAACAAAATAAAAATAATTTAACACAAAATGTTCTTTTTAGATGGTGCACATATTGTCTATTATGTGATTTAATTAATGTTCCACGTATCCACCTTGTATAAATTAGCAGTAATTAGGCACTTAAAACCAACCAACACCAGTAAGAACTTTAAAAGAATACTGAAGAAATTATTCAAATCCATATACGAGTACTCGTATATAAAACAAAGTCGTGTTAGTTACACCATTTATAACTCAAGAACGGATGGACCGATTTTGATGATCTTTAATTTGTTGCATTTGTCTTCGTCCCGAATAGCAGAATAATTATTAAAGCACCGAGAAAAATCTACTTGAGTACATCCCATCCAGCAAATATAATAGTTTAACGGAAAGTAGTGCAACAGTGCTACGCGAATCATTTCGATTTGCTTCAATAAATCAAATCCTTTACTGCCAAATGAATTACATTCAAATCAATGCTATTTATTTCATTTTGATTTTTGCTCATTTATTGAATTTAATTTTTTTTTAGTATTCCTTTTAACTTAATAAATAACTGAATTTAATTCAATTAATAAGTTAACACAACATTTATTCATTCTGAGGCGGTACGAAGTTCGCCGGGTCAGCTAGTTAACTATAAAATAATCAATATATTCTGACCAGTTTTTAGAATTTCATAGTATTTTTTTTCAGTGTTGATGATATTTTTCTATCATTGAAAATTATATTATATATAAATTTTTTATGAATTGGATTTTAGTAGTGATCTGTTTATACACAATTAAGTAATAACAATTTAAGAATATGATAATAAAACTAATGAAGATGTCTGTTTTCTAGTAGTTTTATAATAATCTTTAGGGCTAAGATGTTTTAATTTTTTTAAGTTTTTGCATTTTTGTTTAAACATTTGATAATAATGCCTCAGACAGGCAAAATATGTCATTCCCATAAATTATAATTAAACATCTAGAAAACAGACGTTATCATTCGTAATAATTATTTAATAAAGAGTTTTATATTATTGTTTAAGAAACAATAAATATGAATATGTAAAAGTCTCACAATATTGAGATAACCTACTGTTTTTTTAAAACAAAATAAAAAACAAGTATATTGGACTTAATTTACAGTAAGTTCTCTAGTATAATTTAATAGCATACTTCTTCTTCTTTCGGTGCCGTGTCAGGTCCCCCCAACGTTGGTGATCACTGCAGCAAAGGCATCTCTATCCCGCGCCCCTTGGAACAGGTTCTGAACTCTTTTGTTATTCCTGTTTACTCTTTGATGTTTCGCAGCCAGAACAACTGCCTTCTACCAACTCCCCGACATCCCTCCACTTTACCCATTAATATCAGTCGAAGGAGGTGGTATTTTTATCCCCTAAGCACATGACCCAAATATGAGACCATTCTAATTTTCACACTCGACAACAGCTCTCTATTGGCTCTGGCTCCCTGCAGTACGCTTGCATTACTGACTCTATCGGTCCACGGTATAAGGAGCATTCTGCGGTATATCCACATCTCAAACGCTTTCAACCGGTTCATTACATTCACTTTCAGAGTCCAGGTATCGCAGCCATAAAGTAGAACAGACCATATACATTTTAATCATTCTTTGTCGGAGTTTCAAATTAAGATTATCGTTGAAAAATAATGTTCTTATTTTATTAAATGCAGCTCGTGCAACTTCGATTCTGCATTTTATTTCAATGTCCGGGTCAAGCGCTTTAGTGATAATGCTGCCAAAGTATTTAAATTTGTCGACCATTTCAACATTCGCACCATTCAGTTGCAGAGTGGATGAAGAATAGCTAAATAGCATACAAAATAGTTAATTTATTTTTAATATTTTAATTTATTTTGGTGGCAGTTCCTTATTATACCTTATACGCTAGAGAAACAGATAATTCAACATGATTATTATTTGAAGGGTGAAAGTTAGTGGTTCTTCCGAGCCAGTAAATTAGGAAGAACTCACTTAACCCCCTGATTAATGAAGATTGTTTACTAACGATTTGCAAGTATAATTGTTTCAAATCCACTCGGATCCTAATTTGTCGGAGAACTGCTCGAATCGTGTTTCCCACGTTAACATAGAGCTATTTCCACACCACCTTGAAGGCCGATTAGATTTCCCTTTAAGATATGCGGCAGATAAAATTTGATTAAATCCATTTCTATCAATTTTCTCGGAGTTAATTATCAAGATACATTAGTATAATATTGCATATTTTATGTTAAGGAAAACGAGGATTATGCTGAAGATAAGATTTCTAAGACTGATCATTCATTTAATAAAGATAGTGGCGTTGAAATTTTGCATGATAATAATAGAAATATCACTTTGAACAATCTCGAAATTTTAGAAATTAAAATAGCAATTAAAAATAAAGGAAATATTATAAATAATAATATAAATTTAACGTCAAGTCCAATCATTGATTTATTTCCTTTGGTGTAAGTAATTACCTGAACCCAAATAAGAACTTTTTATTATTATTAGAATTTTAAATTGATTCATAATATTTGTTATAACAAAAGCATAAACGTTTCAAAATAAATCTTTATAACAACTGTCAAAACTGATCTAATTTGTAAATAATTTTAAATTATTTTAAGTATGTATCTTTATAATATGTATCACTGATGAAGGACCGGTTGTCCGAAACATATCTGATGTGTAAATTTATTATTTTTTAAAGTTAGTGTTGTATATATAATGTATATACAAAAGAACAAGACAAATAAGATAATCTTAATTAATATCGAAATGTATCATTATTATAAGTGGGTAATTAACGTATTGTGAACAAAATAAGATATAAAAAAAAACAAAGAGTAAGTGTAAAGCCCTGAGGAAGGTCGTAACAGAGTGAAACTGGTTGGCGCTTCTAACTCAAATAAAGTGGTTTATACAAGGTGAAAACTGTTAAATTTGTTGTATTATTTCTCAAACAATGATGTTAAATTTCATATTAAATAATTTATACTTATGAGAGTGGATCGGTATCGATACAAATGGCAGTGGATCGGTCACACTCTGAGACGGAACCCAGCCTGCATCGCTCAGGGTGCACTAGACTGGTCCCCTATGGGGGGAAAGAGAAAGCGAGGCATATCTAGAGCCACCTGGAGAAGAGCCCTGCTGGACGAGATTTAAGCAGCGGGTCTCACTTGGGATGATGTTAGGCATCGGGCATGCGATAGAGTCGGGTGGAGAAGGTTCCTTGAGGCCCTATGCACCACGGAGGTGTGACAGGACAAAAGTAGAAGAAGAATGAGAACGTCAGTATTCTAGAAGTTTTATTATATTTTATGGGAATGACAAATTTGATAATGTCTTAGAAGGGTGAAATTTTTTGATAAGAATATTTTGAATAAAAGAGAGCGAGGGAGGAATACTGCAATTCTTTCCAAAAGTAATCAGAAATGCACTCAATGCGCATGTCCGAAAACGTTCTGGATTATTTTGAAATTTGTTTAGATTATTGTTGTGTGACACTAATATAAATGACAAAAGAAGAACCATTAAGTGTGGTTCTTCTTCTTCTTCTTCCTTATTGTAGACCTATGTGGTCTGTTCTCCAGAGAGTTGCTCCTCCTGTGAGGCAGATTCCCAGCTGTCCTTCCATCTTTTAGGAGGTCTTCCAAGAGGACGAGTCCCATGAGGTTGATTGCCCATTCCCCGAGTCCCATGCAATGCAATGGGAGGCTGGTGGAGTCCATCTTATAATATCCTCAACCTCACATATCTCTCTTATTCTGATGTTCCTCACGCGATCCCTCAGTGTCTTGCCTGCTATCGTCCTCAGTGTCTTCATTTCGGAAGTCCTAAAAACTTTTTTTTTTGTGAATGTATACGAGTATTTATACTTGTATACGAATACTGGATTTCACCCATGGTGGGTGATTAATTACTGAAATTTAATTGTATCTCAATAGAGACGAGGAAAATTAATCTCCATTGATGGCGTTAGTGTGTGGATTATATGGATTAATCTTAAAAAGATTAACATATGTAATCAAAATCTACATAGATGGCGTATTGAAACTGACATGTGAAGTTAAGCATATATTTGTAACATATATACAACCTCCAAAAAATTGTCTTACATGGTCATAAAGAAATAGGTGGAATGGGGAATGTTGTAATTACATAAAGCGTGCGCTTAACCCAACCAATGACAGGTCATAAGTCCTGTAAACACCTTGATCAACCATATTTAGTTTCCAGTTTGCATCTTCGTCTCTATTGAGATACAATCAAATTCCTCAAAACTTGTTTGGTCCTTACTGTGTCTGCCCTTGCTTCGACGCCATATGTTATTATTGGTTTTACGCATGCTTTATAGATTCGCATCTTACTCTTAATGGCCATGTCTATAAATGTGGTTGATTGTGAATTTTTTCGTGTGTAAAAACAATTATATAAAAAGTTAAAACTTATTACTGATTACGATTGTACAGTGAACCAAGTTTAAAGGGTAGAAAATCTTTACTTCCGTGAATATTTTACGGGTTATAACTAATTATTTATCAATGTTGATTTTTAATAGCTACATACTTGACTAGGTACAAGACATGGATTTACCGTATTTTTAATTAACGTGAATTTTCTATAAATTTTATTCCCAGCTAATGTATGGAGAACCGCGAAAATGTGTAGGTTGTTAGTTTAATTTTAAAGCAATTTCCCAACAGGGATGCGGTTTCATACGTAAACCATTTTGTAGAAAATTTCAGAGGGAAATATTTGAATTATTTCATATTCATACCTGCTTGTGGTACATAATATATATACTATACCTAATAGGCTCCCACGTCATGTAATTTACGTGATCCAGAAAAACGTGTTCTAAGACTACAATGTAATTCACGTAAAATCAGACATTATTTAAATTGTTAACACTGTAGAACTTCCATAATTATTACGACCTTCGTGGAGGCGTGGACCCCGACTTCACAAATAATTTTTCCAGAAATATAAAACGAAAAATGTATCTTTTACGGTTACAGAAAATGTGTCACAAAAAATGAAATCCCTTTTGGCAATAATTTAATTTCCGAAAATTTCACATAAATTTGAATGCTCACTAAATCACTACGCTTTTTTGTACTTCACATTTCGGTTTCAAATAAATCATAACCTGGACTGTCGATGAAAGACTTCACCTGTGAATTCTGTAGCCAGGTGTAACACCAGCGCAAACTTCTTATTGATTTGTATGAATAGGCACTTATTAAAATGCAGTTTTTTTTTGTTTTTACATGAGAAATTTTCCGTGACTCTTTTATATTTTTTAATAAGGCGATCAATTCCACTCTCTAAAATACCCAAATAATGATTTTTATCGAGGTGCAATGTTTTGTTTCCCAACAAAAACTTGTTATTAAACCCAATTGGTTTAGAAATATGACAAAATAATGAAATGGTTTGATTAAAATAAAAAAACACAAAGATTTATCAACATTCTTTTTTTAATGTATAAAAATACTTGTAGACAAATAATGCTTACACCTAATCTTAATAGATGGCGCTAGTGTAGATTGAACTTAAATATGTGAAGTGTTTCTCAACATAGTAGCATATAATATACGACTACATCTTTCAAAAATAGTTGTCAAACGTGGTAAGGACGGAATGGGGAATGTTGTATTACATAGAGCGATCGCTTAACCCAACCAATGACAGGTCATAAGTTCTGTAAACGCCTCGACCACCATATTCTGTTTCCAAGTAATATACATCTTCGTCTCTATTGAGATACAATTAATCTTTAAAGATTTATCATTTTTATATATCAAATTCAAAAAACCTTGTGTCTGGGGTTTCGGAGATAGTATACGTCATAATCGGAGGAATGATATCGACTTTTTTCGTATGTATACAGTTTATACACAATAGTTCAAACGAAAATGATGTTAATCGGTTATAGAAACACGGCAAGACAAATAAACTAATAAATCAAATAAAATAATAATGTAATGATTTTACTGAAATCTCTTGATGGAAGTGAATTTTAAATAATTATAAAAAAACAAGTTTTCCAATAACTAATTTCACTCTTGTCTTTATTTTGACAGCGACCGGATTTGCTAGGCTAGCTGGCATCGACAGACTGGTTTAATAGGCCTAAGATAGGCATAGGAACAGGCAATAGGAATCGACAGACAAGTCTATCAATTCCAGCTATTAACAAAAGTGAAAGTTTAAAAAACATCGTTTTATTTATTTATTATTTTAATAAAATTGAGCATAAAATTGTGATTAATTTCATAAAAAAATATGTGTAATTTAAAGATTTAGTAAAAATAATAAGTTTACTTGTTCCAGGTAATACATTCCTGTATTCTTATATTATGGGGTTTATTCCTTAATTGTTTTCAACAATGTATTGGGCTACGTCAATATCTTTAATTACCGTGTTCTACTCTTTTTACTCGTGTATACAAATATGCGCTTGATTTTCGCTACATGTGTAACACCTTAGTCAGGTACATCATGTCATTCACATACATTGTATTATTATAAAAATTCTAGAAAATTGATTATACCTTAATTGTTTTCAACAATATATTGGGCTTCGTCAATAACTTTAATTACCGTATTCCTTTAACTCGTGTATAAAAACATGCGTTTGATTTTCGCTACATTTGATAATGCCTTAGTCGGGTGAAACCTGTCATTCACATATGTTGTATTATAATAAAACTTTAAAAACAAAAACGTTTTTATTCGTATTAATTAATAAAACGTTCTATAGTATGAGAAGTACTTTTTCTTGATTGAATGTGTTATCTCTTTTTAATATTTTCGGCTGACTGCTAAATACCTCGGATACAAAATGGTATTACATCTGCCTACGTAGACTTTAATCGTCAAATAATAACGGTGATAACCAACCATATCTAGTATCTATTCATATACCGCACTTATTTACGTAATATACTATAATAAATCATTTTGTTTTGCGTGGATACCAGAACAAACGTAGAAAATTCATTAAAAACATCGCAGTTTTATTTTTTTTGTTATCATAATATCTTTAAAAATCTTCGTACATCAATGGCAAATTTCGTAATTTGTTTATTTTTAAATATTGATTCAATTCTTCTTCTTCTTCAATTAATAGATCTGACGATCTGTGACACAGAAATAATGTCTCGTCGGATGATGAAGTCCAGCTGTCTTTCCATCTATTAGGTGGTCTTCCAGGTGAGCGGTGTCCGGAGGGGATTTTAAAAGGCGAAGCGGCTGTATATGCAAGTCTGTCACCATCCATTCGGGCTACATGGTCCCTCCAGTATCTTCTTCTGGATCTACTCCACTGAACAATATCCTTTATTTCGCAAGTTTTTCTTATGTCTAGAGAGTTTTTCCAGTAATTGATCTTAGGACCTTCATCTCCGATGTTCTTAGTAGTCCCTTGGTTCACACAGTGTCGGTCCGCGTCTCTACAGCGTACGTCATGGTAGGTCGCACGCATGTTTTATAAATTCTGTGATCTTTCTGTCGATACGCATGTGCTTGTTCTTTCAGACCAGATTCTTCAGACACGCTGACACGGCAGAGGCTTTACAGACTTGTTCTCGTACTTCGGTATGAAGGTCATTATGGCTGCAGATCTCTTCTCGCAAATATCTGTAACTCATTATTCAATTCACTATCTATTCCCAGTCAGAAAATCAATATTAATTTAATTTGCTTATGTTTTATCTATCTTCATGGTCCCAGAATAAAACCAAATTAATACATCCGGTTCATAGAAGTTTTGTTGTATTATATGAGGCTGACATATTTAAGATTTTCATCTATTTAATAAGGTCCCCAGCAGCTGGTCTTCTGGGGTTTCTCTTTCCACTCACAATGCTTGTATACAATATTTTAATCATTATTCTCTCGTTCATTCGTCCCATATAGACTAACATCTCAGGGATTCTTCTGCCAAATTCAAGCTTCACTTCCATATATAAGAAGAAGAAGAAGATAAAGATAAAAAATAGAATTTTCGGAAAGTAAATATTTTTTCTTTGCTTTTATGTTCGCCATACTTTGTGTTGTAGATGTTTTATTTGGTTATTTCTTTTTTATGTACTTTGTATATACGACACTAACTTAAATTAAAATTACATATCATACATGTCTCGGACAACCGGTCCTTCTTCAGTGATACATTTTATAAAGATACATATTTAAAATATTTTAAAATTGTTTACAAATATGAACAATTTTGACAGATGTTATAAAGATTTATTTTGAAGAGTTTATGCTTTTGTTATAACAAATATTATGAATCAATTAAATTTTTCAAATAATAATTTAAAGTTCTTCTTGGGGTTCAGGTTATTACTTACAACAAAAGAAAAAAAACAAAAATGGGACTTGACGTTAGATTTATTTGATTATTTATAATATTTTCTATATTTTTAATTGCTTTTTTAATTTCTAAAATTTCGAGGTTGCTCAAAGTTATATTTATATTATAAACATGCAAAATTTCAACTCCATTTTTTTATATTCGGTAGAATGTTTTTCGTTTGTACGAATATATACTTTTTTGTTATTTTCCTGTCTTTTGCATAATATCTTCCACCTGTTAAAAACGCCGATATTACAGAATGCGCTATGAATCTAACAATAAGGTCAATGCGCAGAAACACATTTGAAATATACCATGCATACTAATTCTATCAATGCATATTTTTCGTATACATAAACATTAAAACAACTATAGAAGTTTAACAGGGTTGATATATAATATATAGTATAATCTGACGTCATAATCACGTTTCATTAAACAAGCTTACTCGAATAATGCGCACACATCAATATTAATAATCATACAATCGATATAATTTGACACTTTGGATTAACTCGCGCAAAATACTGTAAAGAGAAACAGTATGTAGAAAATACGTACAATTATATTTTATTTAGGAGGGTATACAAAGGTAAGGTTTCCTATTTTTTTTTTTAACAAAGTAACTATTTTCTAAAAACATTCAAAAACTGAAATATTTATCTATTTTCCTAAATACTTTCCACCTTATTGGACAGCTAAGTCATGGCTAGGCAGTCGTTTGTAATGGAGCTCCTGCTTAGCGGTACTGGCAAGTACGCGGATCGCGCAATTATTCGTTTTTTCATAAAAAATACGTTAAATTGATTTGAATTCATTGTCCATTAATGGATATATAATTTATTAGTAAGTGGTGGAAATTATTTATTAAAATAAATAAACTTTCATGTGATTTTATAAACTTATGGTATTAACACTGTGATTCCATAAGACGATGTTTTTTTATGAATTAAACATTTTTTTTTAACATTTGAGTTTTTTTGTTCAAATGTTTCGAAGGCTATGTGCATATCTTTAATTTATATCGTCGTCCCGATGATGCATGTTTAAAACCTTCAAAACACGTCGAAAAAAAAATTTAAAAGGGAAAAAAGCGGAATTTTAAATAATAAAAAATATGTCATATGGAGTTATACATCATTTTTCAGTAAAAAATGCATATTTTCGTGATCATTACGAAATATCTACGTTATATTATAAAAAATTCAATCTGTTTTTGGTCTGTTAGAATTCACGTGATAATTAAGGTAGCGGTATACTAGATGCCAATCATATGTTATGAGAATCAATAGTTAAAAAAATGTATATACGAGTTATCATCGAGTCATTGGGTTCAAATAACCGTCTTCTTCTTCTTTCTCTTAGATTAGGTCGTATGACCTGTTTGTAACGGTGGGCTGTCCTGGGATGTAATCTCTTGCCGCTTGAATTTTCATATTTAACAATTCTTGTATTTTCCATGCGGTCCACGTGGTCTCTTCAAAAGCGCCTTTTGCTTCTTACCCATCTTACTATGTTCTCAGCACCACAGACAGACCTTACCGTTTCATTTTTCATCCGATCTTTAAGGGTTTTACCTCAGAGATCGGTATTCCTTCTTCAAATAACCCAAATAACCTTCGGCCTTCAAATAACCTGATTTATATGTGGAAGTCAACGGGAAACTACCACATTAATGTCCCAAGTGGCACCCTAAAACTGGTCAAGATATTAGACTTTGTTGTAAATCATACCCTAGAATTGAAATAAAATATTTTAATTGTATCTCAATAGAGACGAAGACGTAAACTGGAAACTGAACATGGATGATCAAGGTGTTTACAGGACTTATGACCTGTCATTGGTTGGGTTAAGCGCACGCTTTATGTAATTACAACATTCCCCATTCCACCTTTGTTATTTGTGATCATGCATGACAAATTTTTGGAAGATGTATATATACTTCAAAATCCATATTTATCTTCACGTGGCAGTTTCAGTCAGCCATCTATGTAGATTTGGTTGCACTAGTGAATTTTTTCAAGAATTAACCTATACAACCGACCCACTAACGCCATCTATGGAGAATGATTTTCGGCATTTTAGCAAACTACCTTATTAACACAATGTTAAGGCTGTCGACCAACATATTGTTAGAAGCCGCTAGGAGTATTATTCCATTCTATATGCCAAAGAATTTAAGAATTTAAAAATAAAATATATAAATAATAATATAAGCACTCTAAAATGACAGTGGTTAAGAACTCCTGCAAATTGAAAACTCCTGCGGATATGTATTTTGAGGTCCATTATCAAAAACGTTAATGGCTGTACAAAAGTATAATAGCAGTATCACGCTGTGTGACAAAAATACAAGTGAAGGTTACAGTTGATTACTTATCGATTGAACCCTACTTGACAAAAAATCAATTTCTTCAGTTGTCCCGATACACTACTTCCTCGCCTCATTATATCCGAGGTGGCAAATATTTCTTTAAAAAGCTGACATAAAACATTTCCTAAGAAAATATGTTATGACAGCTTTTTATATAAATAATGATTGATGTACTGTACATTATTAAACTACGTTAAATAATTTTTAACTTCGAGAATAGTTTTTGAAGATAAAAATATCCATTCTATTAAGCGTCCTATTTAAAACTTCTTTAACCTTAAAGTGAACTCGGTTTGGTGGAATTTATTTTAATACAGTTACGAAATAAAGTGCTTCGCTTCCATACCACCAGTGTTGGGACCAAAACTCCACTGTGAACAGCGGTTTTCGCTTTCATTGATAAATTCTTGTTTCCAATAACTATTTTTAAAGCTCCATTCACTTTGTTACCTCCACCAACCCTTCTTTCGAAGTCACTATCCGTTCGGCCATCCGCTCTGAACATGCTACCTAAATACACAAATTCACTCACCTTTACTAAATTCTCGTTGTTCACACTTATGTTACAAACTGTAATTTGCTCTTTCCTTTCAAAAACCATCACATTTGACTTTCCGACATTCACCATTAAATCATTTAACTTCCATACCTCATACATTCTAGACATCAAGACTTGTAATTCGTCCGCACTATCCGCAACGACAACGGCATCGACCGCGTAAAGCAGACAATTTACATACAAATCACTCATCTTATGTATGACTATGTATGACATAGTGTATGACTCGTTGTATGAATGTGGAGGAACTAGAGAGGTGTGCCAGGATAGAGTAGTGTGGCGGTCCATTCTCTCCGCCTACCCCTACGGGGAAACGGCATGATGGTTTGTTGTTGTTGTTCTTACGAAATAAAAAGAAAATAATAAAGCTACTTAACGATGATTCGAGATTTTTTTCTTAAATGCGTACGGGCGAGTTGAAGTAAATAAATATGCTGTAAAAATGTATGTATTCCTGGTTAGAGGCTCTAAAAAAATAAGTTGCTATGATTTTTTTTATGTCGGGAGGACCTAAAATGGCACCGAGAGAAGAAGAAGGCATAAAATTTATGAATTATAATTTAAAAAAAGGTCAAATGCTTCGTCTTGTCCATAGTTTTATATGGTGTTGAATCATGGACCTTAAAATAAACCATCATGAACGGACATTTTTTTTATGGCCGAGCCATAGAGGGCTCCCTCCGCTTACCCGAAGCTGTTATAAGCGCAGCGGCGCCTTTCATCAGCTTCACTCGTGCACTCCCTAGACCCGTCCCCCGTCCATGCGGGACTTACGTTTAAAAAAATATATATGTATATTTGCAACCAAGGGGGACCCAGACCACATTTAAGCTAAGCTACTCGATGTCCCGCCGTACACACATAGCAATACACCATGAACGGACAGGGGGCATTTTAAATGAGGCTGCATTACAAAATATTGCACATCCCTTGGACTGATGAGAATTGTTGGCCAATATTAAAGGTAAGGTGGCATTTTTAAGGTAATATGGTAGGGGTGATACTATAATTTGATGCACCTGACATTTGAGGAATAAATAGAGGGTCGACGAGGTGTTGGCAGGAGGAGCACCTCTTGGTTCCATAAAATAAGGTACTGGACTGGCTTAAGAAGCGTTGAGGATAGATTACGTCAGGAAGATGATGATTTTTTACTATAATATCAAAATATTTCACAATTAGAAGAAACATCGCAAGTTTTAATTTAGTCTGTTATGTAAATTTGTCAATTTTGTTAACTATTATACTAACGAAGTCCTGTTGCATGATGAAATTATAATAATGCATTATGCAGGTATCCCGAGTGACATATAATGTAATCAGGTGTACTGAAAGCTACAATGTAATGTCATTATGTAATTTCATAGTGTATAGGGCTTAAGTTATTCAGTTTTAATTTTTTTAGTTGATTTTTTTTTTAATTCGATTTAATATTTTTATTTTTATTTTTTATTATTTTTATTATTGAGGGTAACAAACAGCAAATACAGTATATGAATATAAACACAGAGACAACAAAACAAGGCCAATTACATGCTACCACAAATATTATATAACAACTGACATAAGGTTAAATATATAAGAATAATAAAATAACACTTTGATAAGTTAAAGAGAAAACTAGTAGTACTAGTAATAATGAATAATTAAAGATGAAATATAATTAAAAAATGTAAAAAAAGAAAAAGACAAGAAAAGAAAAAATAGAGTAACTAGTTTCATTCGCCCCGAAGGGTTGCTCCAACCATTTTTTAAAAATCACTCTCATTAAGATGGAAAACATCGATGTTATTAAGCACTTATTGTACATGTCGCACGTCCGGAGTATTATGAGAGTAATATGGGAGTATTATAAGAGGTCTCTCATTTTTGAGACCCCTATATTTATGAAATAAATGCCTCCGTTAAGCATATTAGAGCCAGTACACATAGTCATTTTAATTACATGAAAATCTTTTTAAAATATATATTTAGTTGAAATCCACTAATGTTGGTGTCCTCAACCGGCTGCCATCTCCTGGTCATCTGGTCAGCAAACTGACGATACCTGTAGAAGGCAAAAACATCAGTGGATTTTAATTAAATATTCATTTTAAGCTTTTTCACGTTTTTTTTAAATTAATTTTAAATTCTTGATATTTTAAATAACAAAATATTTGTTTACATAAAATTTTGCTAATAAATTAACAAATATCTAATTTAATTAATCAATTATGATTAAGTAAACAATTATATCATCAAATTTAGGTTATTACATATTGTAATGTAGAGTAATGTAGAGTATATACATAAAATGAATTAAAACTAAATAATATGAAATTAATCTATTATATATGAGTTAAAAAAGTACAAAATCACGGCCATATATTCCACGTTCTCCTAGTAATATTGAATTTTTGAGAAGCCCCATTTAGTTGACCCAAAAGTTACGTCGTAAAGTAACGTAAAAGTTGTGAGAGCCCGTAAACAGACGGGCGACGCGAAACGACATGGCCGCCAATTGATTGGCTGGGCCCTGCCTTCGCCTTTACAAATAATTGATACAGGACAACTTTTGAGCTTACGGGCGGCTCGGGTTAAATCTCCGATCAAACAGTTTTACGGTTCATTGCTTTCCTGGGCGACAACTTCGTGACTTGTGTCCACAGTTATCAATTTCTCTCTACTTTGGCGCGTTCATGAGTTTCGCCTTCTTTTATTTCTAAGTGTTAATAAACATTAAAAATGGAAAGAATCTAGCTGTTATAATTACAGAGAATAATCTGTTGTTTTTTGTTTCTTGAACAATGATAAACTCCGAGAAGAGGCCTGCAGGACGAGGTTAAGGCAGCAGGCCTCACTTGGGATGATGTTAGGCATCAGGCATGCGATAGAGTCGGATGGAGAAGGTTTCTTGAGGCCCTATGCACCACGGAGATGTGACATGACAAAAAGAAGAAGAAGAATAATGATTAATTGTATCTCAATAGAGACGAAGATGCACATTGGAAACAGAACATGGTGGTCGAGGCGTTTCCAGGACTTATGACCTGTCATTGGTTGGGTTAAGCGCACGCTTTATGTAATACAACATTCCCCATTCCGCCCTTCTTACGACCACCACATCTGACAAATTTTTGGAAGATGTATATTAGGGTGTCCCTTATATGGGCAAAAAATTTTTTTTTAGATTTTTGAAACGCATACCCCCTAATTATGTTTAATAGTCTACTAGTTACCAAAATACAAAATTTTAACTTCCTACGTTAATTCTAACCCGTGCCGACTTGCCCTCAAAGTTTTAGAAAATAGCCGGTTTAAGTGTCTCTTAAATGTAGTTGTAGAGGATCACTTAAAACCATTATGTTAGATAAATATTGATGAAAACATGTATTCATATAATGTTTTTCTTGTGATTATCAAAAAAGATCCGAATTTATATTTATTTACTTGGATATTTCCTCTTCAAAGTCTCTTTTTTTACAGTCTGGGTAAATTTTTCTATGTTCTGGCACATAACATAATATGAACTGCTTATGTTCTTCATCTGCGGTAGTCAAACCATGAAAGTATTTTATTATATTACCAGCTCTTTCAGCTGTGTCATTAACTGATTTCAAGCTAGTAACCTTCTTTTTAGCTTCCACAAACTCCACGTTATCTTTCTATGATGATACAATTTCTTGAAAGAAACTACTATCAAGTTTCAGTCGTGAAAATAAATCTTTACTCTTGAGAGAAACAAAATCACTCAAAGATTTCCACAAAACAAGATAACAAATAATAAAGATAACAAAAATAATGTAATACCTATAAATAAAACAAATAAGAGCCAATTTAAATACCAGATTAAACACTACTTACGTACCATATAGAGAGACAGACGTCTGTTCCTTCGATGCAACTTATATCTTTCCCGAATCACCAAAACTTTCTTTTTGTAAGTTTTCTACAATGTTTCTTTTGGTCTGCTCATCAACGTTGTCATCGAAAATTAAAATGATGGCTATTTTTTCTGACAATTACCACAAATGTTGATTGAACTTGTATAAAACCGCTTTGGAAATTGTCAACTTCTTCGCAATCTTAGCGCACATTTTAAACTAGGACTGCAGCAAACGTATTTTTAAGAGCTCTTGCCATCCATCGTGCTTGATGCATTGGGCCCGCAGGTATGATTTTTATTTTATTTTCATTGCCTTCGCATATCGCTATAATCATCTCGTACAATCGATTTTGTGATTCAAACGCACTTTTGAGCATCAGTTCGTATATATGATGGCGGCAAGCAAAGAGTAACAAATCTCTTTCTAGTTTTTGCACACAAGCTCCGTTCAAGCATCCTGTATAAGATGCTGTCATATCACAGCACATTTAAGAGCATTGGCTTGTGCGATATCGAATAAATGATCTAATTCAAGTTGAAAAATCTCTTCGCGGCGCCTATGTAAGTCCTGAATCTTCTTGCTATTTTTTGCAGTTCTCGTCAGACCTGATAAAGATCTACCAACTTCTAAACATAATTTAGAACAGCTCTGGTAGGTATTCTAGCCTTTTTTCAGAATATATTGCACTCCAGAATCACAAGATTTGGGCTTTCATTAACAGTCAAATTAACATCACGTATGTTGAAAAATATAACTGCGAGAACTTGACGATTAGATAGTAGTTTACCCCTGTTATTTGGTGATTTACTTCACCAACCAAGAAAACACTGTTTCAATTACTTCTTAGTTTCATTGACATCTTCGAAATATAAAACAATCCGTGTACTACCCGACAAGCTAGACTAAATGATAATAACAACGACAGCGCGCCGCTCCTGTGACGCAATTTGTATGGGACATCTTTGCGCGCAAGTCGGCACGGGTTACACTGTTCCGAATAAGGAAAAAATTTGTTTTCGGATGTTTTAGGCCCAAATGAATAAAACAATAGCCTATGCATTTTAAAATTAAAACTTTGAAAAATAAGGGACACCCTAATGTATATATGCTACAATGTTGGGGAACACTTCACATTTTTTAGTTCAATCTACACTAGCGCCATCTGTTTAGACAATTAATCCTTAAAATGATAACCCGCAATGGGTAAAATCCACTACAAGTATTTGTATACGTTCAAAATGATGAATATTAATGAAAACGTCTGCTTTTTAGAAGTATTATAATTTTTTATGTGAATAATGAGTGTTATGTGACTCAAAAATGCCTGTAAAACTAAAAGTTTCAATTTAACAGTTAATAATGCTAAAATATCAAAGTCAAAACAATGGATTACATTATCAATTGTTTGATAATGCCGGAAACATCTAAAACCCATAAAATATAATGAAAACTTCTAGAAAACAGGTATTTTAATTCATCATTCAGTCCATTGCCCGCATTCTCCAGTTTGTAACTCCCATTGCCCTGAGGTTCCCTCCACGCCATCCATCCATCCCAGTTTTGGTCATCCTATACCTCGCTTTCCATCTGGTCGTGTATTGATAATCTTCCCTAGGATTTCATCTTCTTTCATTCAGTGGAGGTGTCCCAACCATTTAAGACGCTGTATTTTTATTTATTTACTTTTTCAATAAAAGTATTATAATATTTTTTTTCACATTTAACATTCACTTTTATATTAACTTGTTTTAGTACATTATAATAATATCAACTAAATGTTGGTTATTACATGAGTACAGTTGATAACGAGGTTACAGGCTTACTCACATTACATTTTTCTATTTTATTACTCGTCAAGTGATCGTTGACGACCGTGCTGATGGTCAACATTATGTTCAACGATCACTTAACCCTTTTTACTGCCGGAATAATTTAGGCCTTTTGATTCTTAAAGAATTCTATTCATACTCGAAAAAATCAATTGTGTCTTAAAAAAAAGGTACTGAAAAATACGGGTTGACACCAGTGCTGGATAAGCCAAATAGCAGAAGTAGCGAGTGCTACGGGCCCCACATTTCTGGGGGCACCTATGGAATCTTATGTATGGGAGTGAAGCATGGAACTGGCAAATGAATGGTGATATTAGAATAAATACAGTTGCAATGAGAGATCTTAGATGAATGTCTGTAAAAATGTAGAAATGTAAAAATCTATATTAAATAATGAATATTAATGACACTTGGCGAACCCAGGGTCTACTAAGAACATCGGATATGAAGGTCCAAAGATCAATTACTGGAAAAACTCTCCGAGATCGTGTCCGCAAAGCAGACATAAGAAAAACTTGCGAAATAGAGGATATCGTTCAGTGGAGTAGATCCAGAAGAAGATACTGGAGGGACCATGTAGCCCGAATGGATGGTGACAGACTTGCATATACAGCCGCTTATGAAATCCCCTCCGGTCACCGCCCACCTGGAAGACCGCCTAAGAGATGAAAGGACAGCTGGATCTCATCATCCGACGAGACATGATTTCTGTGTCACAGATCGTCAGATCTATTAAAAGAAGAAGAAGAATAATTATTATATTACACAAAATCCAGGGCCTCTTGGTAACATTTGCTGAGGGCGCCGCGCTGCCTTAATCCGGCACAGGTCGCCACAATTCAGAAATACTCAAGTACGTCAGTACTTAATACATATTCGAAAGCTGAAATCATAAAAAAAATACTGCAAACTTTTCATATAAAAACATAAGAATATCGAGATGGATTCACCACAGTTTGTGTGTTTTCGTTTCGGACGGAAATCTTCGCAAGTTATTATTATGGTTTGTTTACTCCCAACTTTTTCAATATGTGTAAATTTTGTAGTTTTGTAAAACAGGGCGGAAGGAAACTCTTCAATATTTTGGGGGAGAAAAATCAGAAAACTAACTTTTATTACGGAGTTCCGTAATAAAAGTTAGTTAGTTCCGTAATAAAAGTCCCAGCCAGTTCCGTAAAAGTTATGTAACAATCGGAATTCATGTTAATTTTAATATTTTCGTACATGGTTTTGTTCGCGATTCAAAATTCAAAATTCGCGTTTTGTTTGACTTAGATTTTATAAAAATCTGCAGTGTTATAGACACGTTAAGAGTCGTCGATTGAGAAAGTCAGAAAGCTCAATGGTCAGCCAATTTAGAAGAACATCTAAAAAAAATATTATTTATTTTTAAAATAAAACAAAAATAGAAACACTGCACTTTTTTTCATCACTATGTGGTTATTTTAATTGCCGACTAGTTTCGCTTGTACCCAAGCTTCCTCAGGGCTTTGTAACAATGTTATTACGGAGTAATTACGAAGCCCTAAGGAAGCTTGGGTACAAGCAAAACTAGTCGGTAGAAATGAGATCTCTTAGACGAATGTGTTGATACTCTGTGTATGATAGCGGGTCGAATGAAAATATAAGAAGTGAATCCGATTCAGTGAATGATGGTGATATGAACAAAATAATGAAAGGATTATTAAGATGGTTTGGACATATGGAAAGAATGAATGAAGATAGAATGTTAAAAAAAGATATGTTAACGATGTAAATTGAAGCCGAAACAAAGAAAAAAGTGGCACGATCAAATAAATCAAATATTGAATGTCGGCCACGTTAGAAATCAGAGAAATCGACGCGCGTGCATCATACGATGTATGAATGTTGAGGAAACGAGAGAAAAATTTCAGCAAAGAAAAGTGTGTCAGTCCTTTTTTTCTTTCGGCGTGATGGTTGGTTAGTTAATTAGTTAGTTACTTATGCTAGTTTTTGTTGCTGCAAGTCGAGAAAGACCGCTGAAGCGAGCCGCCGAACGAATGTGAGATCACAATGGAAGCTGCAAGCGGCAGGCGCCAGGAGCATATTTCCCGCCAGCGCACTGTCTGTCGATAATTGTGGTCGAGTGGCTCGGTCTAGAATAGAAACTTTATAGTCACAATAAGAAGAAATGCACCATTGCGTCGGGTTGAAATGTTTCAGTCTGAGCGCGCATTTTGTGTACTTGCATCCACCATATACAGGCTGCTACATTCGCTTCTCTGCGACATGTTTTTTTTGTGCTTACCACGGACACAATTTTGAATTTCTTAATCAAATATTTTCTATTATTATTTACTTTCGTATTAATAAATATTTATTTCGTATTTGTTGCGTATATGAAACAATTTTTTTATATTTTGTAACCCTGACTAAACTCCGGCGGGAGCGAAACCGGTTGGTTTTGACAAAAATAAATAGTTGTTAAAATAAGTAAAAGCGTTTTAAATTTAAAAAAATATACATATTTGTTCAAAAGTACTTATCTGATTTGAATAACTTTTATTTTTGAAATTTGAGTACTTTCACAACACGTTTTTGTACTTTATAAGGATTAATTGTATCTCAATAGAGACGTAGATGTAAATTGTTTTTTGGGAACTGAATATGGTGGCCAAGGCGTTTACAGGACTTATGACCTGTCATTATGTTGAGCGATCGCTTTATGTTTAACAACATTCCCCATCCCACCTTTCTTGTGACCACTACGTCTGACAAATTTTTGGAACTTGTATATACGAGTATGCTAGAATCCCACGCTTATCTTTACATTTTTATGTTCACTCTACACTGGCGTCATCTATTAAGATTGTACCTTTACAAACATGTTTCGGGAAACTGACGCCCTTCCTCAGTGTAGAAATGTTAACATTATAATGTGGGAGGGGAGAAAGAATTAAGCCTAGTTGTAGAATTATTTGTAATTTAGTTAGAATTATGGGAGAGTGGAAACAATTCAAATATTGGATTAAAAGTAAGGTTTATTTGGTTGTTTATAATATGTTTTTTATATTTAATTAAACATTTTCAACGTTATTCAAATTTATATTTCTATTATTTACGTATAAAATCTCAATGTTGCTATCTTTATTAAACAAATGATATTTTTCACATAAGACTGTTAAACTTTCAACACTGAGGAAGGGCATCTGTGCCTCGAAACATGTTTGTGAAAAATTGAAAGAAAAGTGTTGTGAAAATACAATGTTTTAAAAAGTTATTTAAATCAGAAGATATGACTTGTTTACGATGAACTATTATTAATCAGAATGAATCAAGAATTTACATGTATTATTTCCAGGTCTGAGGCATCCTGTACACCCATACATTATATTTATACACGTGTGTGCTTTCAGCGATCAAATATTATTTGCAACGCGGAAACTTACGAAAACTTTCAGAGGAGCTGACTGCTTTAAACACACTACTGAAGGAATAATGTTCTATTAGACTTTTCGTTAAGTTTACATAATGAATGTAATGCACGATGAACATTGTATGGGAAATGCATTTTCAGATATTAAATTATTTCAGTCGTTTTTGTTAGATTCACATTGATATTTAAGTAAAGTATACTATAATGATCAAAATTAGCGATGAATGTATCAATGTCAATAGTAATTGTATCTGAGAAGGTTGAATCTATGACGGATTGTGACATTAGTGCAAGCGGGGAAAATTGTAATCTAAATGTTCTATTTGGGAAACATATTAACAAGTTAATTATAAAATTATTAAATTAACTTGTTAATATGTTTCCTTGAAATTATGAGACCTTAACACTAATGGCAAAACGATCAATAAAGCCGATAGGGGAGCTCTCTAGGGAAATACCTGCTATATTATGAGGAATAAGACTGGGCGACAGTCTCAGTCCTTTCCTTTTTTAACCTCATCATGGACAATGTATGATGTTGAGGAAGTGAGAGAAGTATGCCAGGAAAAACAAGTATGGCAGTCCATTCTTTCTTCCTACCCCTTCGGAGAGACGGCGTGATGGTTAGTAAGTTAGTATATAATTAATGCTGTAAGGTTCGCGTATCGTCATACCTAATATAATGCTTACGACTTTGATAGTGTTAAAATGCTTAGAAAATAAAATATAAATATTTACAAATGTTTTCTTAATATAATAATTTTCAATCCTAGGGATTGGTTTACAGTTAAGGTGTAAAATTTTTGCTGGTTTACTGGATTTCACTTTGGCCATATTAATGTGGTAGTTTCCCAGTGTTATCCACATGTTTATACAAACATAATATAATTTACATAATATATTATTCTTCTTATTCTTCCTCAGCCTATTCCCCTCACTCCTGGACAAAGGTCTCTTCCATTCGCTTCCATGTCACTCTGTCCTGAGCAGACTGCATCCAGGTTATTCCGACGTGTCTGTTCAGATCATTGTTCCACCGTAGTTGCGGTCGCCCTGCATTTGTCTATGCCGTCCACGGTCTCCAAGTCAGCAGTCTTCTTGTCCACTTTTCATCCGAGCTTCTGGCTACGTGACCTGCCCATTGCCATTTTAGAGTCGCCACCCGGTGGATGATGTCATTAACCTTTGTTTTTTCTCTCACTATAATATATAATAGGTTCTTCTTCTTCTTCTTTTTGTCCTGTCACACCTCCGTGGTGCATAGGGCCTCAAGGAATCTTCTCCACCCGACTCTATCGCATGCCTGAAGCTTAACACCGTCCCAAGTGAGACCTGCTGCCTTAACCTCGTCCTGCAGGGTTCTTCTCCAGGTGGCTCTAGGTCTGCCTCGCTTTCTCTTTCCCCCCATAGGGGACCAGTCTAGTGCGCCCTGAGCTATGCAGGCTGGGTTCCGTCTCAGAGTGTGACCGATCCACTGCCATTTGCGCCTAGCGACTTGTTCTCTAATTGGCTTTTCGCCTGCCATGGTCCAGAGAACGGCATTTGACACTGTTTGTTACTTGCACCCAAATTATATTTACTTTATAAAACTACTGACTCTCATTATATGTGATAGGTAGCAAGTCTAACGCCATTTTTCGTCACTTAAATTCCACTAGACCAAAGATAGCATGATTTTTTTCACACTCTCATCGTCGGCAATCGAACAATTCTCTGTGACAGTCATAGGTGTTGCCACTCTGCCACGTAGGCCATTAATATATTATATTAATTTCATTCAGGCTTTCAATGAATGCTTCCGAAGGATACAACACAACGAGTCCGTATTGTTTACCCTCGTCCATTAAAACGTTGATTTAAAAAAAAACGTAAATAGAAATCCTTTGGGTTTCGCGTACGAAAAATGTATGCAATTAACTGCCATTATGTCAGGTCTGCGCCTTCGCAAAATTACCGGGACACGAACTTGTGAATAGGGCCTAGAAATAACCGAAAAAAATATTGAAACGGAACTTGGTTTTTTTGGAAAACTTTTCAAACACAGTCGGTATTCGGAAGTTAAATAAAATAATTTTGCAAACTTATATTTATCAGATAGAATAAGATTTGATTTGATTTTTTAAAATTTTTTTTAGAAATTGTTATTTATCTTTTATTTATCGTAGACATAAACATTATTTTAATGTGTTTTATTTTTCATTTTGAAAACACCATTATACACATTGTTACATAAAGTCTGTTTTTTTAGAGGTACACAAATTCAAAATGAAAAAAAACCCATTAAAATAACGTTAATGTCTATGATATTGACTTTATTCATTAGATACTTTTATGCCATTATTGTTTAAATATGATTTCGGGCATATAAGCGCCACGGCTAGCTCGAATGAAGCGCAATCGTGAGTCTAATTTTTGATACTTTTATTGAACAATTGGGTAAAATGGCATAACGTACTGACTACAAATCAACTGTTAACTGTCAAATTGACAGACTATAGAAACAATGTTGCCAGTTGAAAAACCAAACCTCTAAAAAAAACACCCTATGCATTAAAACCAATTTTTTCTTCTAATAAATCATTATTATAAAGTTCCAATTTGCTTTGAAATCATCAATGAATATATAAATTATAAAAATATTTTTTTTCGTACTGTGTTAGTTTGGTCAATTAAAAAAAAAATAGTAGAATAAATATAGTAGAAATGAGATCTCTTGGACGAATATGTAGAAAATCTGTGTATGATAGAGTGCCGAATGAAAATATAAGATGTTTTCTAGCAGTTTTATTATATTTTATGGGAATGCCTTTTTCGCCCTTCTAAGGCAGTATCAAATGTGTCGAAACTTCAACTCGTTGCAGTTTTTATACACTAGTAAATGGAGCAGAATATGGTAATTAACGAAAATTGATGAGACTTTATACATTTTTAACACAGAATTATTTGGGTAGGTCCAGAAATGTGAAATGAAAAGTGTTTCTTGGAACTCGTTAAGAAATTTTTTGACAATGATTACATAGTTAGGGGATATTAAATGATATTATTATATTATATATAAATCAAAAATATTGAGGTAGGACGAAATAAAGTGTTTCCAAGAAAAACATATTTTTACAAATTGTTTACAAATGATTTTACATATTTCAAGGTGACTTATGTTTCTAAGTATTATATATAAAATCAAATCGCCATCCTGTGTGCGTAGACTCAATTGATGTATTCTTCTCTTCTGCATCTGAAATGTGAAATAAATACAGTGTAGAATCAAGAGTTCTTTAAATCTAACGTTAATGGAACTAGAAATAGAGGAAGATCAAATAAATCAAATATTGTTCGACCACGTGAGGAGATATCGACGTGGGTGCATGTTAAGGAAGTGAGAGAAGTATATCAGGAAAGAACAGTAAGGCGGTCCATTCTTTCTGCCTACCCCTTCAGAGAGATGGCGTGATATTAGGCAGTTAGTATTATATTAATACTAATTAAATACCGAGGAAAACATGGCACGATCGAATAAATCAAATATTGAATACCGGACACGTAAGGAGGCGGAGAAATCGTCATGCGTGACACGATGCATGCATGACACGATAAATTATTGTCGAGTACGCGAGAGAAGCATGTCTGGAAAGAACAGTTAGGCAGTCCATTCTTTCTACCTACCTATTTATTTAGTAAGCGTTTCTCACCATGTGGTTGCAAAACTTACATGGATTTATTCCAAGATCTATGGGGCAACAGTGAATAAAAGAACTGAAAAACACGTACTGAATCCGTTTTTAACTGTTTATCAAACAGTTCTTCTTCTGTATACTAAGGTTAAACTGACATATCGGGTTGTGACATAGCGCCACAGATGTATGTACGTTTCTTTAACAATTATAAAAATCCCAATTTTTTAATCGTTTATGTTGATAAAACGAAAATTCATAATATATATTACATTGTGACAAGTTTTTTCTAACAAAATTTGGGAAGAGAAAGTTTAACAAAGGTTAAATGAAATATTTAATGAATTATAGCACTGTTTTTTCCACTTCAGACATTATATTCCTCGACGTGTTTCGGAGGCTTTGCACCTTCATCATCGGAAGAACGATATAAAAAATAAATTTAAATAGTTCTCCCGATGATAAAGATGAAAAACCTTCAAATCGTGTAAAGAAATAATATTTCAAAAGTGGAGAAAGCAACATTTTAATTCATAAAAATGTCATTATGGAATTCCACAGTGTTAACGTCTTATGTTTATGAAAAATAAAACAGTATTTCTTCCTTCCCAACGTTGGCGATCACCTCGGGAACCTGTCTCTGTCCTGCGCCGCTCGGAACAGCTCCTCCACACTTTGGATGCCGGTCCACTCTCTCACGTTTCGCAGCCAGGACATCTGTCTCCTACCGGGCCCTCGGCGTCCCTCAATTTTCCCTTCCAATATCAGTTGGAGAAGGTGCTACTTTTCCCCACGCAGTATATGATCCAGATGTGAGATCTTTTGAATCTTGATAGTTGATAACAGTTCCCTGTCAACTCAAGCTTGCCTCAGGACTTCGGTATTGGTAACCATATCTGTTCAGGGAATTCTAAGTATTCGGCGATAGAGACACATTTTAAATGCTTCCAGTCTGTTCATTTGACTTTTAAGGTCCACGTTTCACATCCATACAATAAAACAGACCACACAAAGCATTTGATCATAGCACTAACAGTATAAACAAAGAATTCTCTCTGGTTTCTACTCTATTAATTTAAGTTCTTATTTCAAAAAAATTAAATGTAAGCAATCGGTTTTCGAAGCCCTACCCGGAACGCAGCACCGAGCGCGCGGTGGCGAGCCAAGTGGTATAAAATTCATAAATATAGCGCATGCGTCGTCTTTGCTTCCCAAAACATGAAATCACAGAAATGTGAACACAGGTGTATAGGTGTGCCGGTGTATACATAATACATCGTAGCCCCAAACACTTCCGAGTTGTTTCAAATGTCGCCATGACGTGGGAACATTATTTATTCAAAGTGTTGTCAAGGTAACGCGGTATTCGTCCACCTTTTTCAAGATCCGTTTTCATCCCATTTCGGCAAACATTTCGAAGATTAGAGATGAATTGTGACGTAATTACTGTACATACTCGACTCGTCCTAGTTCGTTTTAAAAATAAGCTAACCATCACGTCATTTTCCTGAAAATTCAAAAAGAGAAGATAAACTGCCCCATTGTTTAATCTTGACACACATTTCCCTAATCCACAACATACATAAATTGTTTTACACAAACACGTATATTTTATATACACGTATACTTCCGAAATGAAGACACTGAGGACGATAGCACGCATGATACTGAGGGATCGCGTGAGGAACACCAGAATAAGAGAGGTATGTGAGGTTGAGGATATTATAAGATAGAGCAGACAGCGAAAAAGGAACTGGTACGGTCATGTCCAAAGAATGGACACCACCAGACTCCCCTATATTGCATTGCATAATCAACCTCGTGGGACTCGTCCTCGTGGAAGACCTCCTAAAAGATGGAAGGACAGCTGGGACCTCACAGGAGGAGCAACACTCTGGAGAACAGACCACATAGGTCTACAATAAGGAAGAAGAAGAAGAAGAAGTATATTTTTGTGACTCATCACGTATCGACAATGAAAATTTAATGGATTCGATTATGCTTAATTGTCCTCTGACCACCTCTCAACCTTAATCCATTCAAATCGCTCTTCTTCTCAGTCGTATTAATCATGATTGAGGGTCGTGTCCATCCAGTAAGCCATTGACCATGGCACGCCATGCGCTCCTATTACCCGTCAGTCTCCAGGCTGCAGCTAATGAGAGACTAGTCAGATCCCTGATTTGATCGGACCAGCGGCTCGGTGGTCGTTCTTGTGGTCGCCTTCCCTCCACTTTGTCCATGATGATGAGCTTTTCAAGGTTGTCTTGATCTCTCCGGGCTATGTGTCCAAAATATTTCAGCACTCTCTGAGAGCACATCCGCGAGAGTCTTGCCTTGACACCCAGCTGGTCAATGATCAACTGGTTTGTTATTTTTGCCGTCCAGGGTGTATGCAGCATTCGTCGTCAGCACCACAATTCGAAAGCATTAATTTTGATTCATTTCATCTCAAGCAGCAATCAATTGTGGAAAGCAACGGGAAACTACCACATGAACCAGCAAAAATGTTACACTTTGCTACAAACCAATCCCTTGGATTGAAACTTGCGAAGAAGAAGATAAAATGTGTGGATGCATCGGAAAACTATCACATTAAAGTCCCTAGTGGCATCACAAGAACCAACAAAGATGTTAGACTAACTATAATATAAGTCTATAAGACTTTTCCGAGGTCCTCGTGTGCTCAGAGTCCTATGAAACGCATTGGTTTGGAGCAGACTCGAAAATGGTTCTGTGATATGGAGTCCTCACGAGACGAGATATTCCGTTATGCTGGAGAGGGTTCAGAAAAAATATCTGAGGTATCTCTACATGAGGGAGTATGGTAGCTATCTATGGCTCTATCCCACGGCATTTCTTTTGGGAATGATTGGGACCAACTCTCTGCAGCTTCGAAGAGATGGGCATGTCATAACCCATTTCTTTAGATTACTTAGGGGATATTTCGAGAATTCGGCCGTGCTGGAGGGTGTTCGGTTTTTTATTCCTGATGGATATCTCCGACAGCGACAGCATAGATTGTTTTACCTACCGGCCGCCAAAACCAACCTACCTCTGGTGACACCAGTGGGAAAAGCAATTGATCGGGTGGTGGTCTAGGGGATAGCACTCTTGGCTCCTGATCCAGGGGACATGGGTTCAATCCTGGACATGACCAGATTCCTTCTTCATAATAATAAGTTATTTTCTGCTCACATTGAAGATTGTAAAATAAATTCTAATATCATTGATTAAAATCCTTGAAATTAGTCTTTTATAAAAATAATAATTAAAAAAATCCTCCTCGGAGATCGACGTCTTTCATATTAGTGAAAGTACGTTCAGAAGGCAAATACTCTTGACTTTGGAGAGTATCTTGTCTTCCTAATGTTGAAACATTTCTCATTTGTTTCTGGTAGAATACTATGCACAATATATTATTTTATCTGTTCTCAATAGATGCCTTAAAAATTAATTTTGTAATGTCTATTGATGAAATTAACCGATTTGATTTGATTTGATTTATAAATAAATCCCATAGATTGAGACTAAAACAAAAACACTTTGGATAAATACAAGAGAAAACATTAGAATCAATTTTATTTATTTGAATCTTTCCAATCATATCATGCCGTTCTAACATCTTATTTTCAGTTTATATTCTCTGTGTCCGATACCCTTTTTTTAACGGTCGATCTTACGTAATATCTTTTGTTCGATACTAATGGTACGAATGGACAAAGAAACTGCGTGAAACATGTTTTCTTTATGTATTTGAAAAGCGAAGTATCTCCAAGCAAAAAAATTACAAAAGTGAACTTCTGCAACAGCCTTCCGAAAATGTGAAAATGTGTAAGGGTACGGCCACACCGGAGTGCCTGGGTAGGCGTCAAGACACAGTTCGCTTGTGATCACACCCTGTGGCGCGGAGCGTATAGTGTGGTCGGTCCCATAGTGCGCCATACGTTGGTTCGCCGGGTGTCCAACCCGGGCTTCAACCCTGACACTTTGGTGTGGCCGTACCCTTAGCTATTTAAACATGCCGCGGAAGTGTTTATAGAGTGAATGACAGTTGTGGAAGTCAAAAATTTTCTTTCAGAAAGTAAGATCAACATAGTCGATATAATAAAACTTCTATAAAATAGACGAACGAAAACGAAAACGTATGTTTTTTTATATATCGCACCGTGAGTGTAAAACCGAAACAAGTGCAAATATACAGTTTGTGTATATTTAACGATGTAAATGGAAATATTTATGTTAACGATGTAAATGGAAATATCGAAATGTAAACTAGAAATAAAAAAAGACCGAGGAAAACGCGACACGATAAAAAAAATCAAATATTGAATGTCTGCCACGTTAGGAGTCAGAGAAATCGACGTGCGTGCATGACAAGATGCATGAATGTTGAGGAAGCGAGAGAAATTTGTCGGGAGAGAAAAGTGTGGCAGTCCATTCTTTCTGCCTAACCCTTCAGTGATACGGCGTGATGGTAAGTTAGTTATATTTTCTCTATGTATTTTAGATGATTTAAAAAAAATGTATGTGATGTAAGAACCTTAAAATAAAAATGGTAGTTTAAATACTTCATATTGCTTAGAAAAACTGTTTTTTTTTAAAAATAAATCAATGATTTTCAGTTTAAAGTAATATACCTATAAACCGAAAATCATTGGTTTATTTAAAAAAAAAAACAGTTTTTCCAAGCAATATGAAGTCTTTAAACTCCCATATCTCCAAACTGTATATTTGCACTTGTTTCGGTTTTACACTCACGGTGCGATATCTGCTTATTATAGAAATTGAGCTTACATCAAGAGATATCAGTAAAATCATTGGATTATCTTATTCAAATCGGAAAATTTTGAGCTTATGTATAATAAATATTTTACTGAAAGGGAAAATGTAAATTTCTACCATGATGAGAAGATTAGTAACTATACACGCCGCGTGGGTAGAAGGCATATGTATCGGTTCCAAAGAATAACGATTTTAACGAAATGTGGTGGAGTTGGTTTGCTCGGCAAGGGATAGAAAAAGCTCTCTCGCAAGTTCTATTCAACGATAAGGGAACCTAAAAAGATACGATAAAAATAAGAAAATATCATACAAAAAAATTCAGTATTTCCGTAACGAATTATAAAAATAAATTAAAAAATAAATATTTTTAATTTATGTTTATATTATTCCATATTTAACCAAAAGAAGATGAAGAAGGTAAGGAGCTGCCAAAACTGATCTTTTGAGTTTAAGAATTCCCCCGCAAGGTGAAATTATTTTGTCACTATTATTTATATATTTTTGTAAGTAAATAAATCAATGTAAAACCAAAAACTAATCGACATTCGATTGTACATTAAATATAAAACAGATCAAAACTAAACATTGAGTGGAATAAAATTACATATGATAAAATGTTTTTTTGGTTATTTTCATTAATTGCAATGAGCTTCTACCAAGCAATTTCAATTAAAATAAATCATGTTTTCTCTAGTAGAAATAAATAAATGATAAAAAGTAGAATACATGCAGTAGAAATGAAATCTCTTAGACGAACGTGTGAATACTCCGTGTTTGAATGATGGTGTTATGAACAAAAGTCCGAACCATCTTAATGAAAGGATCATTAAGATGGTTTGGACACATGGAATGAATGAATGAAGAAAGAATGGTAAAAAAAGGATATCGTCACTTGAGAGTAAGAAGGTTCCAACTGTCAAAAGTAAAAAGCTGAGACAAATGAAGTCAAAGTTTTGTTTGTTTCGGATGTGTATCTTGGAATAAAAGGGTTCCATCTTAAGCAGATGAAACTCTTTTACCGAGAAGCGTGTACATTTTCTGGCGACAGTTGGAATAGTAAAGTGTAAATGAATCCTTCTTCAGTGAATCGTGTGTATTGAATGATCAGATGGAACTTGATTCTTTTCGTAACATCAAAATGATGATACTTTTACTTGTTTTTTTTTTAAATTGTACGTATACTCGTATGTAGATAAGGTTAGTAAGAACCCATTTCACGAAAAAAAGCCAAATGTGAAATTTTGTTAGTTGGAACCCTCTTACTCTCAGTTGACGATATGTTAACGATGTAAATGGAACTACAAATAGAAGAAGACCGAGGAAAATGTGGCACGATCAAATAAATCAAATATTGAATGTCGGCTACGTTAGGCGTCAGAGAAATCGACGCGCGTGCATGACACGATGTATGAATGTTGAGGAATCGAGAAGAATATGTCAGGAAAGAAAAGTGTGGCAGTCCATTCTTTCTGCCTAACCCTTCAGTGAGACGGCGTGATGGTAAGTTAGTTATATTTTCTCTATGTATTTTAGATGATTAAAAAAAATTGTATATGTGATGTTAAAAACCTTAAAATAAAAAGAGAAAAGAAAAATACCACATTTTTTGTCTGATAAACAATATCTAAATGGAAACATTTGTGCTGCCAATATAATTTTCCTTGACCCGAGAAGAGATTAATTTTGTTTAAGGTTTTTCCATTCATAGACTTGAAACTCGGGGATTAAATACAAGAAGAGAAAAAAGCTTATTCCTAAAAGCTTTCGGATAACAATGTGCTTTGGCTTAGATTCGTAAATATTACATTTGAATGATGATTTCTCTAATGGCAACTTCAGCGGAAAATCCTAATAGCAGACGGATTCTTTTTTCAAATATGGAACAAGCGTACTTTTTATGATTTTTATGCTTTTTTGATATTGTCTTATTCTTCTTCTTTTTCACGTTAATGACAAGATATTATTATACGACCTTCGTAGCAGAGTGGTAAGTAGTTTGACTGCCACGCCGAAAGTCCCGGGTTCGATTCCCGGCAAGGGCAATGTGATTGTCATACTGTCTTTGGTTTGGTAAAGAATTAACGTGACAATAAAATGGCGATAGATTAGCTACCTGTCACATGTCACGAGAATCAATATGATAACAATACCCTTTAAATTGATTTGGCTCGCGCTGTAAACATAAAAAGAGCGATTAAAAAAAATAAAATAATAATAATACATGGATGGCTCTAAAGCAGCGGTTGGGGAACCGGGGGAAATTACCCCAAATGGGGTAAAAAAGATTTTTTTTTGGGGTAATAAGGAAATTTTCCTAGTTTGCTATTTCATAAACGTGTTAGTATTTTTACTTACTATTTTCATGTAACTTTTTTTTTATTTTCCGTGTTAATTAATTTAATATATAATGTTTATTTAAAACATACATTGAATGTCTTCTTTTCAAAATGGGGGGAGGGGTAATATCGACTTACGCAAATTTTTTTTGGGGTAAAGGTTAAAAAAAAGTTCCCCGACCGCTGCTCTAACTAACTAACTAACTAACTAACCATCACGCCGTCTCTCCGAAAGGGTAGGCAGAAAGAATGGACTGTCACACTTTTACTGATGCGGCACTCCATCCTTCTCTTTTCGCCCCGCGGGAGACGTGGTGTAATGGGTTGCGAACCTTATCGCCACCATTACCGCTGCTCTAAAGAGAGCCATATACAATACATCAGCTTTCTCTTACGATTGTGGCGGAAAGTTTGGCCGGCTAGTGTCATTCTGAGGGGCGCCGTACGTTATATAATACTAACACCATTCGTAGAGGTACCATACTTGTTATCAATGTCTTAATAAGTATAAACAATTACTTCAATAAATAATGTATTATTAACATTAAACAATATTATTATTTACATTATGTATGTATGCAATAGACAACTATTTATAAAATGATTTATCCACAACAACCGTGATGTGTATATTATGTATTTATTAATGAGCTTCTATACTCACGGTGTCCATAGAAATTAAGGTATACATATGTTTACATCCCACCACAATGTTGTGGTGATCTTACATTATCAATTAGTGACGTCAGATTCCAATTTCAAATATTTATATACCCAACAGAATTCACTGCCACTGTTATGTTTACTCTTCTCTTAAGCCGGTTTCACACCGATTATGCGAGTGTTTTGTCTACCAAAATAAACGTTACGCTTCACGCGTAGATAGCCAAAACTTTTAATAAATGTTTATCCATTTTTCTTGGCAGTAAGTTTTATGGGTAATAAAAAATATAATAAAAAATAAATTAAGCAAAATAAAGTAATTGAGGATTAATTGTATCTCAATAGAGACGAAGATGTAAATTATTTGGAAACAGAATATGGTGGTCGAGGCGTTTACAGGACTTATGACCTGTCATTGGTTGGGTTATAAGTCCTGTAAAGGCATTGACAGGTCATAAGTCCTGTAAACGCCTCGACCACCATATTCTGTTTCCAAATAATTCACATCTTCGTCTCTATTGAGATACAATTAATCCTTAAATGATCAACCCGTAATGGGTTAAATCCAGTATTTGTCTTCAAGTATTTGTATACATTCAAGACAAAAAAATAAAGTAAACAAGAATGTAAATGTACGTCCAGTTTTTAAAAATCTGATTTCTATAATTTTCATAAGATAACAATAATCCATACCAATTCTACTTATCCAACAAACTCTACCCTCTTCACTTTTTTAGTATCGTGTCTTTCTTAAAAGCTTTCGTCTTACAATTGCAAACAAACTTTTATTTATATATATACTTACTAAGCTGTGCGAAAGGGACTACTGGGAGTAAAGGTGTAGGATCAAAGAAGTTGGAATAAAATCATCAAGAAGGCTTAACTCTTGAAGCAATATCCGCTTAAAACATTAATGTTGTTAATTGAAACAAATTGATAGAAGTTCATTGTAAATATTGAAAAACAATTTTTTTTTCATAAAATCAAAATATAACGTGTGTTTGGTTCAATTTCACTTATATTTTAGATTCGGCGGGTTTCGGCAGCTCGCTGCCATCTTCTGATCTAGAAGATGACAATGAGGTGCCGAAATCGGGCGAAGCTGAAAATCATGAGTGGAATGATACTAAATATATATAATATTTTATAGGAATTTGTTATATATTTTTTAATGATCATTGTTTACTTAATAATAGAAAACACGATTTTTTAGTGGTTTTATTTGAATTTAATTGAAATAAATTATGTAAATTGTGACAAATTTGTTTCGCCTTGCGAGGGCATTTTCAATCTTGAGAATGCTCTCGCAAGGTGAAACAAACTTGTCACAATTTATTTAATTAATATAAATTTGATCCAAGAAAAACCACTTGACAATCGTGTTTACTATTATTAATTAATATGGCGTTTTACAAAACTAAAATACCTCAACCATCAATATCATTGTTTACATATACGACTATTTTCTTCTTCTTCTTACTTGTTGTGGACATATGTGGCCTGTCCTCCAGAGTGTAGCTCCTCCCGTGAGGTAGACTCCCAGCTGTCCTTCCATCTTTTTGCGGATTTTCCAAGAGGACGAGTCCCATGAGGCTGGTTATGTAGTGCAATATAGGAATGTCTGGTGGTGTCCATTCTTTGAACATGACCATAAAAGTCCCTTCTTTGCTGTCTTCTCATCTTGTAAAATCCTCAACCTCATATATCTCTCTTATTATGGTGTTCCTCACGCGATCTCTCAGTGTATTGCCTACTATCGTATTAAAACGTCCATAAAACGATATTCAATAAAAAATATATCAAGAATACGCATATACGTACGTCCTCAGTGTCTTCATCTCAAAAGTGCTCAAAACTTGTTTGGTACTTACTGTGTTTGCTCCTTGCTTCGACGCCATATGTTATTATTGGTCTTACGCATGCTTTATAGATTCTCATATTACATTTAATGATAATGACACTTTAAAGTACTAAATAAGAAGCAATGTATATTACTGTTAAAATTTAAAACACTGTTATAATATCACAATCTATTCTTATTCACTGAGAGTGTCGCGACAGCTGTTTCACCAACCGATGTTGGCATCATCAGGTGTTACAATAAACTCAGTTTTTTTTCGACGCATATGTTCAGATCATCCTTCACTGTACTTCTCTTTGCCGTCCACGGTCTCCAAGTAAGTAGTCTTCTTGTCCATTTTTCATCTGAGCTTCTGGCTGCGTGACCTGCGCACTGCTATTTTAGAGTTGCCACCCGCTGGATAATGTCAGTGACCGTTATTTGTTCTTTCACCGTATCTTTTATTACTGTAATTATTGTATACAACTTTTAAACTATCGATTAACACGATATATAATAGGTAGCTAGTCAATCGCCATTTCATTTTCACGTGAATATTACCAGACCACAGACAGCATGAAAATTTTCATATTTTTTTTGTAATTATCCATTTTAAATTTTTTTCTTGAACGTTTTTTATTCCATGCGACACCACAATTCATAATAAAATCAAACATTGACTATGTGTGAGAACCGCCTAAGTAGTCAAATTATTCCATCTGGCTTAACTGCGGGTAATATTCTATCTTGAAATATCTTATTACGCTTCCGGAGTCGAAAGCGTTGAACCGCTTGTATTACGGAATACATTTTTAATTGTTAAATGGGTGCTTTTTTTATGAGGCTCCTGGTGATTGGGAAAACGTTTAGTCAGTTTGCAGATGCTCTCAGCGGGGCTGGGCTATTTCTGTTTGAAAGAGTTAAACAATCAATGGACGTCGAATGCAGTTCGATGGGTTTGGCATCTGTAGTCAAGCGGTGGACGGATCTGTTAAAACGCTGTGTTTTTTTTCTTCTTTTCTTTAGGAGATTCTGGATTATGATAAATCGATGATTTCAAAAATTCATTTAGCACAAAACCAGTATTTCTTTGATACGGAATAAAAGCCTATTTTAAAATCCTTTCCGTGAACGGGGCTTTCCCTTCATGGTTCGATATCACAAAAGGTGTCAAAGAAGGTTGTGTAATATCCCCGTGGTTGTTTAATCTATACATGGACAAGTGTATGAAAGAATTAGATGGCATATACGCTGGTGGGAAAATGAACGATATGCTGTTTGCTATATGCAGACGACGTTGTTTTAATCGCTGACAGCATGGAAAAACTACAAGTCCTAGTGTCAAGAATGTACGAAGTATGCAAGTATGTATGACCTTGTGATGAAAATGTCAAAAGATATGGTATTTGAAAAGGAAGAATGTAAGACGGGTTGTGACATAAGTGCGAACAGTGATAAATTAGAGCAAGTTTCCGAATTTGTTTATCTGGGAAGCATGTTTACAAGAGATTGAAGAATGGAGAAAGATATCGGAAGAAGGGTTGGAGCTGGAAACAAAATAAACGGTGCACTCAAAGTCATTACCGCAAATAGAAATATATCGACTGAAGCAAAGATGGCAGTGCACAATGGAGTTCTAGTCCTGACCTTTATGTATGGAAGTGAAGCTTGGAGTTGGCTGAAGAAGGATGAAAGTAGGATAAATGCCGTAGAAATGAGGACACTAAGAAGAATGTGCGGAAAAACAGTGTATGATAGAATATCTAATAATGAAATATGAGAGGAATGTAAGGCGGATGAATGCAAGATAAATAAAATTAAGAATGGGTCACTAAGATGGTTTGGACATATGGAGTACCATGTCTACCCATTTGGCGAGACGGCGTGATGGTTAGTTAGTTAGTTAGTTAAATATAGAAAATATTATAACCAACCAATAAACTAAATGTCTAGCCCAATTATTGACATGTTCCCATTGCCTTACAATCCGAATTAAACAACAACTCCCTCGTACATATAGACTGAACTCTACCTCCTGTTATTAAGTATGTAAGTAAATAAGCAAAGGACTTTTAATCGTTTTATTGTTAAAGTTTTTTTGCTTTGAAGAATCATTAGTGCAAAAAGTGTTGTGATAATACAATGTTTTCAACAGTTATTCAAATAAATTTTAATTAACGAAAATATCTGTTTTCTGTTTAATAATACGTTTATAGGATTTTTTTCTGGATTTATTTTTAGTATTAAATATAGGAAACTTAGTTTCCGTAAGTTATGAAACATTTGTGAAATTTAGTTACGAAATTGGATGTCTTCAACTTTATCGCTAAATTATACAAAACTTTGAAAATTTTCTGAAAATCGGTCACCGAGATTTGAATATGTTAACTGTCCCTCGTCTACGGGACCAAAAGTTATTCTCATAAAAATATGCTTTGAATATCGGAATCATATAAACAGATTCTCCGCATATTATTCTGAATCATTGGAAAACTTTGGTACGGAGTGTTGCTGGAACAGTGCTTTTAGGTGAAATATTACTGCTATATCCAGATCATAGAAGCAAGGAAATGTGCAGGCGAACTGATACTTAATTTACCGTAATTCAAGAGAATCTTTGACACAAAATCTTTTTCACTGTTTTATGGTTATTGTCGAGCAGTGTACATATGTGATTTGAGAAAATATTACAATTGTCTAATAAAACACTTTGCAGAATTATTCCGATTAACCTTAAACGGAAGGTGTTCGACAGCTGCGTCCCACCGATGTTATAGTATGGGTTTGAAACCATAACATTGTCCCAGAGAATCGCAAATAAATTAAGAATAAGAAAGAGCGATGTTGATTGGAACCAGAACAGAAGTGTCGGACATCATCGGTAGATTGGCAGCGCTAAAATGGCGCTGGGTAGGCCATGTCACTCGCAGCTCTGACGATAGACGGACAAAACGCCTCCTTTCCTGGTGCCCAAGAACTACAACCCAAAACCCAGGACGTCTTTAACTTCGATGGTGAGACGATATTGAAGAAACCGCTGGTGCAACGTGGATGCGTGTTACCCAGGATCGACAGACATGGAAGCAGGTGGAGGAGGCCTACGTCCAGGAGTGAACAAATATAGGCTGATGATGATGATGATTATAAATTAAGACATTAACACTTTGTGATTTCATGATAATGAAATAAAACTCTGTTTCTCTACTATGTTTATTTTTTATTGAACGCTAACGCATTAACACTGTGGAATTCCATAGTAATATACTTAGGAAATTGATTAAATTGAAATTAGTACAAATAGCCCAGGTTCATTTTTAAATTAAAATTATTGTTTTATAAGGATTAATTGTGTCTCAATAGAGACGAAGATGTAAATTGTTTTTTTGGGAACAGAATGTGGTGGCCGAGGCGCTTACAGGACTTATGACCTGTCATTGGTTGGGTTGAGCGATCGCTTTATGTTTAACAACATTTCCCATTCTGCCCTTCTTATGACCACCACATTTGACAATTTTTTGGAACATGTATATTTGCTAGCATCCTACGCAATGGGTAAAATCCAAAATTTGTCTACAAGTATTTGTATACATTCAAAATGTTGTATTAAATTATTGTATCGAATTTTAAATGCGTTTTTATATGAGTCTTTCTTTGATTAGTTTTTATTATATTTTTACACCTGAAGATGGAGGTATCCTCCGAACATGTCGTGTTTTTCGTTATTTTTTAAATATTTTGTGGATTAAACAATGTTATTTTCTATTTCCTAAGTATATGCTTATTTTTCTCGACATGTGTACGTACTCGTATTACATTATGCTTTAAACATCGACACACAGTGTGAATGTAGAAGAGTCGTGATAGTTATGTCAGGATTAAACTATGTGAAGGTCCATCCTCTTCGCCTACCCCTCTGGAGAAACAGCTGGTTAGTTTTTTTCCTATATAGGTTTCAAAAGAATATGATTCTAGCTGGAGGTAATTTCAAGGATATTACTAGCTTTTATAAAGTTTTCTTTCTTTATTTTGTATGATGGTTAGTTAGTTAGTTATAACACTAATTGTAATTTTTTCAATACGAAATTAATATGTTTTGGAAAACGAATTAATCAAATTTTCATACAGATGGAAACGACTGACGATGAAGTTAAATTGAGGTTATACAAGTTTTGATTTCTCGTCTCGTGTCAAAACAACTATAAATTACGATCGGTAACCGCGGGGTATAACCTAATAAACTCGTAATTGACAGGGCACTCATATGAGCCCTAATTACCAGTCATAACATTAATGTTATTAAAGTTACTTATAAATATGTTGCTTCCCCTACGATATACAAGTTAGTTAGATGATAAATCATTTTGTATCAAATGGATTATAAATATATCAATATATTAAAAAAATATATCCACAGAAGCAAAGATGGCAGTACACAATGGAGTTCTAGTGCCAACCCTCATGTATGGAAGTGAAGCTTGGAGCTGGCAAAGGAAGGATGAAAGCAGGATAAACGCCGTAGAAATGAGATCACTAAGAAGAATGTGCGGAAAAACGTTGTATGATAGAATACCGAACGATTAAATAAGACAGAAATGTAAGGCAGATGACTGCATCATGAATAAAATTAAAAAAGGATCCCTGAGATGGTTTGGACATATGGAACGAATGGATGAGAGTTAAATGGTTAAAAAGTTGTACACAAGCAGCGTGAGTGGGAAAAGAAGCCGAGGACGACCGAGGAAAACATGGCATGACCAAATTAATCAATTACTAAAAGGCGACCACATTCGAAGTCGGAATAATCGACGTGCGTGCATGGTACGATGTATGAATGTAGAGGTAGCCCGAGAGGTATGCCAGGACAGGCCAGTGTGGCGATCCATCCTCTCTGCCTACCCCTCCGGGGAAATGGCGTGATGGTTAGTTAGTTAGTTAGTTTTTTTATAACGCAATCGCTTTCTTCATACTTAAGAAAGCCGTATAATAATTAGAAATAATAACAAACAATAAAAAAATTCAAAATTCTTTTTGAGAAAGATATCAGAAGAGGGGTTGGAGCTGGAAACAAAATAAATGGTGCACTCAAAGTCATTACCGCAAATAAAATATATCGACTGAAGCAAAGATGGCAATGCACAATGGAGTTCTAGTGCCGAACCTTATGTATGGAAGTGAAGCTTGCAGTTGGCTGAAGAAGGATGAAAGTAGGATAAATGCCGTAGAAATGAGGTCACTAAGAAGAATGTGCGGAAAAACAATGTATGATAGAATATATAATGATGAAGTATGAAAGAATGAAAGGAATGTAAGGCGGATTAGTAAAATCAAGAAAGAGTCACCAAGATGGTTTGGACATATGGAACGAATGGATGGAGGAAGAATGGTTAAAAAAATATGCACAAGTAGTGTGAATGGAAAAAGAAGTCGAGGAAGGCCGAGGAAGACATGGCATGACCAAATTAATCAATAACTGAAAGGCGGCCATGTTAGAAATAGGAACAATCGACGAGCGTGCATGTCACGATGTGTGAATGTAGAAGAGGCGCGAGAGTTATGTCAGGATAGAACAATGTGGCGATCCATCCTCTCTGCCTACCCCTCAGGGGAAACGGCGTGATGGTTAGTTAGTTAAAATTCTTTAAAATAGTAGATATTTTTATTTTCCTCCGGCGCTACAACCCTTGGTAGGTCACAGCCTCAGTCATATTAAATTAGTACAATCCTCAACTGTTCGGGTTGAGTCGTTACCATGATGGTTTTATCTGTGTAAAAACGATATGATATTCGAAAATTGTTTATAATAACACCCACACCAAAAGGGATAGTTCTTCCAGCCCGCGGAGTCTTATCCCAAGAGTTAATTGTTGAACAATTTTTCAATTAAGCCGCATCTCACACCGGAGCAAGCTAACACGGAAAGGGTTGGTCAAGATTTTCACGAAATTAAAACCTAAATATCAGTCGTATGAAGTTTTTTAAACTGCATAGAAACAATTTATTTATTTATTTTAGTATCAATCACTAATTATAATTATTGTTTTAAAAATAAATTAATATGTATTTAAAATATTAATTACGAAATTTCAATGAAATATTCATTGTTAAATAATTAACACGAAAAAAATGTCCGTATTCTAGAAAAAAAAAACGTTTTATGGGAATGGCTTGTTTTGACTTGCTAAAATTTTCTAGTATTATAAAAAACTCGATGAGTCAGAGAAATCGACAGAAATTTTTAGAGTTTTTAAACTTCATGTTATTAAAACTCTAGAAAGCAGTTGATTAATTGTTAATACATTTTAAATTGTTTTAAATATATTCAAGAAAAAAAATTATACCTGATTTATCGTCACTGAAAAAAACACTCATTTTGAAATTTCTTTGGAAACTATATATTTAACAATGAAGTTAATTGTTAAATATTCTCGTATCATAGTTTGTTTTTCTCTACTTGCATTAATGACGATATCTTTTTTTCCTATTACCAATCCATCCATTGTGTATCGTGAATTATAAATATTAAGGTAATGTAATGAAATATACTCTTAGAATCCTTTGGATTAAATTATGATACTCGTATCATATATAACATTTAATATAAACTTGTTGATATTATGACATATTGTTATACAAATAATATAAAATCACAAATTTAAATAAAAATTACGTTGATGTCCTAAATTCCATGAATTTATTGAGCATTCCTCGTGAGGCTAATTCCATTAAGCACGCCCTGCTGGGCTCCATATTGTGAGGCTTAAGCCAACTTGCCCGGACAGACCCGCCTGGAAGGGCTCGGATTAGGTTGTTATTCGCGTAAAGCAAGATTCTTAGATGAACGGTGGGGTCATACCTTACCTCAATTGTTGTTGCAGAATTTTAGCTTTACTCGTCGTATTAGAGAATTTTTTGTATACCTACTCAAAATAAATTCGTTATAATCTTATATTTTTTTAGTAATAAAATGCGATATGACCTGAACATGTTAGCTCATCTTATTCATCAGAAGCAGATATGCCATGATAAGGGTGATCTTTTGTAACCCTAACGAAGCTCCGGCGGGAGCGAAACTGGTTGGTTGTACCAAAATAAAGTGGTGTGAAAACAAATTAAAAGTGTTTTAATATTATATTTAATAATGCCACACCACAAATTAAGTGCTTCTAACGAAAGAAATTATTTTTTTGTAATGTTTTATTTCTGATTCAGAAAACTGCCAATGGGTAAACATCCCAAGAATTTTTTAGAAAGATCAATAAATCAATTTATGCACATTCTTATGAGACAAGATAGAAAAATAAAGGCTCCCATTTAGAAGAAAAACAGACGTCCTAATTGCCTTATTTATAAGTTATTGAAGATGTATGAGGAAATCCGAATAGAAAAAATATTAACGAATTTTTATGAATAAAAAACTGTTTTTTCCACTTTTGAGTTTATTTTTCTCGACATGTTTCGAAGGCTTACACCTTCATCATCAGGAGAACGTTTCCGAAAAGTTTATATCGTTCTCCCGATGATGAAGGTGTAAGCCTTCGAAACATGACGAGGAAAATAAACTCAAAAGTGGAAAAAACAGTGATTTAATTCATTAAATTTCGTCATTATGGAATTCCACAGTGTTAATTTTATCTAAAAAAAAAAGGATTTTTGGATAAATTGAGTGATGCGAGTTGATGTGACCGCGTAACAACCTTTTGACATGTTAATTATTATTTTTGAATGTAAAAGTTCATGTGTTATGTCTTCTTCTTCTTCTTGTCCTGTCACACCTCCGTGGTGCATAGGACCTCAACGAACCTTCTCCACCCGACTCTATCGCACGCCTGGTGCCTAACATCGTCCCACGTGAGGCCTGCTGCTTTAACCTCGTCCTGCAGCGGGTTCTTCTCCAGGTGGCTCTAGATCTGCCTCGCTTCCTCTTTCTCCCTATAGGGGGCCAGTCTAGTGCGTCGAGCGATGCAGGCTGGGTTCCGTCTCAGAGTGTAACCGATCCACAGTCTTTTGCGTCTAGCGACTTGTTCTCTAATTGGCTTTTCACCTACCCATGGTCCAGAGATCGGCATTTGATACTGTTTGGGGCCAACAGATCACGAATATTGAGCAAACCCACCTATTTATAAACACTTGGAGTTTTCCAATAACGTCCGCGGTAGATTTCTAAGTCTCACATCCGTACAGCAGTACGCTTTTAACGCTACTGTTGAATATTTGGAGCTTGATCTTTCTCGAAATGATACTGGAACGCCATACAGGGCAAAGCATTGCGAAAGCCTTTGCGTTGTTGAGGCTGCTTGCTACATCCTCTTCCGTACTTCCCAAGCCCGCTATCATACTACCAAGGAAGCGAAAATCGAGAACGGTCGAGAAAAATAATCTCAAATGTAGAAAAAACAGTGTTTTAATCCATACAAAAAACTGGACATTGTTATCATGAGAGTAACTTGGTTTTTATAATTGTCTATTACTTCATTGTGTGGATTGTTTAAGTTTAAGTTAAATAAACTTGGACTTGGACTTGGATCTTCTGGCTTACAGAGGTTTATCTGTAATGGCTATTCCTCTTACGTCTGTAGGAAACATTGTTGAAATGTGATTTGGTAATTATTTTATGATGGGGCAAAATGTATGGTCAGGAGTGTCCCTCCGAAAGAGGGCGAAGAGGGATTTAGGGTTTATGATAAAGTCTTACATTATTGTCAAGGAATGGAAGACCAGTTAGGGTTGGGATTGTATTTATAAAAAATCTATTCCCGAGGGGAAAAGTATCAGTGTTTTCGTTCACAAAATATTTAACTCTATGATACTGCATGATTACAAAAAAATATCTAATCATCTCTGATTAATTTAGGTACTTAACGCATTATCACTTGATACGATATTTGAGTTGACTAACTTCATGCATCCCTGATCTTAACATATCGACTCAATTGAGTTGAACGGACCGATATGATATCTCGGTACCCTCTGATAATCTTGCAGTATCTAGTTACATACGGTTCAAATAAGCCGCACCATGTATAATCCGATTATTGACTAACGTCCGCGGAGAGATGAAATCATTATTACGTCTGTCCCAACTCTCAACTACAGAATAACTGCCACTAAGACAGGAGTTTCCGGACCCAGAATCCATAGAGACTATTATTCGCTCCATAGAGATTATTAATATGAGAGCGGGGTTTCATGTTTGTATTTAGAAGGGTTTAAATAATAAAATCAACTATTTTATATGCGCTATATTTAGAGTAAAAAAGTAAACTAATCGTTTGAAATAATTAAGAGCTAATAACGAACAAATAAGGCTCTTGGCCTAACAGAAGCCGTTGTCGTAGAAGACCTTCGTGGCCGAGGGACAAGTGTTACGACTACCACACTGAAGGCCCCTGGTTTGATTCACGGCAATAGCAATGTGATTGTCACACTGTTTTTGGTCTAGTGTAGAATTGTCACACTGTCTTTGGTCTAGTGTAGAATTCACGTAACAATAAAATGGTGATAGATTAGCTACCTATCACTTCTTCTTCTTCTTCTTCCTCACCCTATTCCCGTCCACTCCTGGACAAAAGTCTCCTTCATTCGCTTCCATGTCACTCTGTCCTGTGCAGACTGCATCCAAGTTATTCCGACGTGTCTGTTCAAATCATCCTTCCATTGCAGTTGCGGTCGCCCTGCACTTCTCTTTGCCGTCCACGGTCTCCAAATCACTAGTCTACTTGTCCAATTTTCGTCTGAGCTTATGGCTACGTGACCTGCCCATTGCCAATTTAGAGTCCGCATTTATTCTGCTCTCATCTTTCTTCTGCCAGTTCTATGCTTCGCTTCCATACATAGGGGTTGGGACCAGAACTCCATTACGAACGGCCATTTATTTGTTTTTAACTAATAAAAATGAAAAGTTTCCCTTCTGTAAGTTTTATTATATTTTTTGGGAATGACACATTTCGCCTTGCTAAATCAACATTTCGTTTTGCATAAAAAAATTCTGCATCGCCCTGCGGACCCCTGTTCAAACACGAAGGACATCTCTAATAATAAGTCTTTTTATATCAGTGCCTAGCTGGAAACATGCTTATCTGAGCATCAATGACGTCAGCGGAAAATTGTTTTTTCTCTCACAAAGTTCACACCTAAAGTGTAACCTTGCGCAGATCGATCGCGGTAACACAATTTGTATTTATTTTGTGACATGCTATTATTATTTCTTTTTCTTCTTCTTCCACATCTCGGTGCTACCGGTGTGCTCCGAGAAGACGCCACTGGCTCTTGTCTCTGGCTATCTTTTTCCATTCTCAAGATTTTTAGCGGAGTCCGAGTTCCGACAAGAATAACATGTTTCGCCTTGCTAAGGCATTATGATTAACCCTGCGATGAACCTTATCTTTATCCACACATAGTCACCTACTGTTATGATGTCAGTATCATGATGTAAAACTCCATATGAGAGAATTAATACAAATGAAGACATTATAATTATAATATGAAAACGTCAGTCTTCTAGGAGTTTTATATTATATACGTTTATCAAACATTTGATATTGCCGAAACATGTCATTCCATATAAAACTTAATAAAACTCCTATAAGACAAGCGTTTTCATTATATTAATTATTTAATGTGGAGTTTTACATCATTGCTCAAGAAACAATAAACAAATGAAGACGTCTGTGTTTGAGAAGTTTTATTATAATTTATGTGAATGTCATATTTCGCCTGTCTAAGACATAATCCAATCGTATTTTATATTGTCTTAGACAGGCGAAACATGCCATTCACATAAAATATAATAAAACTTTTAGAAAACGGACATTGTCATTCGTGTAAACCATTTCATATGGTATTTTACATCATTGTTCAAGAAACAATAAATATGTTGTGCATTTTTCAGTTTATTTTTCTCGATATGTTAAGATATTATACTATCATCGTTAGTAGATGATTACAAATGATAAAAGTCTGATATCTTTGATGTTTTAGATAAATTTGTTGAGATCAATTAAATAAAACAAAAAAAAAACGCGGAAATCAAGAAAATAAAAACAGAATATTGGGCCAAATTCTCAAAAGATATGGAATATGACCTTCATGGTGCCCAAAGAAAAGTGGAAACTACTTAAAAACCAAAGAAAGCCTATCAATGAATACACTCAGACAACAAAAATTCCAATTGATGAATGGGAAAGGTACTTCAAACAACTCTATTCTATGGACCCGGGGCACGGATACCCGACAATTGAAGCTACTGTAGAAGAAACATTCAGTGAAATAGAGACACTGACACATATTAAGAAGCTGAAAAATAGGAAGGCTCCCGGAATCGATAACATCCCCAATGAATTAATTAAGTACTCTGGCGTAGAATGTATAAAAGAGATCCAAAACATATTTAACAGGATATTGGCCGCTGGAACTATACCACAGGAATGGAGAATAAGTATAACAACACCTGTATTTAAGAAAGGGCAAAAGAAAAACCTAGAGAACTACAGAGGTATCTCCTTATTATGCACAATGCTTAAGCTATTTACAAGTATTCTGAAAACGAAACTTGAGCAAAAGATAACGAATAGGGAAGAACAGCAGGGTTTTCGACGAAATCGCTCCACAACAGATGCAATCTTCATTCTGAGGCAACTGAAAGAGAAAGCAATTGAATATAATAAAGTAGCCTATATATGTTTTGTCGATCTGACTAAGGCATTTGACAGGGTGTTGTTAAGAGATATTGTCAGAAAATTACAGGAAGGAGGAATATCCAATACATTGATAAAGACTGTCCAAGATCTATATACCAATTGCAAAACGAAAATTAAGGTTGACAATGAACTGTTTAGGGAAATTCCTACAAGCAATGGTATAAGACAGGGAGATAGTTTGAGCCCCTTTCTGTTCAATCTTATTATGGACGAAATTATAGAAGAGGTAGCTGGCCTGGGACTAGGTTATAAAATGGGCAGTAAAACTGTGAATGTCATTTGCTATGCGGACGATGCCGCATTAATAGCAGAGTCTGAAGATGACCTGCAAAGAATGTTGTACAAATTCCACACAGTATCCCAAAGGCTAAATATGGCTATATCAGTCAACAAAACAAAAAGTCTCACTATATCTAGGCAACCTGCAAGATGTAAACTGACTGTTGATGATATACCTGTGGAGCAGGTGATGAGTTTCAGGTATTTGGGAGTGGAGATCTGCAGCCAAAGTGACCTTTATACCGAAGTACGTGAACAAGTCAGTAAAGCCTCTGCCGTGTCAGGATGCCTGAAGAATCTGGTCTGGAAAAACAAGCACATGCGTATCGACAGCAAGATCAGAATATACAAAACATGCGTGCGACCCATCATGACGTACGCTGTAGAGACGCGGGCTGACACTGTGCGAACCAAGGGACTACTTAGAACATCGGAGATGAAGGTCCTAAGATCAATTACTGGAAAAACCCTCCGAGATCGTGTCCGCAACGCAGACATAAGGAAAACCTGCGAAATAGAGGATATCGTTCAGTGGAGTAGATCCAGAAGAAGATACTGGAGGGACCATGTAGCCCGAATGGATGGTGACAGACTCGCATATACAGCCGCCTATGAAATCCCTTCCGGACACCGCCCACCTGGAAGACCGCCTAAGAGATGGAGGGACAGCTGGATCTCATCATCCGACGAGATATGATTTCTGTGTCACAGATCGTCAGATCTATCAAAAGAAGAAGAAGAAGAAGAAAAAAAACGTTTTTTTTTTTAAATATAAAAGATTTTATTTCCCCACACAAAAAGCAACAATTTTAGTATCAACAAATATATTTAAATATTTGGAAAGTTTTTCATAAAAAAAGGCTTAGACTGATTTCTGTGTGGGCGTATTCCGTAAATGAAGATAAGTTAAATAGGACAGATTAAACCTGAAACGTAATAATTATGCACGATAGAGCCTTAAAAGCTTTTATCTTTCAATTGCGAGTTTTACGGTGTTGTGTTCGGTACTATTTTTAGCGGTGGAAAAGCGAACACGAAACATCTACGTGATAATATTTTGTGTGTTGAGTTAACTTCATTTTGCTAGAAATTCTCTATTTTTAACGTGCTTATTGAGTTTGCAATACGTGTGGGCGGTACTTGTACACTTTATCCAATTAGTTTTGCGAGTCGAATAATTAAAAAAAAAGAACTCCTAAATTTTGCCCCCAGTAGAGGGAATATTTTATATGTAACAAGCTGTATTACCCGGCATTTCCTGTTATAGGTTTTATCATTCCAATGATTATTGCCACTTTACCGCGTATATTTGAAAAAACTAACTAACTTACCATCACGCCGTCTCCCCGAAAGAGTAGGCAGAAAGAATGGACTGTCACACTTTTACTGATGCGGACCTCCATCCTTCTCTTTTCGCTCCACGGGAGACGCGGTGTGATGGGTTGCGAACCTCATCGCCACTTTTGCCTATATTTGCATATTTTATTTATTTATTTCAATAACGATAGCATCAACAATCAACGATAACTTGGAATGTTTTATACAGTCATCACCGGGTTTGTAAATAAATAGATTATTTATTGTTCTCTCGATGAAGGTATAAAACTTTCGAAATTCATCCAGGAAAATGAATTTGAAAACAAATAAAAACTGCTTATTGTTTCTTGAACAGTGATGTAAAACTGAGAAAAACATGGCATGACCAAATTAATCAAATTTTAAAGGTTGGTCATGTTCGAAGTCGGAAGAATCGACGTGCGTGTATGACTCGCTTTATGAATGTGAAGAAAGCTAGAGAGGTGTGCCAGGATAGAGTAGTGTGGCGATCCACTCTCTCTGCCTACCCCTGCGGAGAAACGGCGTGATGGTTTGCTGTTGTAGTTATTGTTGAACAATTTATAATGTTAAAGTATCACAGTGTTTCAGCCAAAACAATGGAAATTTGATATATTTACAAATTAAAGTTTAAGAATAAAAAAAAATTAAATATTCACAGCAGCAATGTGATAACAACCGTCCAGTTCAGAAGATGACGAAAAGTTACAATGGTGTAGATTGTGTGTTTTATTAAGCGGACCGTAATAGTACACAATGCATATCCCAAAAGTGGACCTTGCATTGCAGGTATAAACACTAATATTACGCATCATGACAAAAATATTTGTTGGAACCAAAAATAAAATTATGGAACGGTATCTCAGAGATATTATTTACATAAGTTAATATTCATAATATATATAGAATACTATTGTCATAAATCAGTATAATCCGATAGCGAAATCACCGGTCCCGTACGGGACCACTTGGCGGCTAAAGGTTAGATATAATTGAGCTCAACGCTTTATTATTTTTCTATGCAGTTTCAATACTGGGAATTGGTTTGCAGCAAAGTCTTAAGTCTCGTCATCTACAGCGCTCGGTTTTCTGCAGCCCTCTTATTATATAATATAAATAAAATAATGTTATAATTACGATTTTCAAATGTTTCTCACACGAAAAACAAAATATTTGTTTGTTTTTTTGTACACAAATACTTGTAGATAAATACTGGATTTTTACCCATTGCGGGTTTATCATTTTTTAAGGATTAATTTTATCTCAATAGAGACGAAGATGTAAATTTTTGGAAACAGAATATGGTAGTCGAGGCGTTTACAGGACTTATGACCTGTCATTGGTTGGGTTAAGCGATCACTTTATGTTAACAACATTTCCCATTCTGCCCTTCTTACGACACCACATTTGACAAATAGTAGTATATATAATATACAAGTTCCAAAAAAATTGTCAAATGTGGTGTCGTAAGAAGGGCGGAATAGGGAATGTTGTTAACATAAAGTGATCGCTTAACCCAACCAATGACAGGTCATAAGTACTGTAAACGCCTCGACTACCATATTCTGTTTCCAAATAATTTACATCTTCGTCTCTATTGAGATACAATTAATCCTTAAAAAAAATTAGTTTGATGACGTAAGTATTCATGTTCTTTTATAAGAGAAATATTATTGGCGTCTGTAGTAGTAATCATTTTTGAGAATTGAAAGTATATTGACAAAATAAAATAATCACAAGAACTTTCAGAATATTCGTTCTCCCGTATATAAAGCGAGGCTGGCACTATTTGTAGAAAATTTCCTCTCATTTTTGGGTTATTTTGTTTTCTCTTGTAGTCCATTACTTTCCACCGCAAATTCTCCCAGCAATCCATCAAGAGGGTCCCGTATTATTATACGAATTTGTGTGATGGATGTTAATAAATGTATTTTGACGTTACATCACCACTGTAAGTTATTTCGTGAGTTATTGTAATGTTGTCTTTATTAATAGACGCAAATCGAAACACAATATTTATAACACAATATATTTTATGAATAATAAAGACGAAAAGTTGTCTTTGGCACTCAATCACTATTTAAATGTTATTATTTTCACTTTGGAACTTCTTCTTCTTAATTTTTAGTCGTATGACCTGTTTTTGATGGTGAACTGTTCTGGGATGATGACATCCAGCCATCCCTCGAACTGAGGAGGGAAGGATTACTGTCCACACATTTTTTCGATTCGGGACTTTAACTGATTCGGGGCTCTATTGAGAACCCCTATGTTCTGGAGCAAATAGGTCTTTTTGTTCCTGATGGCTACCTGCGACAACGCCGACATCAATTGTTCTTTACTCCGTCACGCAGAACCAACCTGCCTTTGGTGATTCCAGTAGGAAGAGCAATTCGGACGCTGAATCTAATCATCTCGGATTTGGACATTTTCAGTGTCAGTGAGGCAGTATTCATAAAAAAAATATTTTTAATTCTGGAAAGAGTACTGCCTCACTGACGTCGACATATTTGTATTCCTTCTGATATGTATGATTTTTTTGGTCCCATGTTGTTTTGTTTTATTTTATCTTTGTAATACCTTTTTGGGTCCAAATGAGTCGCCTAAATGTTTTATCGTTTGTAATGTCTCATTTGTGTATAATGTATAAATAAATAAATACCTTCATCTCTTCGGCAGCATTCCTAGTATTCTCTTGCTGCTAAGGTTTTCATCTTTGTAATATTTTTAATACTAGCATCCTCCATATGATCCCTCCAAAAGCGCCTTCTGCTTCTTCCCCACCTCACTATGTCTCATGCGGTCTCCTCGGATATCGAAGTCTTTCATTTTAATGAAAGTTCGTTCAGAAGGCAATTCCTCTTAAATCTGGAGAGTATCCTGTCTTCCTAATGTTGAACCATCTCTAATGCGTTTCTGGTATTATACTATACACAATATATTATTTTACCTGTTCTCAATAGATGCCTTAAAAATTAATTTTGTAATGTCTGTTGCTGAAATAAACTGATTTGATTTGATTTGATTTGATTCAACGCACAGATAGATCTTACTGTCTCATTTCTGATCCGATTTCTGAAATTTCTGAGGTATCTGCCTGCGATGGAGCGTAAGGTTCTCATTTTAGCTTCTCTGGGAAGGTTCTTAGTCCTATTGGTATCGGCTCTAACTTCTATCCCATATGTCATGATGGGGCGGACGTATACGTTGTATATCCTGCATTGCTTTCTTTTAGCATGTAATAAAAATGTTATTTCCTGAAAAATGACTTTCATATTTCGATGTCTTTTATATAAATGGCAAACTCTTCGATATTAGGCAGATTAGTTGAACCAACGTGCAGCTTCCAGACAAATTTCAGAGATCGGGCTTTCGCGGTGGCATGTCCTTCCGCATGGAATATGCTCCTTGCGCGCCTCAGATGCATTGACAATCCAACTGAGTTTAAATCTAACTTAAACCCCCGCTATTTTAAAATATATCATAAAATATAAACAACTATTTTCTGATTGGTGGTGACATATAAACTCTCATGACTAAAAACATTGCTAAAGCGCCCTTGAGGCGAGCTATTCACGAAAACAGCGCTATAAAAATTTGCCTAATTATTATTATTATTATTATTATCAGACGTAATAGGAATAGCCACAAGAGCTGAAGCTCTGTAAACCAGACGATTCCAATATGTACGGTTTATATATTGAAGATCGAAAGAACGGTCGAAAGAAATGTTAAAATAAAAGTTTTATATTGCCTTTTTTATTTTTAAATACTTTGTATATACAACACTTACATTAAAAAAATTAAAATTACATAGACATGTTTCGGTAAACCAGTCCTTCTTCAGTGATACATATTATAAAGATATATATTTAAAATAATATAAAATTGTTTACATTATAAAATATTATATAATCTTTATAACATCTGTCAGATCATATAAACAATTTTATAATATTTTAAATATGTATGTACTATGTATCACTGAAGGAGGACTGGTTGTCCGAAACATATCTATGTAATTAATTTTTTTTTCATGTAAGTGTTGTACATACAAAGTTTATAAAAAAGAAAAGGAGAAATTAAGCATCTACAACACAAAGTATGGCGAATATAGAAGAGAATGAAAGTTTTTTAGAGGTTTACTCATACTCAAAAAATGATCAGTGGTTACTCACACTCTAAAAATCATGTTTTAAATTTTGTATACTTAACCGCTAGACATGCCATATGGCTAGACACGTAATCATTTTAAAATTCTAAAGACATGAATATATCCGGAATCACTTGTGCATCGCTCGGCAGTACACATTTTCGGCGAAAATCAACATCCTGCACTTTCGTTTTCCGCACGTGTTGTTCCGAGGAGTCGATCTCTGGATGGCAGCCGCTTATTTAACATTAAACGCGAGTTATATTTAGACACAATATGCTCCAGGGGCGAAATGCTGGATTATCGCATTCCGTTGTATACCACATCTTCTGCAGCGGTAGTTAACTGAGATTAATTCTGTAACAAAACAGAGATACGCCTCGTTGAATGTCGATTCCAACATAATACAAAACTGCTGTTATTATATTATAATATATGTAAATAGGCAAAAACTACCAAATCGCATTCCAACAATGTTTCCTACAGACGTAAGAGGAAAAGCCATTAGAGCTGAACCTCTGTAAGCCAGAAGATCCAAGTCCAAGTCCAAGTCCGTACGGTTGTCGTCAAACAAAAAGTACGAAATTTGAATTTCGAATACAATAAAGTATTTTTTGTGAATTTACGAGTATACTTATACTTGTATACGAATAATGGATTTCACCCACCGTGGGTTATCAATTCATGATTTAATTGTATCTCAATAGAGACGAAGATGCAAATTGGAAACTGAATATGGTTGATCAAGGTGTTTACAGGACTTATGACCTGTCATTGGTTGGGTTAAGCGCACGCTTTATGTAATTACAACATTCCCCATTCCACCTTTTTCTTTATGACCATGTATGACAAATTTTTGGAAGTTGTATATATGTTACAAACCTATGCCTAATTTCACATGTCAGTTTCAATGTGCCATCTATGAAGATTTTTGATTATTGTTTGCCATATAGATAGGAGTGTGACATCTCCAGGCGGCTTCTAACAATGCGCTAATGGCGGGGTAGCCATTCACATTGAAGTTAAAAAGATGTTCTGCTTAATGCTTAATAAACATAAATCTCCATAAATGGCGTTAGTGTGTAGATTATATATAGAGTTATCTTAAAAATATTAACATGTACAATCGAAAATCTTCATAGATGGCACATTGAAACTGACATGTGAAATTAGGCATAGATTTGTAACATATGTACAACTTCCAAAAATTTGTCATACATGGTCATAAAGAAAAAAGTGGAATGGGGAATGTTGTAATTACATAAAGCGTGTGCTTAACCCAACCAATGACAGGTCATAAGTCCTGCAAACACCTTGATCAACCATATTCAGTTTCCAATTTGCATCTTCGTCTCTATTTAGATACAATTAACACAATAAAGTAATTCAAAATGCACACTATGCGTATTCCCGAGAACGTTTCTGTATTATTTTGAATTTTGTTTTGATAATAGTTGTATGACAAACAAATCATCCGTGAATATTTCACGGGTTGCAAACTAGTAAAAAATATGATTTATTAACAAGAATTCCAGATGATATTAAATTATAGTATATTTGATAGGAATGATAATACTCACCTTGAAGGCTGGGCCACACTGTTTGAAACAAGCTCTCCACAGGGGTGACCTTGGTGGAGAGCTGTGGAGCCCACGGTTGGTGTAGCGTCCACATACTGTTGTAAACAAGCTCTCCACATGTGGAATGCGTGTTTAAACGGTGGATATGCGCGTCCGTCCACAAAAGTTGTTGAAGGTCAAATGAATTTTGGTTTCAAACAAGTGTCTACACAGTTTTAAGCCACCAGTGGAGACCGATGTGGAGAGCTTGTTTAAAACAGTGTGGCACGGCTTTAAGGCATCAAATTGATAGTATAATAGAATGACGAAATATGTTATTCCCATAAAATATAATAAAATTTCGAAAAAACAGACGTTTTCATTCGAATTAATTATTGAAGATCAATTGGATTTTTGTTTCTTAAACAATTATGTAAAACTCCAAATTAAATAATTGAAACGAATGAAAACGTCTATTTTCTAGAACTTATAATAAACCATTTGTGGAAATAACATGTTTCGCCTGTTTAAGGCATTATCAAATTACGCATTTGATAATTAAACATTTTTTTGATAATTCCTTAGACGGGCGAAACATGTCATTCCCATAAATTATAATAAAACTTCAGGAAACTAGCGACCTTTGTGGCAGAGTGGTAAGAGCTCTGACTGGCATTTCATTTCATTTTCATTTCATTTCATTTCATTTATTTTGATAATAATCACAAACATTACAGACATACAATTCCAAATCGTTTGCAATTACATTATAAACAGAGAAGCATTAAAAAAAATAAAAATTAAGCTTAAGAGTAAGAAAAAATCATAACATTGATATTGCATCCCTGAGGCAACTCACACTATCACGAAATATGTCGACCTCCGAGGCGATCCGATTAAGCAATAAGATTGCCCTACCCACAGCATACCGAAGGTTCCGGGTTCGATTCCCGGCGATGGAAGTGTGATTGTCACACTGTCTTTGGTCTGGTGTAGAATACTTGTGACAATAAAATGGCGATAGATTAGCTACCTATCACATGTCACGAGAATCAATATATCAGCTAAAAACAAATTGTATACAGTAATTGGGTTTAAGCTAAGCGACCTCCTGTATACAAAAAAAAACATACATTTTCATTGGTTGTATTAATGATACCTGTAAAAACGTTAAAAAAAACACGGTGGTTTATATATGTGCTTGGTATATTCGTAATATACAATAGTAATTTTCGTAAAATAATAAATTGGTTCGAAGATATGATATCCAATTGAAACTGTTTGTATAAAACGTAAATAAATTAGTGATCGAATCCGTCTGTCATTCGGGAAAATTATTCCATATTTCTCGTAGGATATTGGCAGTATAAAAGGATATCAGTATGTTGATTTACTGAGGGCTTCCATACGCATTCCAACAGCTCGAGGTAAATAATGTATCGAGGAAGAAATAATTCAAAGGGTTTTTCTCCGGGGAATATCAATAACTTGCGCTGTTGATTGAAAACTGAGTCCAGTAGATTTATTGTCCGCTGGTTCGGATGCCCTCCTGGGTATTTCAAATTATTCCTGGAAGGTACGGCAACAGGCTTAAGGCTGCAGACTCCAGAACAATTATATTACATATAAACGACAAAAGTCGATCTTTTCTATTTACGAAATAATTCATATTCCCTGAAGGATGAGCCTGAAAAGATAGACTCCATTTACTTGGCTACATCTTGGTAGATTAGGCATAACACTTTGATATCTGAAATTAGATATAAAGTATATACTCGTATAGTACTATTAGATAAGAGGAACACAGAAGGGTTCCCACCACATACCCGAGGCTGTTATAGGGCGCAGCGGCACCCTTTCGTAAGCCTTGCTCATACACTTTCTAGGCCTGTCCCCGTCCATCCGGGACATACATTTAATTTACGCAAACACAATGGGATGCCAGGCCACATTTACTCTACTTTGTATTTCCTTCTTTGTCCCGCACTTCCACAAGTAAACTACTATTTATTTTGAAATATAGAAATAATAACAATCTTACAAAATAGAGTCTTACCACCTAGTTTTAAACATAATACACACTTAGAACTATTCACATGGGGGAAGGCAGGACACAGTATGAGGGAGGAGGAGGGATGTGGGGATCTGGGGTGGAGCAAAGTAGAGGGGGTCAGCAAGGTTAGAGTAGAGGGAAGATAGATATAAAGTATAAATGTATTAAATATAATATTAATTGACCGGAGTCGAGCTTCGTGGCAGAGTGGTGAGAGCTCTGCTGAAAGGGGACGCTATTTGATCCATCATACATTTATTTTATGCTCTACGTCATTTTTAATCGTGCCATGATTGGTGAGAATAGAACCGAGATATAATAGAACCGAAGTGGTCCACATTTTTTAATGGGATGGCTTCCAGGTAGATGGATAATGTGTTACGATATTTTAATATTTGGTAAATCTGTTTTAGGGGAAGAGGGGTGTTGTATTTTTTCTTTTAAAGGGGTGGGCAAAAAAAAATAGTGAACCCCATGCACTAGACCAGCGGTCGTGGAACCGGGGTAAATTAACCCAAATGGGGTAAAAATGAATTTTTTGGGGTAATAAGGAAATTTTTCCAGTTTGCTATTTCATAAACGTGTTAGTACTTTTACTTACTATTTTCATGTAACTTTTTATTATTTTCAGTGTAAATTAATTTTCTTTTCAAAATGGGTGGAGCGGGTAATATCGACTTACGCAAAAATATGTTGGAGTAATGGTTAAAAAAGTTCCCCGACCGCTGCACTAGACAATGGGTGGCCAACCTTTTCAGAAGCCGGGCCAGATTTTTAAAATGAGATTTTTACTGGGCCGTACAACAAAAAGTATGTTATTATTCAAAGCAAACAATTAATAAATTGTTTTTATAAGAACTAACTAAGTAGTAGGAAGAAAAAATGGACTGACACAATTTAACCAATGCGGTATACTTCAAATTCTGGAATACTTTTTGACTTGCTTGCGAAGAATGATTGTATTTCTTGCTTCAAATCAAACACTCTTTTCAACATTTTGGAACGGGTCAGCCATCTTACTTCTACATAAAATGTACCGTCATTATACTCTGAATCCAAAAACTTGAGAAACTCTTGGAACTGACGGTGATTCAACCTCTTCGACTGAATAAAGTTGATTATTTGTTAACACGAATATACCATAGAAGAAATTGTCATGATAGTTAAATCGATGTACTGAGATACTTCCATATATGGTATATGATACGAACTACGCACGATAGGAGTTTCTTTTGGTGGTTTTATGTACACCAAAATGATTCTTGCTGGTTAAGTGCTTAATTACAGCTAATTTTAAAAACGGTGGATACGTGTAATATAAATTAAATAAACACAAAAGTCCGGATCGTCCATGTCAACATGTGCAACATCGAAAAAAACATTATGTGTTATTACATTATGTGCTAAATTAAAAAACGGTAGATTCGTGGAACATAAATTAAATAGACAATATGTGCACCATCTAAAAAGAACATTTTGTGTTAAATTATTTTAATTTTTTTATTTATTTTATATCATTGTATTTTATATTATTTGTTTTAGATTTATTTTGTGGGTGTTGGACGATCTGGTTTGCGCGGGAGATGCCTATTGGTGGCGATGAGGTTCGCAACCCATCACACCGCGTCTCCCGCGGGGCGAAAAGAGAAGGATGGAGTGTCGCATCAGTAAAAGTGTGAGTCCATTCTTTCTACCTATCCTTTCGGGGAGACGGCGTGTTGGTTAGTTAGTTAGTCAAAAGAAAAAAAAAGTGCATATGCTTCGCGGCCATAAGAAAACACCCAGCGGGCCGCGGGTTGGCCACCCTTGTACTAGACGGTGGCAAGATTTTTCTAGAAGCTGATCGACAGAAATTAGAGTCGTGAAATAAATTTTAATACGAAAATTAATATGTTTATTTACCGACTCAAAGCGTCCCAAACAATATTTGATTGGTGGTATAAAATGTTAATGATAACTTATATTGGTGTGTTGATGCCATTAAAATTAACGTCTCTTTGTTCCATTGTAGATAAATTTCATCTATGAAACATTAGCCGTGATGCTTCACCTATAAGTCTCGCCTCTAGTTTCTCACAGCCGAAATGATTTGCAGTCGAATATAACGCGCCCAGATCCACTATCGCGTTTTGTTAGATCTTTTGTGCGCATCCAGGGTTGTCAGTATTATGAAATCTCAGATCCGCACATTTACTATTTCGAAATATAAAAAATAAATCAACTAACTAACTAACTAACTAACTAACCATCACGCCGTCTCCCCGAAGGGGTAGGCAGAAAGAATGGACTGCCACACCTTTCTTTCCTGACATATTTCTCTCGCTTCCTCAACATTCATACATCGTGTCATGCACGCGCGTAGATTCCTCTGACTCCTCACGTGGCCGACATTCAATATTTGATTTATTTGATCGTGCCCCTTTTTTCTTGGTCTTCCTCTATTTCTGGTACCATTTACATCATTAACATATAATTTTTTTACCATTCTTTCTTCATTCATTCTTTCCATATGTCCAAACCATCTTAATGATCCTTTCATTATTTTGTTCATGACACCATCATTCGCACCGCATTCACTTCTTATATTTTCATTCGACACTCTATCATACACAGAATATCCACACATTCAAAATAAATCAAAGAATTTTAAATTTTATTAAAAAAGAAAAATCGTATTTTTATCTAACTTTTAATTTAATTTTTAGATAAACTGAAGGTGTTAACACTATGGAATTCCATAATGACGAATTTTTATGAATTAAAACACTGTTTTTTCCACTTTTGAGTTTATTTTTTTCGACATTTTTCCTTCTTCATCGGGAAAACGATATAAACCGTTCTCCCGATGATGAAGGTGTAAAACATGGCTAATTCATATATTTCGTTTTAATTTTATATAATAGTCGTATAAAAAGTATTCATATAATAATCTGCCAAAATCACAGGTATAATATACATATTTACTTGATTAAATACTTATTTACTGTTTCTTGAACAATGATTTAAAACTCCATATTAAATTATTCATATGAATAAAAACGTTAGAAAATAACCAGTAAATAATTATGAATTAAAACTTCTTTCCTCTTTTGAGTTTATTTTTCTAGACATGTTTCGATGGCTTTACACCTTCATCATAGGGAGAACGCTTTAAACTACCCAAAATTATTTAATAACATATATAATATATGTTATTTATCAGTTATTTAGGGACTCTGGATTAGTCATAGAAGTTCATGAGGCTATTATAAGGCGTAGCGGCGCCCTTTTATCAGCTTAGCTCGTAGGGTCCAGGGAGAGCCCTGAGCCTGCCCCTGTCCATCTGGGATTTACATATAAATAAAAACGAGGACAGCAAGGGGGTGCCAGACCACATTTAATCTACTCTATTTTCCTTCTACGTATATCCCTCCGTACTTTATTGAATAAATAAAAATATACATACACAGTTCAATACATTATACAATACATTATAAGACGCCACAGGTACATACAGCGGGAAGTACAGGAGGGGCAGGATAGGAAAAATCTGAGAGTACAGTTTGTGACATGTAGGACAAAGGACGATGCTAAGGAAGCATTTCATAATATTAAATATATATCACGGCACTAATTATTATAGTGGCCTTGAGGGAGAAAAACGAGGCCCGGCACTGCAGAGCAACCCCCTCCCCCCAGTGGGAAACCAGCGCACCCTTAGAGGGGAAGATACAGCACAAACTCTGGATTGGTCAGTTGATCTCGGGACAGTCCCGCTCAAGTATGAAAGTTTGGCAACCCTGTTCGCAACACACGATCCATCACACGTGATGTGTTCGCGCCGTACATTCCGGGCGTCTAGCGCGGATAATTACGAACTGCTTGGTTTTCCAAACTTTATTTGTTTTCGTTAAAAATATGACGAAGCGTATGCTGGAGAGTACATTACGTTATAAATATGATATTGTGTAAACATTCATCTTTTGAAAGTAAGTTACGTAAACATATATTTTGCGTTTGCATAAATATTCCTTCCGGTAACACTATTGACTGTAGCAAGCTGAATATTTCGCGAAACTGAGAAGTGTGAGTGCCCATATCTCCTGTCATACATAGGCGCAGCTTTAAATACTATTCTTCTTGTATTTCGTACATTATTTTCTCCTTACACTCACGATACTCGACAATGCGATACACAACACACGCAAAACTAAAAATCTAAATCTAGTTTGGGGGATGTGGTGAGAGTTAAAAGCAGTGGAAGTTTCAGCGTTTATTGCAGATCACAAGTAATTATACTTTAACAGTATTATGTACTCGTAAGGGAGCGTGCAACTGGACGTCGATAGCAGCGGGGCGGGCAGTCTGGGCGGCGAGCAGCCGAGGAAGATAAAACGCTGGGCGGTGTTGTCGGTCAGCTGGAGCGAAGACTCGCCGGAAGTTACGTGACGTAGCAGGGTAGATAGTAGCGTAGCTCGGCGGGAGAGAATCGGAAGTTCCTCGTACGTAGACTTGATAACGTAGACTCGTGTCTGTTAGAAGTCGCAAGAAGGAATGACGTATGTACCGCTTTTATATGTTTGTTTCCTTTGCACACGATGCTCTGATGGACAACCTCTAGTGACCTGTGTGAATGAATCCGGGCCCTAATTCATCACTTTTGTCCATGCAATGTATTTCATCATTGCGATATGTAGGTACAACGTCAGGTGTTTTCGGTTGTCCGCGCAATATATTTCATCATGAAATATGCTGGTACAGCAGTCAAAGTCCATTGCGTCCACTTATGTGGGTCATGCATTTCGTACTTAGCCTGCGAGGTCAATAACCTAGTATTTATTATTATTTTGTTGAATCGCTCTTTACATCGTGACAGCATGAGCCAAATCGATGTAAAGGGTATTAAAGCTATCATAGTGATTCTCGTGACATGTGATAGGTAGCTAATCCTGGTGCGGCGTCTGATTTCTTCATTCCTTATGCGGCCACGCAAGCTCACACCAAGTATCTGTCTTTCCATGGACCTCTGTGTACACTTGAGCCTGTGGAAACTTTTTTCTGTAAGAGTTGTCGTCTCTAGTTCGTATGTCATCATGGGCAGTATACACATGTCGTAAACCTTTCTTTTGAGACAATATGTTACATGACAAACATTAAAAAAAATATCACGACATTTCCTCCATCACGATGATACATCAATTTACCCTACATAAAATGAATACCAATATCTTATATAGAGAAATATTTACTAAATTTTAGTTTATCTTTTTTTACATACATTTGTAATGAATTCATCGATCGGTTATCATTTCGAGTTATGTTTTTTTAAGAACCTAAATTTTAATAAACACACTTAAAAATTAAACGTAAACTTCCTTTGAAAACGAAAGCATCGCTCGTTCTGGAAAATACATCTATAAGCCCGTGGTTCCTTGCAAATGGTGTTCTCCATCAATAATATTTTTATTTTGTAAATACAGAAAGTGTGTATGCCTGCACTGCTTTAATTCGAATAATTAATGACAGCACAGACATTTGAAAAAATAAATTAATGCTCTTCGGCATATGCCCCTGTCAAGCCGCATTCAAAGTATTCTACCACGGCACATTCGGTATTCGTGTTTAAAAAATCCTCGTGTAAAAATGTTTCTGCGATATTTTTATACGTGCAAACAATATGGACTCGCTTTTTACACGATATCGAAATAATACGATGCTCTACAAAAAAAAATCATGACCCCGGAAGGACAGACCAGGAGAATGGACCGTCACACTAATAACGACCTTTTAGACCGAGTGACATTTGCTATGACTGTCACACCGAAAGGCCCATGGTTCGATTCCCGGCAATGGCAGTAATTGTATGATTATATTATAGTGCGATAATAATAATAATAATAACAAATATAATAATGGTAAAATAATAATAATAATAATAATAATAATAATAATATTATAATAGTAATAATAATAAAAATATTAATTATGTGAATGATAATAATAATAATATAAATGATAATAATAATAATAACAATAATAATAATAATAATTATTATAAAATAATAAATAATAATAGAACTGACAAACAGGGCCGCCGTTGGGGATGGCTGCTTGAAAAATGCTGTTTGGAAAAACAAAAATATACTAAAGGAGAGAAAAATACGAATCTACAAGACATGAATACGTCCTTTAATGACATATGGAGCTGATACCATCAGAACAAAAAGTCTCCTAGGAACCACAGAAATGAAGACTCTCCAATCCGTTGCGGGAACGACACTCCGAGACAGAGTAAGAAATTCTGAAATAAGAAAGATCTATAATGTGGAAATTGTCGTACCGTGGGGAAGACTAAGATGACGCTCCTGGAGAGATCATGCGAAAAGAGCATATTCTGAAAAAGTGATAAATATAGCCGCAAATAAAGTACCAACAGGAAATCGACCTCAAGGAAGACCACCCAAAAGATGGCGAGACAGTTGGACATCTACATCCCAAGAACAGGCTTCGAGCAATAACAGGACACAGTCCTAAATAAAGCAGCAGAAGAAGAATAAATAATAATAATATATCCCGATTCACGGCTCTAGATTCCTCCATATTCGTACAGCGAGTCATATGCATACGCACTTCTATTCATTAAAATTCTAACATGGTCGACTGTTTGGATCAGTTTAATTATGTCATGTTTTCCTCAATCTTCCTAAACTCAGAATTCCATTCACATCATTAACGTTGACTTTCTTAACCACAATTTCTTCATCCATGGGTTTCATATTTTTGTTTATAATACGCACTTTTTTCTGTTCTGAATTTCTTTTCGATATTAGCATTTGACATTCTGTCGCACATTACTCTGGGGATATTTCGAGAACTCGGCCGTGCTGGATGTAGGGCTTTTTCCTGACAGCGACAGCGTAGATTGTTTTACCAACCGGCAGCCAGAACTAACTTCCCTCTGGTGACACCGGTGGGAAGAGCAATTAATCTGCTGAACGCGGTCTCCTCGGAGATCGACGTCTTTCATATTAGTGAAAGTACGTTCAGACGGCAAATACTCTTAATTCTGGAGAGTATATTATCTTCCTAATGTCGAAACATCTCTCATGCGTTTTTGGTAGTATAATATACACAATATATTATTTTACCTGTTTTTAATAGATGCATTAAAAATTAATGTCTTTTGATGAAAAAAACTGACTTGATTTTATTTAATTGATAAAATAAAATGCAACTTTTAGACAACATATGTTTTCAGTCGTATCAACTATAAAATAAAGGCAAATACATACATTTTTATTCTGCTTTCACGCCATAAAGTGATTGCTTTACAAGAATGGTATTACATTTTTGTTGAAACCTTTTAAATAATAGGTACAATTTTTTAAAAATAGAACCAATCAATGCAGTACTTATCATTTTATTACTTCGCACAGAACGTTGTATTTACTGCTTCCTGGCATTACAAATGCCATAAAATAGTCTTTTAGGCAATTTACAAATCTCTTTAAAGATTGGTCGAGTGCTTTCTGGGATAAATAAATCTCTAGTATTTGATTGGCGGGATTTTTTATTGGCTCTATTATAAGGATGCTTCTAGCGGATTTTTCATGACCAAGCAAAATGAGTATTTTCGTAACACACGCTGCCAAGTTCAAAATAAGTGGTGACCTATTTTATTTCATAAAATAGATGTTTTATTTGCCAATATTAATCGAATACGAATCCCATATTTTTGTATAATATATTATTCGTTAAATTATAATACATTAATTCTGTGTTTGCGTATATTGAGGAGGTATTCCAGTTTATACGCTCGAATTTTAGGTGTTTTTTTGGGCGCTATAAAAAAAAACGTAAATAATTTTAGTATACATTTTTTCAAAAATTATTTATTGATATTTCAACAATATAAAAAAGTACAATTATAAAAAAATACCTAAAAAGGCAAAGGTCGGAAAAGTGGGGACTCACAAAAAATAGTATGTCCTGGTTGACAGGATTCTAGTCCTTCCAGTGATAAAAAAATATATATTTTAAATTATTGAAGAAGAATGTGTTTATCGCACTACGTAGGAAAAAATTTAAAAATATTTTTTTCGAAAAAAGGCGGCGATTTGAAAAAAAAATCACTTTTGTCCTATTTTTTTTAACTTTGAAATTTATAAAAAAAATCGAAATTTGACAATCCCAGCATCAAGAGATTACCAGGAAGGCCGCCGTAATGAATAGATGGTTGGACATCATGATCCCAGGACAGTTCGCCGTCAAAAACAGGCTATACAACCTAAATTAAGAAGATGAAGAAAACGTTTTATAATATTGGATATTATAAGATGCAGTTCATAGCGAAGGAGTGACTGGTTTGGTCATGTCCAAATAATGGACAATACAGGATTCCTCTATATTGCACTACATAATCAGTGTAATGGGACTCTTCCTCTTGGAAGACCTCCTTAAAGATGGAAGATAGCTGGGAATCCAACTAACAGAAGGAGCGATCCTCTAGATTACAGACCACATAGGTATACTCGTATAGCAACAAATAATAATAATAATAATAAGTTTTATAAACTTGTTGACCTTCAAGACCAAACTGTCTTAAAAACCTTACTATAAAACTCATTTAAGTATCTCAAACAAAATTAAGTAGAAAATGTCTTTCGTACAGCTGGATTATGACAGTTTTCTGATAGATAATTAAAGTAGGATATAATCGTGTCCACCCTCAGTTGTCAAAACGCCCGCATATGAGAAGTTTGGCTTTTCCCATTGTGTTAGGCATATTATTTGCTTTATGCCGACGCTAACCTCGCGCTGTGTTGATAGATTATATTAGGGTAATATCAAAGCGGAAGTGTTTAAAGGGGAATATTAGTAGTTCCACAGAGATGGGATCGAGATTCGTACGAAATGATACTAAGCGAGGGTCTGCTCTGCCATTGAATATACGCAGTGAATTTCACGGGACTAGGTTAATTTCCTGAAGTGATTTACGAACAAATACTGACTTGACCATATCCTCTTCAGCCATTTCTATACTGCTGGATATAGGCCTCCTCCATTTTCTTCCACTCCACTCTATCTTATCCGCTTTTCTTTGACACATTCTACCCGCGACAGGGATAATGTCGTCGGCCCATGTTTTTTGGGGTCGGCCCACTTCTCTTTTTCTATCCCATGGTCTCCATTTGAGGACTCTGGGTGCCCTTCGCTCTGTTCCCTGTCTGGCGACATGACCTGCCCACTGCCATTTCTGCTTTGCGACAAGGTCCATTATGTCTATGACATTTGTTCGGCGTCTTATTTCTTATTTTGTCTTTTAGACATACGCCTAACATTTTTCATTCCATGGACCTTTGCGCACATTTTAGTTTATGTACCGTATGGGCAATTAGCGTCATGGTTTCACGGGGAGGACTTGACCATATGATTATTAAAAAAAAGTTAATATAATTATATTAACCAACTAACTACGACCTTTCTGCAAAATCCTTAAGTATTGCATTTCGTTTAGTTTTATAATTTTCAGTTCCACTGTCTCTTCTCCAGTATTAATCTAAAGATTAATCTGCAGCCAGGCGATGCATCTCTTCTTCCACTCCGCTCGGTCTTCGGCTACTCTCTTCATCTCCGCATAAGAGGTGCAGCCCATATCTCGACAAATCTGGTCTAGGTACTCCTGGCGAGGTTGTCCTCTGCCAATCGATCCCTCGACCATTCCCTCCAATACATCATACAGGAAACATTCACAACACATGACCAATCCATCTCGCGCGCCTCTTCGCTATGTGCCAATTCTCTTCAACTGTGCTGAGAACCTCCTCATTTTTAACGTGGTCCCTCCATGAAACATGGGCAACTCGTCGGTAGGACCACATTTCAAAGTTCCACTGTATCTTCGATTATTCCGAGTCAGGCTCGTGTGTCTTGTTCTTTTCAAACTTTCTTACTCCGAGTATTATTCGACATAAAAGTTAATGGGGTTTATATATTTTTACCGATAAGTGTGCCGTTAAAATTAAAACTTGGCCGACCTTTCTGCATAATCCTTAGGTATTATTTATTATTGTTGTTAGTTTTCAATTTCTTTATATACTTCGGTTATTCCGAGTCTGTCTCGTGTGTCTTGTTTTTTTTCAAACTTTCTTACCCTAAGTCTTACTTTGTAATATTGAAGTTAAAGGGGTTAAAAATCTCACAGAATTATAATAAAAGCGCGCCGTTAAAATGAAACCTTTATGCAAAATCTTTAAGTAGCCATTTTTATTTAGTTTTTTAGTTTTCAGTTCCTTTATATCTTCAATTATTCCGATTCAGGCTCGTGTGTCTTGTTTTTTTCCAACTTTCATACCACGAGTCTAACTCGATATTAAAGTTAGAGCGGTAAAAAAAACTCACCGAATAAGTGTGCCGTTAAAATTAAAACTCGACCGATCTTTCTGGAAAATCCGACCTTTATTTTTCAGTTTCACTATATCTTCGATTATTAAGAGTAATGCTCTTTTATTTTTTAAAGTCATCGGGGCATAGAGGAGTCCCACCGCTTCCTCGAAGCTGTTATAGGCGGACGTCGCTTTACGTCAGCTTCGCCCATCCCTCGTCCATGCGCATTTATTACGAGTCAGGCTCGTGTGTCTTATTTTTTTTTAAACTTTCTGACCCCGAGTTTAACTCGATATTAAAGTTAGAGCGGTAAAAAAATCTCACCAAATAAGTGTATCGTTAAAATTAAAACTCGGCCGATTTCATTAGTTTTCAGTTTCACTATAACTTCGATAATTCCGAGGCAGGCTCGTGTGTCTTGTTTTTCCCGACTTTCTTACCCCGAGCCTAACTCTATTGAAGATAAAGCGGTTAAAAATTTTACCGAATAAGCGCGCCGATCAAATTAAAACCCGCCGACCTTTGTGCAAAATCCTTACGTAGTACATTTTTAACGAGGGTTTTGAATGAACCGTCAAATATGTTCAGAATTATTAAATTGCTGAAAGATTGAGCGAGTTTTTGAGGGCTCCGACAAAATGAACCCTCCTGCAGCAGCGCGAAGGGTTCGCCGTGTTTTAATATTGTTATGAACCAATTAAAACCGCCTTATACGAGCAGCGCTCGCAATCTGCGTTATTTGTCAAACGCAATTACAATGTAATTAGATTGCGGCGTAATCTGGGTATCTCGCTGAAATTCCACTAATTGAATTAATTTTATGAAGCTTTTGACAGTCGCCAGGTATTTCCCTTTGAGAGATAGCTAGTTGTGCATTGATGTTCATAACTATAATCATTACTCTGCTCAAAGGTGTTTGAGCGAAAGGCTGGCTTATTGTGATAATGTTATATTTATTTTGTGTATTTTATAAGTGTTAATTTAAGAGATTTGGACACATGAAAATAATAAGTGGTAAAATATTTATGTTAATTAGATAGTTGTACATGTTGTTGTACATGTACATGATGTTAAAAATTATAATTATACTCTGCTCAAAGGTGTTTGGACGAAAGGCTGGCTTATTGTAATGAAGGCTATATATATATTTTGCGTATTTTATAAGTGACATGAACAAAATAATGAAAGGATCATTAATATGATTTGGATAATGAATGGTAAATAATGTTTTTGTTAACGACGTAAACGGAACTAGAAATAGAGGAAGACCGCGGAAAACGTGACACTTATGTACGTATACAAACACGGCCTTATATATGTTAGTAGAAAAAATTCAGTAGAAATGAGATCTCTTATACGAATGTGTAGAAAATCTATATAAGTGTCGAATGAAAATATAAGAAGTGAATGCGGTGCGAATGACAGTGTTATGAACAAAATAATATAACTATGATCATTAATATGGTTTGGACACATGGAAAGAATGGTAAAAGTATATGTTAACGATGTAAATGGAATTAGAAATAGAAGAAGACCGAGGAAAACGTGGCACGATCAAATAAATCAAATATTAAATAAAGGCCACGTAAGGAGTCGGAGAAATCGATCTGCGTGTATGACACGATGTATGAATGTAGAAAAATCGGGAAAGTACGTCAGGAATGAAAATTGTGGCAGTCCATTATTTCTGCCTACCCCATTGGAGAGACCGCGTGATGGTTTTATAGTTAGATTAAAACATCCATATTCTAGTCTTCAAACATTGTCTTAAAATATCATTGAAGTTATTGCAAGTGACGTGATTTTTCTAGGTAGTGTTTCAGCAAGGTGAAACTTGTGCCTCCCATGATATACATATATTATAATATACATTTTAGAAAACGAACGATTTTATTCATTTTAAATAAGTCTTCTGTTGATCTGTTATCTCGAAGAAGAAGAAGATCAATTTATTAAAAATGGTTTAACTTTCAATATATTAAAAAATGTGCATTTAATACAAGCACCTTGAAATATATTAGTTCAATCATATCTATGAATTAGGACAAAGGCTATTAATTAGGATTCGAACAGAATATCTAAAATTTATTTTTGTGCGGACTGTATTAAGAGTTGTACGAAATATCTATTCTTTAATATAATATATATCTTAGTAACGTTTATAAGAAATTTAAAAATAATATCTAATTTTTCTCGTTTCGAAGGCTTACCTTATTTCGGAGAACAATATAAACTCAGAGAACCGGAGGAACCGGGAGAACGATTTAATATCCATAGTTTTGAATCAAATAAGAAAAAAAATCTTAAAGAGATTCTGTCAAGCAAGGAAATATATTAAACGATACCAGCGCTATGTAAATTATTCATGTCATTTTGTTTCTTTGAATAATACTTGTATATAGAAAATAAATATGTCATCACGCTATGAATCGGTGGAATAGTGAAACTAAAATATGGTAGCAAGCTGTTGAAAACGGACAGGACTAGTAAAACAAGAGGAATGACATTAATTTAACTTCTTAGTCAGAAGCAGACTCGAGGGAGGTGCCGTGATATGGAGTCCACATGAGGCTCAGTATTCTTTCATGTTGGGTTCAAAAGAAATTCTTGAGAACCCTCTACTTTAGTATATCCTTGGCTTTATCCAACGGCACTTCTCTTGGGTATGCTAGGGTATAACTCCCTCGAACTAAGTAGGGAAGGATGTATTGCAATGCATTTTTTCAAGCTGATTCGGGGCTCTATTGAGAACCCCTATGTTCTGGAGCAAATAGGTATTTTTGTTCCTGATTGCTTTATTATTTCCATCATTTTTTGCTCCGTCACGCAGAACCAACCTGCCTTTGGCAATGCCAGTAGGAAGAGCATTTTGTGGCTCCCATTCTTTCGATGATGTCCAACGCTCCTGTTCTGGCCCCTACTAATGGTGTCTTACACCCTGTCCAATATACTGATCCCCTTACCCTTACCCTGTCTATAACTCTTTGGACAATTCTCAATTTATTGACGTTTACATCGTGTTGTGTATAAATAAATAATATAAATTTAAAATATGTTAATAATCACTTACACAATTGATGCAAGTCCAGACACTGTCTTGTAAGAACCAAACATCTCTTAAGATCAGTAGAAATAAAAACATTGCAACCTATTATGGGTAAAACTCTTAGAGATAGGATACCCAACGAAGTGATTCGCAGATTCAGAAAAAATAATGACAAAGTGAGATAAAGAAGGCAGAGAAGAAGAAAAAAGTGTGTTATTCTGCCAGGTACACATTTCACTTTCGTCCAGCGTCTAAGTTTTTAGAAGCGGGCATTTCACTCATCGTGCGTCTAGTGCTTGTAGATATTACAGAAGCCCAACAGACAGATAAATCTTTCCTCCATCCTCCACACTGCGGCGGTCAATGTTAAAGAATATTCAGTTCTGAAAAAATATGGAAAAATCATCTCGCGAACACATGGCCGACCTTGCTAAACAAGATGGCCGCCGACTGTTTACCGAAGTTTGTTTTAAACCTCCCGCGTTTATTGGCTCGTGCGGGTTTGATTATCTTACCGAAATAGAAATGGGAAGTCGATTAAAATATTTTACCTCGTTCGCGCACGCTGGGAACGCGATTTGCCAGAGAGAGATGGACGTTTTTTTTTATTTTGTAAATCTATACGCACATGAATTTGATAAATTATTATGATAATAGTTTTCTTTGACCTTGAAGACTTGCTTCTGCCTAAAGACAACACTTGTTCGCGATAACTTAAGGCAACAAATTAGGATTCATCATCAAAGTAATTCACTTGTTATTATATCATATTTTCTCCTATTATTATACAATACCATTATACATGTGTGTTAACATATAAAACACAGAAATGTGTAGACGACATTTAACTTCTGAGGATTCCAGGTATGTGAGGCTAAGGATATTATAAGATGAAGTAGGCAGCGAAGGAGGGACTGGTACGGTCATGTCCAAAGAATGGACACCACCACACTCCCCTATATTGCTCTACATAATCAGCCTCACGGGACTCGTCCTCGTGGAAGAACTCTTAAAAAATGGAAGGACAGCTGGGAATCCACCTTATAGGTGGAGCAACCCTATGGGGATCAGACAGCATAGGTCTACAACAAGGAATAAGAAGAATACATTTACACTACAAAATTACAGAATTATGTGTACAAACGAAAATTACGTTAATTAGCATCCCGGTAACCATTTTATTTAAATATATTTTATTATTTAACTAACTAACTAACTAACCATCACGCCGTCTCCTCGAAGGGGTAGGCAGAAAGAATGGACTGCCACATTTTAACCGATGCGGCACTCCATCTTTATCTTTTCGCCCCCGCGGGAGACGGGTTGCGAACCTCATCGCCACCAAAAGGCATCTTCCGCGCACATTCGATCGTCCAACGTCCACAACATAAATCTAAAATAATAATATAAAATACAATGATATAAAATGTTCTTTTATATGGTGCACATGTTGTCAGCTGGACGATCCGGACTTTTGTGTTTATTTAATTTATATTTCACGCATCCACCGTTCTTTTTAATAACTAATAAGGCACTTAAAACAATTCAACACCAGCAAGAACTTAAAAATATTATTGAAGAAATTATTCAAATTATCATTGGAACAAATGTCCCTGTCAAAAACACCTGTCAAAATTCTTTATATTTATAAACGAAAAAACTTAAATAATTTTAACGTCAAAACAGTACAAACGTATTATGTGTCACAATTAACTATTATAAAGTGCGGGCAACATTCAAATTGACCAAAATAATTCACTTATACACGAAATATCTCAAAATTTACGGGAGCACCACATGAACCTAACCAAATATTCAAATTCAGAACAAATTGAAAATATTAATGTAGTGAAATGTATTGCAGGGTAGGATAACAAAACGTTTTTTGCCCGTTTTATTATTACCTACCAAGAAAAGCATGCCATTTCCGTTGAGTACAAGGTTTCTGAAAATAATGTTTATATTTAGGAGATCGATTAAAAAAAAATAAGCACATTTATTGAAAAAATGTTTATTTATTATTAAAGATCATAATTTAGAAAATAAATTCTTAAAAGTAATATCGTCGATATGTAAACCCTCGCGTTCACAGCACTCATTTAGTCGAACAGTAAAATTTCTTGTAATGGCTCGGCCGACTGATAATTGACAGACTGATTAACACTCACTATGTTTTCTACTGTTCTTGACGATCTTGGTCACCCGGATTTGGTTTTTACAGTGTTGTATCAGTCTATTAAATTTTTTTGATCATTTTCGAATTAGAGGTATGCTTGGCGCATCATTCAAGTGGCGAAATCCTCGAATATTGCAGAATCTTCTACGCGCTACAGTCACCGAATCGCGGTTTTTGTAGAAACTGTAGCACGCGTCCGCTCCCGAGAAACGCTCCACAGTGACTTAATTCCCAAGAGACTGGGTACCGATTGATATACCTCCCGCGCCCTACGGATTCGTTGCGTTCACGCAGTAAGTTAAAAACAAACATACACTTTCTTTTGAGACATTCTGTATATGATAATACAACTTTGAGAAAACAGACGTAATAAAAAGTAGTAATATAATAAAAAAAGGCAAGATATTTGTATAATATGTTAGTACGTACTCATTTTTTATATGTTTTTTATAGCATAGCTCATCTAAGACTAAGAAACAATATTGAATAGAATGAATTGATATTCGTATTCCAGATAATCGTGATAGCTCGGCTTCAATCAATTACGTAATTAATTCCTAACAGCATTCTATGGATTGTACAGACTTTAAAGAGATTCGTGACCGAGATTGTAAGGGAAATTATTTCCAGAATATATTTATGAACGAACCGAAATGTGTAAATTGAATCTGATAAGTAAGGGTTTCAGACGAGTTGAATTTTAGTACGAACACTTAACAAAAGGACACCTAATAATATGATACGATATTCATATGAAATATGTTTTTAAGGAAACCGAAAATGTTAATGATTTCAAATATTTTTGTTTTCTTCTTTCCTTTGGCCTCTTTCCATCACTCGGGTTGGCTTTTATTATCATTTGGCGCCAGATATTTCTTCGGTAGGCAGCTTAGTCCTTAAAGCCTTGGACCTTTTTTTTTTTTTTTTTTTATGTACACAACAGGTCGTTTGGACCCAATTACTGTATACAATTTTTTTTTTTTTAGCTATTATATTGATTCTCGTGACATGTGATAGGTAGCCAATCTATCGCCATTTTATTGTCACTTGAATTCTACACCAGACCAAAGACAGTGTGACAATCACACTGCCATCACCGGGAATCGAACCCAGGACCTTCGGCATGGAAGTCAGAGCTTGTAACCACTCTGCCACGAAGGTCGAACCTTCATATCCCTCTGCATATTCGTCAGCCAGGTGGTTTGAGGTATTCCTATCCCTCTCTTACTAGTCATGGAAAGACAATTTTTCTTCAATATATATTTTTGAATAATGACATAAAATAATTAATACGAATGTCTGTTTTTCAGAAGCATTTTTATATTTTATGGGAATGGCATGTTTTGCCTTGCTAAGGCAAAACATGCCATTCTATATGCATAACAAATGTCATTTTAATTTTATAATGCCTAAGCAGGGCGCATTAAATTATTGAGTTATATTTATTTAGGAAACCGAAATTATACTATTCTATATATGGAAATTCCCAAATTATTATTATTTTGAGACATGTTTTTCCTCGCCCCTAAGGCAAACATTGATTATTTTTTTTTATCTTAATAAAAATAAAAAATAAAATGATTTTACTAAAATCTCTTGATGGAAGTTCATTTCAAATAATAATTCCACTTTTGTCTTTATTTCGACAACTATCGGTTTTGCCAGGCTCGTTGGCATCGACAGACTGGTCAAACATTGCTTATTTTTTATCTTAATAAAAATAAAGAATCGAATGATTTTACTGAAATATCTTTATCGAAGTTCATTTTAAATAATAATTTAATAAAAATATGTTTTTTTAAACTAATTCCACTTTTGTCTTTATTTCGACAGCGACCGGTTTCGCTGTCGAAATAAAGACAAAAGTGGAAATAGTTAAAAAAACATCGTTTTATTTGATTATTATTTAAAAATAAATAGTTTAATTTCTTTTTAATTTAATCCGTCTTTATCAAATAAATAACCATAACGCCATTTTAACTGAATACATTTTCTCAGGATAGACTGCCACACTATTATAAGCCGACGTACTTCATTACCTTAACATTCATACAAAATATCATGCACGTCGATTTATGAGTTTCGCGACGTGGTATTTATGATCCAAATGTCAAAAAATATGAAATGAAATAATAAAAAGAGAGTCTTGAAGAATGTAGAGCTTTTAATTAGGGTTGTAAGATCTCCCTCCTCGGTTTACCTGAAGAGCCACCCCTTGATGCATTGTGTCGCTCATATGTGAAACAAGAACTCGCTGGCACTTAGCAAGATTAGTTTTCTCAGAATTCCGACTCAGGACGTCCCCGAACACCGGGTTCACGTTTGCTGAAGAACTTTGCGTTTTACTTACGGTACGCTTTCGAGGCATTGTGGCTTTTGCGAGGGGGCCCTCGAAAGCTCGGAATAGAGTCAATATTGTATGAACCTTAATGTGAGAAGAATATGTCACAACTTAACCGTATTTCGTTGCGCAAATGGTTTAATAATGGAATACGTATGTTTATTTATAAAATAAATAAAACTAACTTATAAAGATTTCTCTTACTTTTTACTCTCCCCATAGATGTACCCTAAATGTTCCGGTTGAGGTTTTTAATGGTTCCCTCACCCATAAGGCGAATGTCGGAACATCATAGATAGCCCACGGACCCCACATATTGACTGAGCTCTGTAGAATTGAAAGTTAACTCAAAATATATATGTTATAAATGAAACGCTGAAACATGCAAGACTGTATATAACGCAATCATTCTTCCTCATATAAATTACTGTAGCAGCTTATTATTTTTAGCAAATGAAGAAGATATGCGAAGATTAACCATTCTCCAGAATAAGGCAATGAGAATAATTTTAAGGAGAAGCAGATATGCCAGGATTAAAGTGATGCTGAAAGAGCTAAAAATTGTGTCATTTAAAAAAATATTTACATAAAACGTACATACGTTTTATTACTAATTCACAAAATTGTAAATGGGCACACCTCTCAAGAATTTTTAAGGAAGATAAAAAGTAACCAACATGAACATCAATATGAAACAAGAAAGAAAAATAAACTAAGGTTCCCATTCAGAAAAAAAACAAACCTCAGAATTCCCTTTATGTATAAAGCATTTAAAATTTATGAAGATATACCGGAGGATGTCAAAAGTGTGCAGAGCATAAAATAATTTAGAATAGAATTAAATAAATATGTAAACAAAATGTAACCTTTTATTGTTTAATTGTTTTTTTATTATTATTATTAGAACATGTGTTGTGTACGTGTGTACTATTTCAAGTAAATAAAAAATAAAAAAATAAATAACTAGTAATATTATTGAGATAATCACCACCAAGGATGTGTTTATTTTGAAACCAATAAAGGAAGAAAATATCTAACCATCCCGCAGTCTCGTCGAAAGGGTAGCGAGGAAGAATGAACTGACACACTGTTATTACCTGACATACTTAGCTTGCTTCATCAACATTTACGAGTATACATCGTGCCATGCAAGTACATCGATTTCTTCGACTTCTCATGTGGCTAATTAAACATCTAAAAAACATCAAATTAGAAAACACATTCCTTAAAAAAGATTCCACCATAAACAAAAAATATCTAAAATTAGTGATCACACACATTTTATTGATGTTTTGTTATATTTTGTGGGAGTTCAATATTTTGCCTTGCTAGAGCACTATAAAGTGATTTGAAATGTTTTTCTTTCACATATAAATAATTAAATAATTGCGCTTCAGAAGGACGTTTGCGGTTCGAAACATGTTTGTGAAAAATGCAAAAAGTTTTATGAAAATACGATGTTTTTTGAAAGATATTCAAATTTTAAATGGTTTAAAAACAGAACTTCGAATTATAACTTTTTAAACGAGAGTTTATACTGAAAAAGGCTCCAGCCATAAAATAAAATAAAAGATTTTTTTCTCTCTCGTAATGTCTCTATTTTTTTATCTCTGACCTTTCGTCCTGGGACGCAAAAATAGGAGAAACTTCCTCTAAAGTTAACCACAGAACGAAGTTTACTACACGCTACACCTTCAGAGGAGAGAAAGCAAATGTCTGGTAACGTGACAACAAGAAAATTATTGTGGATTCGGGCGGGAAGAAAAATGTCGCACGAAAGAGATAAAGTTTGAAAAAGGAATAATTCGAATTTTTCTAGCAAGTTTCCCGCGCCCCGGGCAAATTCTCTGGGATGCCATTCTTGAAGCTCTTATTTGAACATAAAAACGTATATTATTTAATATAAAATTGCATCGACTTGAATCGTGTGTTACTTTTTCTTAGCAGAGTTCGCGAATTGACATCCGCAGCGAAGATCTCGCGAGCACCGACATTGCGTCTTCGTAGATTGAAATTTTATGCATGGAAAACAAGTTAGAAGGGAGTTTTATTTTTTTATGGCGGGAAATTCTTCACACACAGATTCATATTAAAATATTTACATGATAAATGACGTCGTTCTGCTGTTACTTTTTTCAATAAGCGCTGAAACGTCAAACAATACACACGGTTTGTACTTGCTTTAAAAATAATATTTATTTTAGGCCATTCCCTTGTTGAGGTTCGTGACCCTCTACTAGCATAATTTTAATTCCCATATACTTACATCTGTACCGTGCTCAAACAAAAATATAATCGTAAAGATATTTTTTCCAGGTAACACACTGGACAGCATTTTTCATTTTTAAATATCATGTCCTAGTGGTGATTGAAAACGGCGCTTTAAAAATAAGCATTATTTTTCAATTTAATTTTTATTATTTTTAAAATCATAAACATCACAGTGTATAACCAAATCGCTTATGACTATAGAATACAAACCAAAAAAAAACTATTTTTAACACAATATACAATTGTAAAATTCAAAAAATACAGTATAAACAGTAGACATAAACACAAGATAATTTAAAAAATTAATAACAATTAAGTAAAAAGAAACAATAAGAAGAACAAGAGAAGCAAATATCAATTTTATACATTATATAAGAGATAGATGCTTTCTGGGGGTAGCCCACTATCGTGGAAGATGTCCACATCCGAAGAGATGCGGTTTAAAAGGATGATCGCCCTGCCCACGGGCATTACCTTAGCTAAATTGGTTCTACACAGTGACTCCCAGCTATCCCTCCATCTCTCTGGCGGTCTACCGGGGGAACGGTAGCCAACAGGAATCTGATACACCACAACGCATTCTGGAGGGATCCATTCTTTGAATGTGCGCATTCCAGTACCTTCTGCGTTGTCTGCCTCATCTTACGATATCTTCCACCTTGGAGATTTTTCGGATAGTCGTGATCTTCAACCTTATCTCGAAGAGTCTTTTCTGCTATTGTCTTTGGCGTCCGCATCTCTGCCAACCGCACTTTAACCTTCGTTCTTGTGATATCCGCTCTGGTCTCAATACCAAGAAAATTGATACTCTTATTTTTTTATCGCATTCAAACCCTTCTTTTCTTCTTCTTCTTCTTCCTCAGTCTATTCCCGTCCACTCCTGGACAAACGCCTCCTCCATTCGCTTCCATGTCACTCTTACCTGTGCAGACTGCATCCAGGTTATTCCGACGGGTCTGTTCAGATCATCCTTTCACCGTAGTTGCGGTCGCCCTGCACTTCTCTTTGCCGTCCACGGTCTCCAAGTCAACAGCCTTAATATCCACTTTTTATCTGAGCTTTTGATTACGTGACCTACTCATTGCCATTTTAGAGTCGCCACCCGGTGGATGATGTCAGTGACCTTTGTTTTTTCTCTCGCCGTATCGTTTCTGACTCTGTCTCTTAGGTTTATTCCTAACATGGCTCTTTCCATGGCTCTTTGGGACACTCGTAGTTTCTCGGCACTTTGTTTGGACAATGTTACAGTTTCAAGACCATAAGTACCAACTGGCAGAACGCAGGCTTCATAGACTTTTCGTATCAGGTTGATCGGCATTTTTCGGTTTTTAAGGATGTAACCCATATTTCCGAAAGCTGCCCAGCTTAGTCCAAATCTTCTTTTTAGCTCTGCGGTTTAATACCCACACTCCCGCACACAATGTATTAAATACAGAATGCAGATTTACCCTACTGGGACATGTTTCGAATATACATATAATTAACTACCAAATTACATGTATTTGTATAAGAGAACAGAACGTGTTCGTTTAAATATTAAGCTTTACATTAATGACGAAATTAATCTCTTTAATGCTTAATAATAAGTCAAGTCGTGTTATTCTCGAGTCATTGGAAGTCGTTTGAAGCATCTTAATGAAAGTTGTATAATTTTTATTTACGTTCTAACCGAGACCCCTTCCTCCCCGTGTTCTCCTATAAGTACCTACCGGCGCTACAGAAATTTCCCCGGATTTAATAATTAAGTGTAGCTCTCCCAGCCGCGGTCTGTACTCTTGGAGGAAATAGAGGCAAAGTGACGCATCGGGTAATATAATCCCAGGTAATGGTGTTACCGGTCGTTAGAAAACGTCCTAAAGACTGGAACTTTTTAATTATTTACAATTTATGATTGTCATTTTAATACCTTTGAAGTGATTTTTTAAACTTTACATTTTTTATCAACGGAGTCAAATATAAAATTGCAGAAGTAATTTTTATTATTTTGACTCTTAGAAACTATCAAATTAGATTTTATAAATGTAATATTTTTTATAATGTAGGTGCCAAAATGAGCGGAGTGTCAGTAAGCTCTCTATTGTATGCGGATGACGCTGTCCTACTTGCAGACATCCAGTATGAACTACAATTCCTGGTGACTAGTATGTATGAGGTCTACATGAGAAATGACCTGACGATGAATGTGAATACGACAAAGGTAATGATTTTGAAAAAAGAAGAAATCATGGCAGTCTGCTACATTAGCGTTAAACAATTTTGATGAGCCAATCAGTTTATAATATAATTCTTCTCTACGTGATTATGTAGTTGAACTCATCCTAAACGAATGAACCGATTTTAATAGTTTTTATTGCGTGTATTTTTGTGGGACCATGGACGGTTAAGATTCTCAATTGGACCTGGTAGGTGACCGTTAAAATCTTTTGAGAAGTTAATGAATAATTGACCTTCTAAGAATAATTCATAGTTATTTTTGTTATCTATAGATGGTGCTGATGTCGAATTCTGTGTTTAAGCGTGCGCAAATTACTTGCGCTGTAGCATGGCGTAGATTAAAAATTCAAATTCAATGTCAAATGTCATTTAGTACATAGTTCATCGAAAAATAGTAGGTGAACCAACGTTCGGGCAATACAACGTCTGTCGGGTCCGCTAGTGTTTTATACAATATTTAAATATACTAAATAATTTCTATCATAGTTTTAAAGCTTTTTTATTACAAAGCTAGTTAATTTTACTGTTGTAATTTTAAAATGAAAAGAGATTTATGTGAACATAACGGCAACATGCTGCCAGCGCTCCATAATATTTGTTAATTTATGAAAATATAACACTTTCAATGAATTAACATGCGGTATGTAAAAACACGGCCGGTGTGCTCACCCTGTCCCTCGGTGTCCCCGCTTTCCTCATACTCCCACGTATTAATTTATACCAGTTTCCCGGACACAGATCCAGGTACCCCATACTTGAAGGGTAAAGTGCGAATAGTTGCCGCATGCTTAAATGAAACATATTTTTGAAAATCGTTAACGGAGAAACTTATTATTTTATACTTATTCAAATGATTTTACTGAAATCTCTTGATGGAAGTTCATTTTAAATAATGATAAAAAAAACATGTTTTTTTAACTACTTCCACTGTTGTTTTTATTTCGACAGCGACCGGTTTCGCCAGACTCACTGGCATAGACAGACTGGTATTCGCTGGCTTCGACCAGTCTGTCGACGAGCCAGCGAGCCTGGCGAAACCAGTCGCTGTCAAAATAAACACAAATGTGGAAGTAGTTAAAAAACATCGTTTTTTTTTTATTATTATACTTTTTCTTTATATTCCATTTACCTAAATGCTACTCTTTGACTACTTGAGTTGGCTCTAACAAAATTACTGCGTTTTGTCAACCAATGTTGACATCATCAGGTGTTACAATAAAATATCAAATGTTACATTTTCGTGATTTTTCGAACCATTATATGTATTTGTTTCTATGTCAATTTAAATACATAGTTGAATAGTTTATATAATATTGTAAAACCTGATGATGTCAACGTAGGTTGACAAAACAGCTGTCAAGAAAAAGAAAAAGAAAATTGAGATACATACGAGTAAAAACAGAGTTTTATATTTTAACAGTTTATAATGTTATAGTATCATAGTGTTTCGGCCAAAACAATGGAAAATAATTTCAAATCGTTTAAATAAATTTGATAAAGAATAGATGAATACAGAAACAGTTAGCTTCGAACGTCTGAGGGACACTGTTTGGGACAGAAAAAATATGCTAGTGGAAAGCAAAGTCAGGGATCTACAAAATATGCATCAGACTCATAATGATTTGCGTAATCGAAGCAAGAGCAGACACTGCCAGAATGAAACATCTCCTTAGAATAGCAGAAATGAAAAAAACCGTGAGAAAAGATATCTAGAGTGAGATTCGCATAACCTGTAAAATTGACGACATTATGAGATGGAGTAGAGAAGACGATTATAGAGAGACCCAACGAGGATTCCCAAGATTGTGAATCGCGTGACTCCAGAGGCCTGTCGACTACCAGGACTACCACCAAAGAGATAGGGAGAATGTTGGATATCTTCATAACAGGACCAAAATTGATATCCTACCTCAACAGATTGCAAGCTCTACTAAAATAATAAATAATGAATTTTCTTTTTTAATAGCTCTTAATTCCAATATGTTTTAACTACAGTGACATTATGGAAGTGAAGCTTGGAGAAGGATGAAATTAGGATAAATGCCGTAGAAATGAGGTCACTAAGAATAATGCGCGAAAAACAATATATGATAGAATATCTAATGATGAAGTATGAAAGGAATGTAAGACAGATGAATGCGTGATAAATAAAATTAAGAAAGCGTCACTAAGATGATTTGGACATATGGAAGGAATGGATGAAGGAAGAATGGTTAAAAATATATATACAAGTAGAGTGAATGAGAAAAAAAGTCGAGGAAGGCCAAGGAAGACATGGCATGACCAAATTAATCAATTACTGAAAGGCGGCCATGTTCGAAGTAGGAACAATCGACGAGCGTGCATGTCACGATGTGTGAATGTAGAAAAAGCGCGAGAATTATGCCTGGATAGAACAATGTGGCGATCCATTTTCTCTGCCATACCCCTCCGGGGAAACGGCGTGATGGTTAGTTAGTTTTTATTTAATTAGACAGTACAGGAAAACAAGGTAGTTTCCAAAATAAAAATCGGTTGGTTTTCCTCTGAAATCTTTGAGGATCCTTTATATTATTTAAAAACAAAATTTGCTAATCTTCATATTTTTTTTTCATTTTCATTGCTTATAAGATTTATAAATATTAAAATTGGCGCAACCCAATATCCGAACTTTACTCTGCACCTTGTTTACTTTCCGATCGGCCATGCTGCAAACTTTACAGGCCAGAGATTGCCACACTAAAAAAAACATTTCGTATACGATAGTAATTCAATTGTTTAATTCGCGTTATTTAAAAAAAACACGAATTTAGAAAATAATAAATAATTTCTGAAAACCTGGAAAAATAAATCGCTCCGGTGGATTTTTAACATAATCGATCATAGATACAAGTTTTGAGGACTTCCGAAATGAAGACACTGAGGACGATAGCAGGCAAGACACTGAGGGATCGCGTGAGGAACGCCAGAATAAGAGAGATATGTGAGGTTGAGGTGGAGCAGACAGCGAAAAAGGGACTGGTACGGTCATGTTCAAAGAATGGACACCACTAGACTCCCCTATATTGCATTGCATAATCAACCTCATGGGACTCGTCCTCGTGTAAGAGGGAATTTTATTCTCGAAATCTGTTCTTTCCTGACATAATTCTTCGCTACCTCAACATTCACAGATCGTGTCATGATTTTGTCGATATCTCCGATTCCTCACTCCATATTGATTTAATCGTGGTACGTTTTTCTTAGTCTTCCTTTATTTCTTGTATCCATTCTTCAATTGTTAACGGAAAAATAAGGTTACAAGGGGCATGACACACTACTTTCTTACTTCCTATGGCCACACAACTCTTGAAGAGTTTTAGCCTCCTTGATGATTTTTCGCCAAGCTCCTCGATCCTGCGCCTTTTGCTCCCAGCAGTCCGATTCGCCCAACCTAGCCAGGTCAGCCAGAACATTGTCCATTAGGCGCTGTCTAGGCCTTCCTAGAGATTTTACTCCAGTCGGTCTAGACGCGTACAGGGTCTTGATTGCTGTGTTCTCTTCGGCTCGGTGCAAAAAGGAGACCTTATGATGAAATAGACGGATCGATCTTCTGACGGATCACCCATACACGAAAACTGCGATGGAATAGGACGTGACGATTTGGAACATGGAACACATTAAGTTTGTATAGAACTGGAGCAGTCCAATCACTGGCGGCAGAACTGAAGCGGTGCAAAAAGAGCATGACACACAGCGAGACAAAATAATAATAGGTGAATACTCCGATTAAACAATAGTAGACAATGAGAATACTAAAGAGGTGTCAGAAGGAAGAGATGAGCAGACGACGTAGCCTCAATCCCAGGTACGAATCAGTGGATGGAAAGTCCGAGCCGCAAGAAGGGGTGGAAACGTTTGGAAGAGGACTATATCCAGAAGTTGAGAAATCAAGGCTGAGGAAGAAAAAGATTTATGAAGTGACAGTAACTCTAACGTGAAAGTACGTTCTGAAAACAAATTATCTTGAAGTATCTTGTATTCCTAATGTTTAACCATCTCTCATGCGTTCCTGGTATTATACCTGTTCTCAAATAGATGCCTTAAACTGTTAACATGTTTGTCACATCTTTTGAGAGAAAAAAATGAATATTCGTCACATTAATCTGCGGTATATTCACATCTTAAACGCTTCCGACCGGTTCATTACATTCACTAGTAGAATTCAAGAAGATTTCACGTTTTCGTTTCTCTGTTCGAAGTTTTAAAGATTGTACGCGAGCCACGTATAGCTGGCGTATGAAATAGAGGGAATTTTAGAATTTTATGAGTGCGTGTACTATTTTTGACCGCGCGGAACATCGCACATAAACAGAATATTAATGCTCTACAAATGGTCTGGATGAATATTTTTAATGGACGTTTTATTGGCACCACATTTTTATGGTTATACCATTTATTTGACGCCATTCAATCGATCTCTCTAATGCAATGAAGTTATCATAGTTTTTCCTGTTTTATTGTTCCGGTACGCATTAGTACGTCAAACCATAAAAATGTAAATAGACTCATTTTTATCGTGTTTATTTTGAAAAGCGTTACAGCAGTTGATACTCAATAACGAAAACTGTGAATTCAACGTAAATAATATATATACTCGTATATACAAGTAAATATTTTTTTCCATCTAAATTTTATTGTACAAGGTTTCCAAAGACAGATTTCCGATTTTGAATTCAAATAATGTTCTATGGGGAAGTGCAGGTGAGACGCGGGTGTGTTTTGGTATCTTATTTATTTTGGTAACTTAACTTATTTGTTTTGGTAACTTATTTCTTTATGTTATTATACATAAATACAGGCAGAATGTATTCGATGAATTCACATGTATTCGATGAACAAAAATCATTTAATTTTTTACTATGTTCAAACGCCATTTTTAATGCACCGGTAGATGTTATTAAATTGTTCAACCTAACCTAACCTAACCTAACTCATACGTAACGACGAGGAATTTCAAGTGAACAAAAATGCATGAAAGTTTTAATAATAAATATACCGAGTTAAGGGAGGGTAGATTTTATGAATTTTGATCAAATTGCTACTGAACACATTTTATCAAAAGTAATTTGAAAATATATTCGTAGTTGGGCTTCGTGGCAAAATACTGTGCCATAAAATACAACAGATAACGGTATATTAAAATTGAAATTATTATTTATCACTATTAATACAAAAAATATTGCTTCTTATATTCTTCTTCTTCTTCGCGTGCCGTATAAGGTCCCCCCGAAGTGACGTTGGCAATCACTCCGGCGAAGGCTACTCTATCTTGCGCAACCCGGAACAGCTCCCCACATGTCTCATCCCGGTCCAGTCTCTTATGTTGCACAGCCAAGACGTTTGCCTTCTACCAGGACCTTGCTGCCCCTCAATTTTTCCCATCAGTATTAGTTGGAGCAAACTGTATTTATCTCCCTGCAGAATGTGACCCAGATATGAAATCTTACAGACTTTAACGTCCTATAGCAGTTGTCAACTACAATTGGTTCTCCCCAAAACCTCCAAATTGCTGACGAAATCTGTCCACGGTATGCGAAGCATTCTTCTGTGCAACTGTTCTGAATGCTTCCAACCGGTTCATAGTGTGCTCTTTCAGGGTCCAACTCTTCGAGCCATAGAGTAATACAGACCAGACATAGTACTTCAACATTCTCTGCCTTAGCACTAACAAAATAAATTGGGACCCATCGAATTGCAAATGAGAATAGTTCCATAATATGTGATACCCGTCTTGTTCTACGGTATGAAATCATGGACCTTGACAAAAGCTGTCACCAAAAACTGGATGCCTTTAAAATGTGGATAAAATATTGTATCATGGACAAAGGGAGTCACAAACGAGGAAGAACTGCAGTGAATGAAGAAAAAAATGAAATTGTTAAAACCATTAATCGCAGAAAACTGGATTACTTCGGGCACATTATGAGACACGATAAATACAAAGTGCTGAAACTTATTGTCCAAAGTAAAATTAACGGTTAACCAAGTGTCAGGAGAAAAATGAAATCCCGACTAAAAAACCTTCGAGAATGGTTAATTTGCAGCACTACATTCCTGTTTAAGGCTGCTGTATCAAGGGTAGAAAACGCCACGATGTTGTCCAACCCTCGATAGGAGAGGAACAACAGCAAAAACAGGAAATAATTCATATGAATGAAAACGTCTGTTTTCTAAACGTCTTATGAGATTTTAGGGTAATTATATGTTCCGCTTTTCTAAAGCAGTATCAGACATTTGATAATGCCTTAGAATGGCGAAACATGTCTTTCTCATAAACTAAAATCTACAGTCACGCAGATGTCTTTGGTGATGCTGGTAGGAAGAACAATTCGGAAGTTGAATTTAATCTTTATTTCTCTTTTTCTTTTTTATATACTTTGTATATACAACACTTACATTAAAAAATAAAATTACATAGACATGATTCGGACAACCAGTCCTTCTTCAGTAAAACATATTATAAAAATACATTTTAAAAATAGTATAAAATTGTTAACATGATCGGACAGATGTTATCAAGATTTATTTTGGAACGTTTAATTAAACAAGATTAAATTATTTATAATATTTTCTATATATTTTTTTAGAAGAAATTTTGAATTTATTCGTCTCGGATTGAGACAATTTGAGTGTCAATGAGGTATGGTTTATAAAAAAAACATACCATGGATTCTGGAATTAGTATTGCTTCACTGACGTCGAATTATTTGGGACGCTTCTGAGATACGTTGTTTCTTAGCATGTAAATACTATGTACAGTTTCATGTTATTATTATAATTCTGTAATCCCCATTTTACAGCGAGGATTAATTTTTTTCCTCAAAATCTTCCTTTCAAATATTGCCAGCTTGCTTTCTTTTCTCTGCGTTAGGGAGTATAAACGTTATAAAGCTATAAATTACTACCAGCCTTTGGATGATTTAGTTCTCTATGATCCAATGTATATTAAATTAAATAAAAATTTTATATTTCATGCGAATTAAAACGTCTATTTTCAAGATTTTTAATTATATTTTATGTGAATGACATGTTTCGTGTGTCGAAAGCATTATAAAATGTCATTATAAAACACATTCGACAGGCGAAACATGTCATTCATATAAAATATAATAAAACATCTAGAAACCATACGTATTCGTGATAATTATTTAATATAGAGTTTTAAATCATTGTTAAAGATATAATAAATAAAAAAATTATATTTTTAATCACATTGTTTTTTTTTTGTTTCAGGAAATGTTAGCTTACACCAGATCAAGTGGATTCGTGACGGAAGGGACGAGAGAAACGCGAAGTTCTAGTATTTCCGAAATAATTTTAATTCGCTAATAATAATTAGTAAATAAATATTCTTAAGTAATATAAGTAATGTTGAAATTGAAAATAGCGCGTAAAACTAGTTATAATTGGTGTAAAGAGTGAGGTGTTGATTTGACAGCGCAACATTGACACAAAATGGCGCCGTTCGCGAGTGGGTAGTGTGATGTCTTACTACGGGTACAGGGGAGGGGGTGGTGGGAACGGGTCCGCGTCGGGTTCCGGGTCCCCCTCGGGCATCGGGTCTGACTCGGATGGCCAGGACACGGAGTCTGGCAGCACGGAGAGCAGTTCATCCTCCGGTCCGGCGCTGCCCTTCCCGGGATTCACAGAGGTGGCGCTCAAGTACCTCACCCAGGACACGAGGCCAAGGAACTGGTGCTTGAGGCTGATCACCAATCCATATCCTTTTCAATATGCACGCCATTATCATTATTATTATTATTTTTGTTTTTATTATACCTTTTTTTATTTTTTGTATACAAAAGCTCTTTAGAACTTAATTATTGTATACAATTTGTTTTAAGCTATTATATTGATTCCCATGACATTAAATAATTTGACTTCATATTAAAAAAAATAATATGATGAAGACATCTGTTTTCGAGAAGTTTCATTACATTTCATGGGAATTACATGTTTCGTCTTTTTAAGATTTTATTAAAATTTTATAATACTTTAGCAAGGCGAAACATGTCGTTCCCATAAAATTCGAGTATAATAAAATTACTAGAAAAGAAACAATTTCACTCGTATAAGTTAAGAGAATTCATAAGGTTGAGTAGAGGTTCTTCTCCTTCCTCTTATTTTAGACCTTTGGTCTGTTTCTGTAGTCAGGATGGCCTTCCTTGAGAAGTTGACTTCCAGCAATCCCTCCAGCTCTTTAGCGGTCTTCCGGAGGTCGAGGGTCAACAGGAATCTGATGCACCACTCATGCGCATTCCAGTGCCTATTGAATTGTCTGCCCCATCTGACAATATCTGCTACCTTGTAGATTTCGCAGATAGCCGTGTTCCTCGACCTCTCTTGAAGAGTCTTTCCTGCAATTGTCCTCAGCGTCTGCAACTCTGCCACTCGCGTTTAAGCCTCCGTTCTTGTGGTATTCGCTCTGGTCAATATAGGCCTTACGCAGGTGTATGTTTACCTTACTGTCTGTTTTTATATACTTATTCTTCCATATGATCTTCTTAAGGCAACCGGCAATTGAAGCTATGGTGACTTATTGTAGGTTTTACAGGACCTGTTGCAGGTTTTATGATACTGGAGAGTTTTCCGGCAATTCTTATTTTGGTGTTTGTATTTTTATTGAGTTCTCGTATGGTACAGACTTGTATTTATAACGTTGTAAGCTGCATTGTAGAGGTTCTTCTTCGTCTTCTTCTTCCTCTGCCTATTCCCGTCCACTCCTGGACAAAAGCCTCCTCCATTCGCTTCCATGTCACTCTGTCCTGCGCAGACTGCATCCAGGTTATTCCGACGTGTCTGTTCAGATCATCCTTTTACCGTAGTTGCGGTCGCCCTGCACTTCTCTTTGCCGTCCACGGTATCCAAGTCAGCAGTCTTCTTGTCCACTTTTCGTCTGAGCTTCTGACTACGTGACCTGCCCATTGCCATTTTAGAGTCACCACCCGGTGGATGATGTCAGTGACCTTTGTTTTTTTTCTCACCGTATCGTTTATGACTCTGTCTCTTAGGCTTATTCCTAACATGGCTCTTTCCATGGCTCTTTGGGCCACTCGTAGTTTCTTGGCACTTTGTTTGGACAGTGTAACAGTTTCATGATCGTAAGTACCAACTGGCAGAACGCAGGCTTCATAGACTTTTCGTTTCAGGTTGATCGATATTTTCCGGTTTTTAAAGATGTAACTCATGTTTCCGAAAGTTGCCTAGCTTAGTCCAATTCTTCTTTTTAGCTCTGCGGTTTGGTTATCTCGGCCCAATCGAATATTATGTCCCAGGTATGAATATTCTTGGACATTCTCAATTCTGTTGCCGTCCACGTTGATTTCAAGCCTTTCCGTGCCCACCATCTTGGTCTTTGCCAGGTTCATATTCAAACCAAGTAGAGGTTATGTTTATTAATATATTCTTAGAAAGTGCTGGTAATTTCTTTAAATGTAAATATGTAATTTGTATATTTTCTTATTTGACATGCGTTTCAAAATAATAACTGGAGCGTATAATAATATTTTGAATTATTAATTTTAACTTTAAGTGCTGTCTGTCTGTTGTGATCTTTGCACGCCCCATGTATGTGTCACTCGTCTAGAAAGTGACTTATTCAATCAAAAGCGACGGAAATTGATGATTTCCCAGTTGAGTTTCATCGTACTAAAATAATTTTATGAAATATAAATACTAAAATAATCTTGTTTTGATACGAAACCAGTCTATAATTTGCAAATATCCAAAACATTCGTTAGTTAAAATTATTATTATTCGTGAAGGCGTAAATCTATAGCCATTTTTATAAACTGCACAAAACCGTATAAAATTACGCTAGCCCTAAAAATTGTACAAATCGTTAAAAAACACGTTGTTTATTAAAACCTCTTGTTTTAATCCGATTGAAATAAAACAATGATAAAACCATAGATATAATATAGTAATAATAATAAAAACATTGCAAATGTACTCATAGTTATGTAAATACGCATCTCAGGATAAAACAAAAATCTCTTATTTATAGTTTCTTGAACAACGATGTTCAACTCTTTATTAAAAAATTAATATGAATGAAAACGTCTGTTCTCTAGAAGTTTTATTATATTTCATGTGAGCTATATGATTCGCCCGTCGAAGGCATTATCAAATGTCGTATAGTGACAAATCAAATGCGCTGCCGTTTATATACACGAGTTATAGGAGCAGAATTCTGTAATTAAGGTACATTATAAACGTGGCCCAATACATTATTGGAAAAAAATTAAGGGATAAATCCCAGAATACTCGAAAGTATTACCTGCAGTTAGTTAAATTTATAAATACATAGGTAAGGACTACAAATTGACGTTATATAAATCAAAAAATAATTTCAATATATTATAGAACATCATTGTGTGAAAATATTATAACAATGTATTGGGCCACGAAAATTACCTTATCCGAATTCTACTCCTTTAACTCGTGTATATAAACAGCAGCACTTTTAACTTTTCGCTACATTTGATAATGCCTTAGACAGGCGAAACTTGCCATTCACATAAAATATAATAAAACTTCTAGAAAACAGACGTTTTCATTCGTAATTATTATTTAATATGGAGTTTTACACCATTGTTCAAGAAACAATAAATACGTATGTTTATCTTAAGCAGTATCTCTATTTTTAAATTGGCTCAAATTATAATAAAATGTATACAAGAAATTTTACTTCCAAATTTATTAATGCATAAATATTCATATATTATTATATAATAGCGATGCTTTTTCTTGCATCAAAGCTTTTGAGTTTCTTTATCCATCATAAAATACACATTTTGTTTTGCACGAAAATAATATTTTGTTTCAGTTCGCCCTCATGAAACAAGGTAAGATATTTTTCAAGTTATTTTTGTGTTTCTAAACCACGTAACTAATGGTCATATTGCCAGACATGTCTGTGACTAAGAATAAAACAGAACACTTAAGAATACAATGTATATACGATAAATTTATGAAATTTAAAAAATATCAGACGGCTTAGCCATTTATTGTGTTTTTATTGATTTTTTTTGTTATTATTTATGTCATTCATAGTTAATTTAATAATTTGCGATTTTTTAATAAATAACGGTGTATAACGTTAGATTATCTCGACAAAGTTTATTTGTTCTGTCGGCATAACTTTATCAATGTTATAAGCATTTTATCAAAGGTCGGGATTATGTTGGATTTAAAAAGCTAATTATAATGTAAGTGTACATAAGTATAGACCCAAGGTTGAAGCAAAGTTGTTAAGATGATGGTTTTATGAAAATATGTGTATTTAGATAGAAATTATAATGAGATACGTCAAAGTTTAAAGATGAAGTACGAAAAAAAAACAAATAATCTATTTCTCGTTCCCGTTATATGTTAAACATGAGGATGATCATCATCATCCTCATCCTAAGCTCGACAGCCCTGGGTGGGCCTTGGCTGAATCCAGGAGCTTCCTCCATTCTTGTCTGTTTGATGCCCTTATTCTCCAATTTCTCACTTGCAACACCGATGCATCCGTGTTGACACTGTCCATCCATCGCATTTTGGGCCTTCCTGGTCTTCTACGTCCCTGTGGTACTGAGAGCGTGAGGCGTTTTGTAGGGTTGTCGTCGTCCATTCTGATTATGTGACCAGCCCATCTCAAGCGCCCTACTTTGATGGATCTGATCACATCGGGCTCTTTATAGATATCATATAGCTCTCGGTTATATCGACGACGCCAACCATTGTGGTCTAAAAGATTGTGGTATAAACATGAGGATGATGCTAAATTAAAATTAACATTTTATATTATGGACATATCTTAAGAAATATTTAGTTTATTTCTCTTTTTCTTTTTTATATACTTTGTATATACAACACTTTTATTAACAAAATAAAGTTGCATAGACATGTTTCGGACAACCAGTCCTTCTTCAGTGATACATATTATAAAGATTCAATATTTTAAAAATATTATAAAATTGTTTATATGATCTGACAGATCTTATAAAGATTTGTTTTGGAATGTTTAAGCTTTTGTTTTAACAAATATTATGATTCAATTTAAAATTTAAAATATTTTTTTAAATATAAGTGTTGTATACACAAAGTATATAGTGTTGTATACACTAAGTAGAAATAATGCTATTAACAACACAAAGTATGGCGTATATAAAATAAATATTTGATTATTTACTTAGTAGGTAAGATAGCCTCTTCTTTTTCGTATCAGAAGCAAGAAAGCTTTACATCGCTGAAATGATGCTTAAAAATCTATTACCAAGAAAATCTATTATGCGCTTAAAAATCTATTGGCAAGAAAAATAAAAAGTAAAATAGCTTAAATAAAATTAGTAACGTGTTGTCTAGGAAACAGAACGATTGCTCCTAATCCAGGGACATGGGTTCACGACTGGACATGACCAGATTCCTTCTTATCATTGGCGGAATTCCCATAGAAGCTCAGAAGCCCGGCTTGCGTAAGAAATTATTCGTTTTACGTCTGATGGGAAGATTTTTGGAAGGTGATTTAATGGGTTGTTGGTTTATGCGGGAGCATGATTACTTATATTTGGGGGTTTTGATTCAAAATTTCTTATGCAAGCCGGGCTTTTGGGGTTCTATGGGACTACCGCCACTGCTTCTTATATACATTATATTAACAATAAAAAGTGGACATAAGACAATTAATTTATAAGTAATATGAGTTTTAAAATTTATTCCCGGTTTCTTTATTATAATTTATTGTGAACGTGTAACTACTGTCCTGAGGTTTGAAACCATGTACTTGGTATGTGATCAATAAATATTGAAAATAATATAATAAAAATAATGACTCAAAAATAACAGTCGATTAACCCTTTTTTAAGATCTCGACTGTTTGCCTGAAGTCTGATTGTTCCCTTAACATTAATAATCTGTATTCTACTACAACCGAGATATATTTTGCGTCATCAGTGTCATTAGTCTTTATATACAGAGAAACATAAGGAGAGCATATTCGCTTTGTGCTTTGGAACTGAGAGAATGCCAAACTCTAATGAAGGATAACGTAAAGCGAAATTAAAGCACTTTAAAATGAAAATGCAGAGAAACTACGAATTTGGGAAAACTTAAAATCGTTTTGTAATAATTGTCGTCATTATATAAACAAAAATATTCGGAAGCAAAAATATGTATAGCATATATTTTATAATTATTAAAAGCTAAACTATAATAAACAAAACGTCAATTACAGATTAGGGTGCAATGCAATTCACTTAAAAAGCTGCATCGAGAATTTATTGAGTGTTTTTTTTAAGAAACTATTAAACTTAAACGCATATGCTCGAGCTCTATTTTAATGTTATTAAAACATATTATAGTCTTCGATATTTGTGCAATTGAATATTTTAAATAATAATTCGTAAATTTTATTGTATGCGCTGAATTCCGTTCTCTCAATGGCGTTAATATTCTAATTTTAATACCTATCAATACGCAAACTTATACAGAAGTAAAAAACAGCATTTTGATTCATAACAGTTTTGTATGAATAAACATGATCCGCAGATATATACAAACATTATATAATAAATAGTCCATTGTTTTGGCCAAAACACTATAATACGAGTACTTCAACATTATTTTCGTACTTCGACTTTACTAAATATAATATTAATACACTTGTAAATTTGTATTTTAACCACTTTATTCTTTCCAACAACCAACCGGTATCGCTCCCGCCGGAGCTTTGTCAGGGTTACACAAGATACTGAGTGTAATGGGTTACAAAAAACACTTAGGGTACGGCCACACCGGAGTGCCTGGGTAGGAGTCAAGACACAGTTCGCTTGTGATCACGCCCTGTGGTGCGGGGCGTATAGTGTGGCCGGTCCCATAGTGCGCCATACGTTGGTTCATTTTGACTCCTACTCTGGCACTTCGAAGTGGCCGTACGCTGAGACAAAGGCGCTTGGTTGTTGTAAAGAATACAGTGGTTTTAATACATATAACAAGTGTATTAATATTATATTTAAGAGTATTTATCATATGGGATAATATTCGCTACGATTTACCTCTGAATAAAAAAAAAAGAATTTGAAAACAAAAAAGTGTACAGCAAAATTTTGCATTGTATATTCCCGTGTAAAGTACCAAACCAAAAAAATACGCTGAACTTTTTCAACCCTTAAGTTACGGGAACGTGTTCCTAGTGGACTTACATTTCCGACTTGGCTGTGTTTGGTTAGTGGGTTCCTCCGCCGCAGTTTTAATTGCCAAAGTTACCCCCGTTATAGCGGTGCACATCCGTGGGTAATGGAGTATCGCAACAGCGATTATTGTTCACCAGGCGTGCTATTTATGTTTCAATTAGAAACCTGCGTGAAAACATACACCCAGCATGACAATGTTACCCTATTTCCTTCTATTTTCAATTTTTATTGTGACACGGCAATATTAAATAAATGATAATTAAATAAAACGATGTTTTAAACTACTTCCATTTTGTCTTGCCCCATTAACTTGAGGTCAGCTCTTTTTGTTTGGCGTATCCAGGATTATCTGTCCTGGATGCCATCTGGTGGGATCCGATCTTTTTTGAGATCTTAAATACTACTACAAAAGTTGAAATGTCAGGAACTTCTATATATTGCATGAGTATATTGTTAAAGAAACAATAAATACTTTATTCATTAACACTGTATTTAATATTTAAAAATTAGACATGTGTTTGATACGTCTAGATGAACCTAGTTGTAAATAATTTTAAAACTGTATATCATTTCTTCTTCTTCAGATTGTAGATCTTGCGATCTGTTTATGCAGGATATTAACTTTCTTCCTGTGATGAAGGCGACCAGCTTTATCTCTAAGGGTTCTCCCCACAATAGGTCGCAATGTTCTCATTTCTGCTACTCTTAAGAGATGTTTGGTTCTGACAGTGTCTGCTCTTGCTTCGATTCCGTATGTCATTATGGGCCTGATGCATGTTTTATAAATTCTAACTTTGCTTTCTACTAGCACATGCTTATTGTCCCAGACAGAGTCCCTTAGAAATCCGGAGATAACTGCAGCTTTATTCGTCTGTTTTTTTAACTTCATTATATAGATCGCTGCAACTTGATATCTCCACATCCAGATATCTGAACTTAATGACCTGTTCTATGGGTTTATCGTCTACAACCACTTTTCATCTGAGAGGCTGGCTGTATATCATTTCATTAATTTATTTAAATATATCCTAAGCATTACAGAATTTTTTTCCAATACACTAAGGATACATGTTGGAGATACACAATAATAAGTAAAACATTATAAAATAATAAAAAGAGCGAGAAACATAAGATACATGACAAATGAATAAAATGAATATACAATTATAATAAGGACAGTGCTTCCCTCAACCAGACTATCACAAAATACGCCAAATTCCGAGGTGATACGATTTGGAAATAATATTTCTCTATTTACCGTTATAACCATTGGCAGGTTGGTTCTGCATCGTGGGAGATAAAACAATCTATGACCCCTTTGTCGAAGATAATTATCAGGGATGAACAGACCTACATCACTCAGGATTTCTGAGTTGCGTATACAACCGCCTATCAGTTGAAAGAAGTGAACACCCAAGTGAATGTCTCGTCTCTTCCCGAGTGACTGGTAGCCTAGCATCCCTAGCAAGAAATCAGTCGGAAAGAGCCAAGGGTAATATGCATAGTCCCTACGATAGAGGTATCGCAGAAATATCTTCTGCATCCTCTCCACCATCAGGGAATATCGAACACTATGCGGCGCCCAGATAATGTAACTAAATTCCAATTGACTTCTCACCAGAGAGCTTTACAGCAAGTATTTAACCGAATCGCTGCTGAAATAATTCAATCATATTTTTGTTCAAGATAATTGTAACTACTTTGATAGAAAGTTTATTTGACAATTAAATAAAACGCAATAAACAAGGTTTATTACTCTATTTAACTACCAGTCCTTCACAATACAGTAAAAGCGCTTAAAGAAATTAAATATGTCCTTTAGTGAGTAAAACCGTTATAGTTCAGAAGTGGAACAACCGTTTAAACGGGGAAAACTCTTAAATGAGGAAACTCTAGATTTCCTCTCCCCGAACAAACACCACTTGAAAGCTCAGGGATATCTTTATTAGAAATCTTAATGTTCAGAATGCAATCGGAAAATTTTCAATTAAGGCCACGTCTTGCGTAATAGTGTTCACGTTATTGGCGTCCCAAGGATATGTCAAAAATTTTAGACGTGAAAAATATCTATAATACAAACTAATGAATTTACTCAAATCACTTGATGGTAGTTTATTTTCAATAATAATTAATATAAGACTCGCTGTTTTTAATAACTACTCCCACTTTCGTCTTTATTTCGACAGTGGCCGGTTTCGCAAGGCTGACTGGCATCGAAAGACTGCTAAATAAAAAAAAACATAGTTTTATTTACATACTATGTTTTTAAACCTTTTTTAAATAAGTACGAGCAAATTCTCTAATTATGTAAACAAAAACTAACTTACTAACTATCACGCCGTATCCCCGAGGGGGTAGGCAGTAATCTTTCATCAATAGATCGCCACATTATTCTTCCCATTAGGGATATTAATACTTCTCCCGCTTCCTCAACATTCATACATCGATTCACGCAAGCACGTCTATTTCTCTAACTCTTTACGTTGACGTCATTTAATATTTTATTGATTTGATTGTGCCACGTTTTCCTCAGTCATACTCTATTTTTAGTTCATATAATTTACTAACCAATCTTTCTTCATTCTGATTCTCTCCATGTGTCTAAACGATCTTGATGACCCTTGCATTATTTTGTTCATAACGCTTTAATTCGCACTGCATTCACTTCTTATATATGCATTTGAAATTAAATTACATACAGATTTATCATACACTTGTTTAAAAGATCTCATTTCAATTACAATATTTTCTACTTTCATACTTCGTTTGCCAGTTCCATGTATGTTATTCCATATATATGTGTAGAAACAAGAACACCATTGTGCACTGTTATCTTAGCTTTTTAGGAAGGGCTATTGTTTTCGATGCAAACTTTAAGCATAAACACTTTTTAATATTAATAAAAACGTATGTTTTCTAGAAGTTTTACATTTTTTAATGGGAGTGACTGTTATGAAAAAATAATAAAAGGAACGTTAAGATGCGAGGAGTCAGAGAAATCGACGCGGGTGCATGTGTGAATGTAGAAGAGGTGCGAGAATTATGCCAGAATAGAACAATGTGGCGATCCATCCTCCCTGCCTTCCTCTCCGGAGAAACGGCGTGATGGTTAGTTAGTTAGTATAATATTTAGGTACACTGATGAAGGGCTTCTGTGTCCCGAAACATGTTTGTTTTAATGTTGAATTTTAAATAGTGTTATGTTACAAAGTAAAATAATATTATTCAATTACACGTATACTCATACATGTGCAAAATACTAAACTCCTATGAACTCAATCATATTATGTAAACTTAGCAATATTGACGTATACCTGCTTGTGAACATTCGTCGCTTTCTGAATATTTTGTGACAAGTTTGCTTATTTCGAAAAGTAATTTCCGTTAGGGAAGGAAATGAGAAATACCTTTTTACAGTAAGATTTTTTTAGTCCAACTTATATTTAATACCACAGATATTTTTAATCCTGAATCCCTTTTACCACTTTACACACTTTTTATGTTTAAGCTGGTGAACAATTTAAAAAACTTATTTATTAACTCACATAATCCTAAATCAAATCTTCATTTATCCGAATTAATACTACAAACATAATTATGTACATTTGAATCGTCGAATTGAAAGAATGTATCGAACCAAAAAACCCATTACAAGTACATTAAAGACGATGATTAATCTTCAAAAGTTTAATAAAACGTTTAAAAAAAAAACACTTTGTATAAAACCCTTTATTTTAAATAAGGATCGCCAACCGGTGTCACTCTGTAACGTGCTTCATCAGGGCTATACACAAACTTAATAAAAACACAGTTTATGTAGCCCTGATGAAGTTCGTAACAGTATGAAACCGGTTGGCGTTTCTTATTCAAAATAAAGTGGTTTTGTACAAAGCGTTTTATTCAATTTTTAAATATGTCAAAACCACCAAGTATTGAGTTCGACCTTCGAAGTTTAAGAATCTTCGAATTTTTATGAATTTGTTTTAATTTATAAAAATTATTCATTATAAAATTCCACAGTTTTTGATATTTTGAGCTTATTAAGGACCGAGTTGTTTTCACAATTCGTCTCGTACGAAAATTTTCAATCGGAACCCTTTCTTGTTTATTCAGGGGTGCCACAGGGTTCGAACCTTGGCCCACTCCTCTTCACTATATTCATAAACGATATTGCGAAGGTAATAAACTTCTCGCGATTTCTTTTATTTGCCGATGACCTGAAAATATTCCTAGAAATAAATAATCCTGACGACTGTCTACGCCTTTTGTCGGATATTAATAATATTGTTACCTGGAGTCACAGTAATCACATGAAATTCAATGTCTCTAAGTGGGAAATGTTATCGTTTACGAGAGCATTGAGAACTATATATCATAGATACACGATGAATAACCAGCAATTGACACATATATCCACTATGAGAGATCTAGGGGTCATCTATGAGAGTAGATTAAGTTTTCACGCTTATATTGAGAGAATTTGTGGCATTACGCTGATGATGCTGGGCTTCGTCATTCAGACCGGAAGGGTTTTCAGGGATCCCAATGTGCTCAGAGTACTATACAATTCATTGGTTTGGAGCAGAAGACAGAGAGAAGGTTCGAGACTCGTAAGTGGTTCTGTGATATGGAGTCCGCACGAGGCGAGATGTTCCCTTATGCTGGAGAGGGAGGTATCTCTACATGAAGGAGTATGGTAGCTATCCATGGCTCTATTCCACAGCGTTTCTTTTGAAAATGTTGTGGTCTAATTCTCTGCAGCTTCGAAGAGACGGGTTTCTCATAACCCATTTCTTCAGATTAATTAGGGGATACTTTGAGAACTCGGCCGTACTGGGGGATGTAGGTCTTTTTGTTCCCGACAGATATCTCCGACAGCGCCAACATAGATTGTTCTTTCTTCCAGCCGCAAAACCAACCTGCCTCTAAAAATGCCGGTGGGAAGAACAAATAGTATACTAAATAAAATTTCCTCGGAGATCGACGTCTTTCATATTAGTGAAAGTACCTTCAGAAGAAAAATACTCTTATAGAGTATTTTTAGAGAGTATCTTGTCTTGTTAAAGTTGAACCATCTCTCATGCGTTCCTGATTCTTTACACTTTCTCAAAAACTGTAATTATGTTTGTAATATCTTTTGAGTGAATTAATAAACTGATCTTTTGAGTGAATAATTCAATTGCTTTCCCCACTGACATCACCAGCGGCAGGATGGTTAAATTCATAAAAAAAATCTGTATTTATGCTGTCGAAGATAGCAACCCAGAGCTTAAATATGGCGAGGTTCTCAAAGAATAAATAACAAGTCTAAATAAATGGATAGATGTGAGCCTATTCTTTCTTATCCTCAAACTAAAAGTCCCCAGCATGCCCAAGGAGAATGTTTAAAGAGCCACGAAGTCAAATGTTGATACCTGTTAAACGTTTCAAAAATTGTTTCTGTATTTCTATAATTATTCTGGGTTAAAATTATACATACGAAAATTTAACAGAGTTAACACATAAACGTATTTTAAAACCGTTTCGTATTGTCAAATATATTGATTGCATTTTAATTTAAATTTGTCCACAGAGGGAATACATTATTGTTGGCAGGTATTTCAATTATTAACGCGAGACCGCAAATTGTTTCTAACAATGATAACTGCCATTAACGCCGTAGTTTGGGAACCGCTGCTCTTTTGTGGAATGTTTCCACAAAATTGGACTTTCGGGTTTGACAATCTCTACAAATTGGTTGAACTAACCGCCCGATGGGTAGGTACTTGAATATTATAGTTCTCGTTTTAACACACAATTATTGCGCGAGTTTTCGATTTAAATATTCAAACGCAGAACATTCGAATAATCGATTGTACTTGAATTGTTTCAATTAATAGAGACATGTTTGCGATTCAAAACTTCATACATCGTTCATGCATACGTTAATTTATGGAATATAATGTTACACTAGAATAATATGATATGAGTAGGATACGTAAGACGGTTTGTAAAGTGTAAATACAATAAGAGATTGAGAAATGTAGAAATAAATCGAAAAATATTTAATGTACATTAAAAAAAATACATATTAAGGAAAATTGAATTTTAATATAAATTATCTACTTCTTCTTTCGCCATTTCCCGTTATTTGGGGTCGGCTCTCCTAATACGGCTCCGTCAAGTCTCGCGATCCTGTGTCATTTTCCTTATTTTTAATTGCATTTTTCATTTCTAAAATTTCGAAATTGTTCAAAGTTTATTTCTAATATTAACATGTAAAATTTCAACGCCATTATCGGTTTTCTTAAATGAATGATAATATACTTACTGATGTTTTGACGATCGTTGAAGTCTCCATAGAGAAATACTCGTATACGCTTGATGTTAGTCTTAAAAAAATATATATAAACCTTGTTTCTCAGGGGAAAGAAAAGTTTATTTTTTCAGTATGGTAAATATTTCATCTTTTAGACCTGTATTTGGGGGTGGGTGAAGTTTTCTGTTTCGCGTTCACCTCGATATCTAAGTGCTGTAAATTATTAAAGTTTTCTTTGGTGAATGTATGACTGACCTCTATATGTTTCCTATACCAAGTTTCGCAGTCTAAAACTCGGGTATATAATATCATACGGATGTGATTACTTATACAGCACGTATAGTAGATATGCACTAGGTTAGTAATGAACTTCGGGCTTGAGAAAGAAACTGCCGCCCGTAATCGACTTCTTTCAGCTTTGTAGTGTGGCGTTTTTGACATTTATACACGTTTTCCATCGTAATTTGCCAGTCGTTGACAAGCGTTCATGTGTGTGCAGTAGAGTCGTAGAAGTTAGCCGATTATAAGCGTCAGTTTCTTTTAATTTCTTTAAAAAGCGTCAATTAGACAGATTTGAACATAGAGGATGAATAAGTTTTACAACATATTTTATATTTATGACATGAACGATTTCTTGAAGTTTGATTATATTTTATTAGAGTGTCGTGATTTGCCATGCTAGGGTATGGTAAATTTTTTCTCCTTTCAAAAGCTCTGTTAAAAATATATATTTGTTTGGAATTCGTAAAAGAGGTTATACAAATTTTAACACGGGCGAAGCTTGCAGTTATGACTCAAATTGTTAAGGAAAGTTTTATGATGATCCCGATGATGGATAGAATAAATAGTTTGTAGGTTATATTTTAATAAAAATATTGATAAAAATCTTCAAATTACAAGCATGTTAGTATTGTAAAACAATATTTGGCCTATCTGATAAAAATATACATTGATGATATATAATAAATCCTTTAAAATGTTACTGATTTGACAACATTCTAGCCAGGCGAAACATGTTATTCCCCTAAGATAATATCAAACTTATAGATAATAAAATTTTACTGAATTTTACTGAATAATATTTTCGTCGACTTTTCGACTATTCGTCGACTTTTGAACTGTCAAAATACAGTCATATTAACTATGGTTATTTAAATAAACCCATTATTATTTCGTATTTATGGATATTAAAGGATGCGTTCAACAAATGCAGCCTTAAAAAATAATTTACCATACACATTCGTTTTAATTTTGAATGTGTGTGAAACTAAACGAATATTTAAACTGCAAAAAATGGAATTGCAAAAATTCCTCAACGTGCAATGAATTCAATAATTTTGAATTGAAATTCTAAGTAAATTCATCGTGCCTGCAAATGTTTCGAATACCAAAACCCTCTCTCGTGTGCGATTCAAATTTGTATGCAATTTCAAATATTCCATATTGCATATTATGGGAATAACTTCAGGCAAGAGGCCAATATATTATGATGGGCCTTTATGTCATAATACATTCGTAAGATTAATAATCACTAGTTTTAATAATTTAATGCAAACGTAAAATTGAATGAAACTGTACACATAATCGATAATAACTAAATAAAACTATAATGAGACGAATAAAAACGTCAGTTTTCTAGAAGTTTTATTACACGAGTATTTTATGGGAATGACATTCTAAGCCATTATCAAATGTTTCGTCATTTGATAATGACTTGGAAGGGCGAAACATGCCATTCCCAATGAATATAATAAAACTTCTAGAAAACTGATGTTTTAATTCGTATTAATTATTAAAAACCTGTACTGGTTCCAAACAGCCGAAAAAAGACACGGATACGAGAAGTCAAACGCAATTACCATCCAGCGAGGTGTGAGACAGGGTTGTATCCTTTCTCCATTGTAATTTAATCTCTACTCCGACTATGTTTTTAAACGAGCCCTCATCAACACCGAGAAAGAACTGAAAATTAATGGCGTTTTGATAAACAATATAATATATGCCGACGACACTGTTTTATTAGCTGAAAGTGTCAGCGATCTTCAGGACCTCCTTAATCTTGTTGACGAGTCCGGTGAAAGATTGGGGCTAACAATAAATGTCAGCAAAACCAAATGGATGACATTCGGACGGCTTGACTACAGTGGATCAGTATTGCATTTGAACGGCCGTAACGTTGAAAGGGTGGAAAAATTTAAATACCTCGGCAGCATACTAACGCAATCTCTTGACCCAGATGTAGAGATAAAATGCAGAATTGAGGCAGCAAGAGCTACGTTTAATAAAATGAAATCACTCTTCTGCAATGATAGCGTAAACTTGAAACTCCGCCAGAGAATGATCAAATGCTATGTGTGGTCTGTTTTATTGTACGGGTGTGAAACTTGGACCCTGAAAGTTAACTTAATGAACAGACTGGAAGCATTTGAAATGTGGCTCCATCGCCGAATGCTCAGAGTTCCCTGGACAGACATGGTGACCAATACCGAAGTCCTGAGGCGAGCTAGAGTTGACAGGGAATTGTTATCAACTATCAAGGTTCGAAAGATCTCATATCTGGGTAATATACTGCGTGGGGAAAAGTACCACCTTCTCCAACTGATATTGGAGGGAAAAATTGAGGGAGGGCCCGGAAGGAGACAAATGTCCTGGCTGCGAAACGTAAGGGAGTGGACCGGCATCCGAAGTGTTGAGGAGCTGTTCCGAGCGGCGCAGGACAGGGACAGGTTCGCCGAGGTGATCGCCAACGTTGAGGGGACCCGACAGGGCACTTGAAGAATAAGAAGAAGATTAAATTATTTTTTATTCAAGAAACAAAAGATAAAACTAGGTTTTTTAATAACTATTTTCACTTTTGTCATTATTTCGACAGCGACCAGTTTCGCCAGGCTGGCTGGCACCGACAGACTGATGTTTTCTGCAAACACTAGTCGTTGTCGAAATAAAGACAAAAGCGATAGTAATAATTGGAAAAAAAACATAGTTTTATTACTTTAAAATGAACTTCCATCATCAAGAGTTTTCAATAAAATCAATTCATGACATAATTATACAAAACGGTCATAAGGCCGATCTTCACTTACGCAGCCCCAATCTGGGGCTATGCAGCACATACAAAAACTCCAAATCCTGTAAAATAAGGCTATCCGTTAATCGCTTGGTGCGCCTTCATGGACCAGGATCACACAACTCCAACCAGAATCGGTAATCCCGATGATAAATGAATTCATTCTGAAACTTGCCGAACGTTTTTACAAAGGACTCCCATTACATCCTAGCCCCACAATAAAATACCTCTCAAATTACGACCCAAATACCTGCAGCCGCCAGAAGCGCTAAAAATCGATCTTCCTTCAGAGGAACACTCCGGGCCACACAAATCATGCCCCCGCATAAACCAACAACCCATCAAATAACCTTCCAACAATGTTCCCATCAGACGTAAGAGGAATAGCCACATGAACTGAACTTCTGTAAGCCAGAAGATCCAAGTTCAAGTCCAAATCCAATAATTGATATTTCGATCACTGGTCACCATTGATATTAAAATAAATATAAGTATTGTATTCATCTTCTTCTTCAGCCTTTTCCCCTTCACTGTTGGATATAGGCCTCTCCCATTTTCCTTCACTCGTCCCTGTCTTGTCCTTTCCGCATCCAGGTCGTTCCAGGTATTCGAGCGATATCGTCAGTCTTATTTTAGGTGTCTCCCGACACTCCTTATCTTTGTCCAGGGCTTCATCATGTGGTACAAAAACAAGTGTTACAAAGATGCCAACATAGGTTAGTTAAACAGCTTTCGAGACAATCTCATTAAAATAAATTGTAATACGTATAATAATAGTGTTAACTAACTAACTAACTAACAAACCATCACACCCTCTCCTCGAAGGGGTAGGCAGAAAGAATGGACTGCCACACTTTTCATTCCTGACATATTTCTCTCGTTCCTTAACATTCATACATCGAGTAATGCACGTGCTTCGATTTCTCTGACTCTTCACGTGGCCAACACGTTTTTTCCTTCCTCTATTTCTAGTTCCATTTACATCGTTAACATATACTTTTTTTACCATTCTTTCTTCATTCATTCTTTCCATGTGTCCAAACGACCTTAATGATCCTTTCATTAACATGGTTTGTTTAAAATGAATTGCTTTTAAAATGTTTGCTTTCATTAACATAGCAGTGTTTGAAAATTAAAACCTTCAATAACTAGTCCATTGTTTTGGAAAAAACACTATGATACTTGAACATTATAAACTGTTAAATAAAAAAACGTTGTTTTATGTATCACAATTGTATTTTTATTTTACGCGACAGCTATTTCGTCAACCTATGTTGACATCATCAGGTGTTACAATAATATATATATTTTTTTGGATATATTATAACACTTGATGATGTCAACACAGGTTGACGAAACAGCTATATAAAATAAAAATACAATCGTGATGCATAAAACAACGTTTTATTAATTTAACCTTTAATAACTTGTTATACTATATTTTAAAGCATTTTTTACGACTGCATGGGTTGGCAGTTATAAAAATGCGCTAAACACGAGTTTATTTGAACAAAGAATCTGTTTTGAACCAAAACATCCACGCAGTCAAACAGCCGGCTAATCTGATTATAAATTATGATAATTTACCCGCCCGTCGGTCGTCAATTATGAGCCATCAGTCAAAATATCATAGGAACTAGAATGGCTTGAGCAACTGAAAGTCTTTGATGTGGTTTGGAACGGTTTCGTAAACATTAGGATGTAAGATTCCCCATTGTAGTTGAAAATTAACTTTGCCATGATTTAAAGGCATCCTTCTTATCGTATAAACAGAGGCTTATATCATTACCTTAGTCTCTGGATGAAAGGAGATATAAGACAGGAATTTCTCGATTTTTATAAATAGGTTTATTGCATGGAGGAACAATATTTCTCTTCTTAAAAATCTGTATTTTAAATTAAATTTTTGGTTAAGCTTTTTATATCTTTATAACTGTTGATGAAAAAACTTGGATTTTGTATTACAATTGTATTTTATTTAACGACATTAATGTAATCTATGTAAATTAATGTAATTTTTTAATTCATTAACTTTCCTTTTAATGTAATCTATGTACTTCCTGTTATTGTTTATCGTTTTTAATTTATTATGTTTCATCGTTTTTGATTCTATACTATGTGTAATTGTTCCTTCTAATTACTGTTTTATTATTATTATTATTTTATTATTATATTTTCCACCTTTAATATTTTCTCAGCGTTCTTTTAATTAAAATATTAAGGTACCTTATTTAGGTAACTTCCAAATTATATTAAATACATTATTCGAATTGACATAGGAACAGATACACATAAAGATTCGAAAAATCACGAAAATTTGACAATTGATATATTATTGTAACACCTGATGATGTCAACATTGGTTGATAAAACATCTGTCGTAAAATAAAATACAATTTTGATACAAAAACAAAGTTTTTTCATTAACAGTTATAAAATGTTAAAGTATCATAGTGTTTCGGCTAAAACAATGGACTTTTTATCTTTCTGTCCCATAATTGACAACAGTGTCTCATTTAAAAAAAAAATGTCGATTCCGTTGTTGATTTGGAAAAATACTATAACTTGATTAAATCGGTTTTTATACAATATGAAAAATACTTTTATACAAAGTTTATTAATCCCTATAAATATAATTTCTTTGCATCGGTGTGATGTGTCTGACAAAATGCCTATATTTTTTTACATTGAACCGTAATAGCAGTTTTGAAAGTGGTTCTGTGATATGGAGTCCTTACGAGGCGAGATGTTCCGTTATGCTGGAGAAAAAAATTCTGAGGTATCTCTACATGAGGGCATTTCTTTTGGGAATATTGGGGACGAACTCTCTGCAGCTTAGAAGAGATGTGTATCTCATAGCCCATTTCTTTAAATTAATCGAGGGATATTTTGAGAACTCGGCTGTGCTGGAGAAAGATTAACTTTTTGTTCCTGATAGATATCTCCAATAGAGACCTGCCTCTGGTGATACTGATGGGAAAAGTAATCAGTCTGCTGAACACGATCTTCTCAGAGATTGACGCCTTTCATATTATGTAGTGAAAGTATGTTCAGAAGATGAATACTCTCAACTTTAGATAATATCTAGTTTTTTTAATTGTATCTGATTTCGTAGCTAAATGAAATAAAACCAAGGTTTCTTTACACACTATATTTTAAAAATACGCAAGAAGAAATCCCCTTTTATATCCGCAAGAAGAAATCCCCTATAAATAGCATATATATATACGCAAGAAGAAATCCCCTATAAATAGAGCATGATAAATTTTTTGCCTTCACATTATTAAACTAACTAACTAACTAACCATCACGCCGTCTCCCCGAAGGGGTAGGTAGAAAGAATGGACTGCCACACTTTTCTTTCCTGACATATTTTTCTCGCTTCCTCAACATTCATACATCGTGTCATGCACGCGCGTCGATTTCTCTGACTCCTCATATGGCCGACATTCAATATTTGATTTATTTGATCGTGCCACGTTTTCCTCGGTCTTCCTCTATTTCTGGTTCCATTTACATCATTAATATATATTTTTTTACCATTCTTTCCTCATTCATTCTTTCCATATGTCCAAACCATCTTAATGATCCTTTCATTATTTTGTTCATGACACCATCATTCGCACCGCATTCTCTGCTTATATTTTCATTCGACACTCTATCATACACAGAGTATCCTCACATTCGTCTAAAAGATCTCATTTCTATTGCATTTATTCTACTTTCATCCTTCTTTTGCCAGTTCCATGCTTCGCTTCCATACATAAGGGTCTATTTAAAATATGTTATCAAAATGACACTCTGCAAGTCTAATACTTAGATATTAACCCTTATCGGACGCTAACTTTTGTAACTTTTGTGTATATAATAATTAAATAAAACGTTTTTTAAATTCTTCCACTTTTGTCTTTATTTCGACAGCGACCGGTTTCATCAGTCTCGGAATGCCTGGTGACGCTATTGCAAACTGATTCCTTTATAAACATACATTTCAGGGGTGGTTAACATGATTGTATACAAAAATAATCTTAATATAATTATGTAAAATTAACTGAATTTAAATAGTGGTTTATTATTTTGAAGTTCTTGCTGGTTAAGTGCCTAATTACAGGTAATTTTAAAAACGGTGGATACGTGTAACATAAATTAAATAAACACAAAAGTCCGGATCGTCCATGTCAACATGTGCAACATCGAAAAAAACATTATATGTGTTTACATTATGTGCTAAATTAAAAAAAACGGTGGATACGTGGAACATAAATTAAATAGACAATATGTACACCATCTAAAAAGAACATTTTGTGTTAAATTATTTTATATCATTGTATTTTATATTATTTGTTTTAGATTTATTTTGTGGGTGTTGGACGATCGAAGTGTGCGCGGGAGATGCCTATTGGTGGCGATGAGGTTCGCAACCCATCACACCGCGTCTCCCGCGGGGCGAAAAGAGAAGGATGGAGTGCCGCATCAGTGAAAGTGTGACAGTTCATTCTTTCTGCCTACCCTTTCGGAGGTGGTTAGTTAGTTAGTTAGTTAAGAGGATTCGTTTTCAGGAATACACTTGATGATTCTGATTTTGATAATTTTACATACTATCATATATCAATATGGAAGAAATTTATAAAGCTTCACTTTTTGCTAGAACGACTCTTTCCATTGGTACATATCAATACACAGCATCATTGCGAAAGTCAACATTAAACCGACGTCGGGGCGTTGTGTACGTAAATTGTAAATTATTTCATTGCATCGGCGCTTAATACGTTCACATATAATATAATATTTTGAGTACAAAACGCTTACTCCGAGCGTATGCTTGATTAAAATCTTTAGAATTATTTCGTTTATTAAATTTAATCGCAAAATCAGTACTTAACCTCAGGTAATTCACTGGAGTGTGTTTCGTTGGGAATGTTTCACTTTCTGTATTTCGCCTTGGAAACTCCATGTTTAATGAGTAAGCTTTCCATGTAAATATTATAAAGCCCATTAAAACCATTTTCACAAAATTAATCAAAGTTTAATCGGGAGAATTTATCTATATAATGATCACGTGTCAGATTTAATGAAACATTAATGAATACTTCAACTATTTAAGTGTTTTCTAACTAAATAGCTGATAAAATGTGGAAAAAATCTAATATGTTTTCTTAAATAGTAGAGTTCCAAAAAACACTTTCTAATATTTCTGGACCTAACTAAATAATTATTTGTTAAAAATGTTTAAAGCAACAACCATTTTCGTTAATTACTATATTCTGCTCCATTTACTAGTGTTTATAAATTGCAACGAGTTGAGATTTCGTTACATTTGATAATGCCTTAGAAGGACGAAACATGTCATACATAATACTAAAATAAAACTCCTTGAAAACTATCGTTTTTTCATACATATGAATAAATAAAATTAAGATGGTTTGGACATATGGAACGAATAGATGAGGGAATAATGGTTAAAATATGTATACGAGTAGTGTGAATGGAAAAAGAAGTCGAGGAAGGCCAAGGAAGACATGGTATGTCCAAATTAATCAATTACTGAAAGGCGGCCATGTTCGAAGTAGGAACAATGTGTGCATGACACGATGTGTGAATGTAGACGAGAGTTATGTCAGGATAGAATAATGTGGAGATCCATATTTTCTGCCTACCCCTTCGGGGAAATGGCGTGATGGTTAGTTAGTTAGTTTTTGTTTCTGTTACTATTTTAGCTTTTCTATTATTTTTTAACATTTGGTCGACGTCTTATCTCTTTGATTCTATTTTTTTCACGGAAAGCCCAACACGTGTCTTTCAAATATTTATTATGATTTTAATATTTATATTCAACTTTATAAAGAATAAAGTAGAGTTTTGAATATAAGATAATGCACTTAAGTTTCGTTTTGCGCTACGCCGAATAACCTTTTCGGTCCTTAGGGACCAACTCCATCGCTACAGCTGTAGCTGGCTACGCCGCAATGAGGACGTGCATGCTTCAGGCAGACGAGCGGTCACGTATCACCCACAAACACGAATACTTCCCAGAAACTTATGTCCTCTGAAGCTTTTATACACGAAAACTTCAACAACCGTTTCATCTTATTGAATTTCCTCGTTTATTGAGACACCTAAGCGGTCACGAATACGCAAACAAAACACTCTGTTTATTAGTTTCATTCTTTGTGTGTATTTCAATGTATTAACGATCAATGACAATATTCTTTTAGATACATACAAATATCCGTATAATAGTTTTACTGTACCGACAATTATGTATGGAAGTGAAGCATTGAACTGGCAAAAGAAGGATAAAAGTAGAATAAATATAGAATGAAAATATATGATAAAATAATAATACACTTTAAGTATTTGTATCTAACCTACTTTATTTAGTAACACCATACGGTTTCGCTCCCGCCGGAGCTTCGTCAGGGTGAGATAGTCAACACTGTACTTTGTTTTTCACCACTATGCGGTTAATTTAATTGCCGACTAGTTTCGCTTGTACCCAAGTTTCCTCAGGGCTTCGTTATAAGCGAATTACGAAATTACGAACATATAATAATTTTGAAGTACCAAAGTGTTTCGGCTAAAACAATGGAATAATAAAAGATACACAGATTTATACCTATATGACACTTGTACAATATCATGTAAAGTCTACAGCACTACGGTACTTGCGAACATAGCTACATTCTAGTCCAAAATATTACTGACATTTATGACATTCATGTTTAAAGAGTGTAGTTGTCGGTAGTTGTCAGATGATAATGAAGGAGATAAAATAATACGAACCTCCTAAAAGATGGAAAGACAGCTAGGAATCTACCTCACAGGAGGAGCAACACTCTGGAGAACATACCACATAGGTCTACAATAAGGAAGGAGAAGACGAAGAAATCCAAATAAAACCACAATCGTGTTTACTATTATAAATTAATAATGGAGTTTTACAAAACTAATACCTCAACCATCAATACTTAGTTAGTTAGACTTCCCAAGAGAGGCCAGCCTAACTACAGAAACAACCCCAAAGTATAAAAGGAGAAGAAGAAGACAATCCATGACTAAACGACTAGTTACTAAGAAAATCGATTATGCTTAGATTTGAAGGATAAAATCAACTCATTTACCCACGTCTCGTATGAGAAACATTAAAAAACTGTTTGACTTTCAGGAAGCCAGCCGTAACATTTTATGCCTTTCTCTATCTCAGATTGTCGGAGACGCGATCTATCCGTCTTGTCTTCTAGTGTGGAATTAACCTCGCCATTTTGAGATCGTTGAAAGGAAAATTTATCTTAAATATTTGGAGCGTTGCCAATAACAAAACGGAGTCTCCCCGATATGGACGTGCGATCTGTACACGTCATCTACGGATGTTCAGTGATGGAATTTATATGTTTGATAATAATAATAAATAATAATAATAAATCGGGTAATCATCTTCACTTATTCTAATAATTTTTTCTTGAAATATAATTGAAAAGTCATGTTTATTAGTAATATATAACTGAATTAAAAAAATCTTAGTTTTCAATAACGTGAATAGTTTTTAAATATGAATACATAAATACGAATAAATATAATTAAAATATCTATAATAATCTATAAGACTTGTGTGCGACCTATCATGACGATCGAGTGCAGGGCGGACACCACAATCACATAAAACGCGCAAAGTGCCAGAAATGAAGACGCTCAGAAATATATCTGGCAAAACACTGTAAGAGAAGATTAGAAATACACGGATAAGGGAGATATGCGAAGTCGAGGATGTCGTTAGGTGGGGAAGGCAAAGGAGAAATACTGGTATGCACACGTGAGGTGAACGGATCCATCCAGACTCCCCTTCAATGTGTTGCACGGCCAGCCCCAAGGTAGACGACCCCCGGGCAGACCACCAAAGAGATGGATCGACAGCTGGGAATCGACTTCGCAGGAGACCAATTCCCCTTAAGAAACAGGCCACTAGGCCTACACTAAGAATAAAAAGAAGAAAAAGACAATAATACGAACGAAAAGGTCTGTTTTCTAGAAGTTTTTAAATTTTATGTGCGCCTATCTAACTCATTATCACATATATTTGATAAAGCCTTAGACAGGCGAATCATGACATTCACATAAATTATAACGAAACTTCTAAAAAACAGACCTTTTCATTCGTATCAATTACGAAATTGGTTGGTTTTAATTATAATTGGCGATGAGGTTCGCAACCCATCACACCGCGTCTTCCGTGAGGGCGAAAAGAGAAGGATGGAGTGCCGCATCGGTTAAAGTAGGTTAAACCATGATTGCATATAGTTCTTTTAGGGCATTGATATTCTGGAAGGGTTTGCATTCACTCAAAATTAATACCAATATTCTAAGAGATTTGCCCAATATGTCGTCAATGTGATTAACGAAAGTGAGTTTCGGGTCAATTGTAACTATATATATATATATATATATATATATATATATATATATATATATATATATATATATATATATATATATATATATATATATATATATATATATATATATATATATATATATATATATATATATATATATATATATATATATATATATATATATATATATATATATATATATATATATATATATATATATATATATATATATATATATATATATATATATATATATATATATATATATATATATATATATATATATATATATATATATATATATTTATATACATTTAAATGTTAGATAATTTTATGATTTAGTTTATTGTGAAGCTCACAGGTACAATTAACAATGCCTATGGGAGAAGTTAAATCGTAACCATTTCATTTTATTGAAACAAGAACAGTAATAATTCATATCGTAAAAGGATTTAAATTCACTTCAAAACGATCCGGTTTATGCGTCAATCTATAGACTAACAATAAAACAGAGTAACAACGGTTTAAGTGTAATTCCAAACGACTGCCCCGTAACCCGAAAACCTTGCAAAATAATTCGATAAATTAAAAACAATCGACTCGAAGTAATTTAATTTGTTTTGGGTCTCTTTTTTCATGATTTATCTTTGTCTTTTATTTGATTAAACATTGTAATCGAAATCTCTCCAAGGAATACAATTTTTTGAACGATTGCAATAACTTAGTTTGTGTTGATCGATAAAGAAAACATAATTAATTATTCTTGTAATTTCGTTCCGCTGCCAAATCCTTCGGAATGTATCAATTTGATATTTGTAACTTGTTATTTGAATACACAAACAATCCATTATTTTTCCATTAGTAATATTAAATGTCTTTAAACAAGTCAGAAAGGAAATATTTCTAAAAGGAATATTTAATGGGATAGTTACATTTGTTTATTTAATTAATTAGCAGACGTTTTTAAATATTTTTCGGCGAATTTATCAATGAAAGCGAAAATGGCCTTTCAAAATAGAGTTCTGGTCCCAACCTTTATGTATGGAAGCGAAGCATGGAATTGACAGAAAAAAGATGAGAGCAGAATAAATGCAGTAGAGGTGAGGTCCCTAAGGTATATCTGTTAGAACGATGTACGACAGAATCTCAAATGCTGAAATAAGGAAGGGATGTAGAGCGAAAGAAGGTATTATGAACAAAATTATGAAAGGATCGCTGCGTTGAATGATTAAAAAAGTATACGTTAACGATGTAAATGTAGTAGAGAGTCGAGGTAGACCGAGGAAAACATGGCATGACCAAATTAATCAAATATGAAAGGTTGGTCATATCAGAAGCCTTCCGAATCGACGTGCGTGTTTGACTCGATGTATGAATGTGGAGGAAGCTAGAAAGGTATGTCGGGAGAGAGTAGTGTGGCGGTCCATTCTCTCTGCCTACGGCGTGATGGTTTGTTGTTCTTGTTGTTTCTGCTAGAAAAGTATTTTAAAGCTTTTGTATTTTGACAGCATACATTTTTAATTTTAAGACCAAAACTAAATAAAATAAACAATAAACAATATATTCGCCCGTAACACGTGATATTGGAATATAGAAGGGAACAAAATAATAAAACCTTTGGCTTTGGCCTTTAGTGGGCCTTGGCCTTTAGTTTAAAAATGGCCTTTAGTTCCTCTTAGATTTTGTTTAAACGTTGCATTCCTCAGTTAACGTTAATCAGCAGGGAACGGGTCTAAGAATTGCATAAACAAAGCTGACGAAAGGGTGCCGCTACGTTCTATAATTTATTTTTCCTTCACGGCATTTCTTTTGGGAATGTTGCGACTAACTTTCTAGCAGCTTCGAAGAGATAGGCAACTCAAAACCCGTTTATTTAGATTAATCAAGGGATATTTTGAGAACTCGGCCGTGTTGGAGGATGTTGGTCTATTTGTCCCTGATAGATATCTCAGACAGCGACAGCATAGATTGTTTTACCTACCGGTCACCAGATCTATATTGCCTCTGATGACACCGGTGGAAAGAGCAATTAGTCTCCTGAACATGCTCTCCTCGGAGATTGACGTATTTCATATTAGTGAATGTCGGTTCAGAAGACAAATACCCTTAACTTGAGTATCTTGTCTTCCAAACGTCGAACAATCTCTCATGCATTCCTGGTATAATGTATAAACGAGTATTATTATTATTTGAAAAAAGCTAAAATAATGATGAAATAGATGTTGTTCTTGTTCCAACCCTTATGTATGCAAGCGAACTGGCAAAATAATGAGGAGAATAGAATAAAGGCAGTAGAAATGAGATCTCTTAGAAGAATGTGTAGAGAAATCTTTGTATGATAGAGTGCCGAATGAAAATATAAAAAAGTGAATGCGGTGCGAATGATAGTGTTATGAACAAAATAATGAAAGGATCATTAATATGGTTGAAGAATGAAGAAAGAATGGTAAAAAAAGTACACGTTAACGATGTAAATGGAAAACAAAACGACCGAGGAAAACGTCGCACGATCAAATAAATCAAATATTGAATGTCGGCCACGTGAAGAGTCGGAGTAATCGACGTGCGTGCATGACACGATGTAAGAATGTTGAGAAAGCAAGAGAAAAATGTCAGAAAAGAAATGTGTGGCAGTTCTTTGTGCCAACCCCTTCGAGTTCAGTTTTTTAGTATTATTTTACATATACTCAATGAATGCCTTAAACATTTCTATTGTTTGAAACATCTGTTGAGAAAATAAACTAATTTGATTTGATAAAACAGCTTCGGTAAATTGGTGAGTAATCCCTTTTATGATCAAAGATTTTCCATATATCCATCTGCTCTAATTATTATGAAACTCCCGATGTACGAGTATACGAGTACGTATGCGTTTCATTGTATCAAAGCATGGTTGCAATACGTCACTCGAATTTAATAATTAACCATTTTAACGGCTGTAGGTACGTACGTATTGAATGTAAAACGGATTATTTATTTAAGTGCTATTTTATATTCTCGCAGACGTATGCCGGGAGAATTTCAAGGGACGTGCACAAATTATTCAGCGATCTCTTTCCGCCGGTGACCCTTCAACCCTTTATGTGCTCCCGATCCGCTTCCCGTATTAGCAATAAAACGTTCGCAGTCCTTCACGCGCGTAGGGAAATTGTAAATGGAGTCGGAACATTTAACGAAAATCAATGGGTGGGAAAACACACATGTTCCCACACCTCCTGAGGTTTCTTTGCGCCTGGTATTCCAAGAAGACTCTAATGCCTGCAGTAATCGTTTTGTTTACATATTAACAATACAATTATTTAACTCTGCTCTGAAATATGTAAAAAAAATCATCAAATTGAGTTTTTTTGTTCTTTTTATGAATCTTCTTCTCTTCTTTCCGTGTCCTGTCAGGTCTCCCCAACGTTGACTATACCCTTGAGTAGGCCTCCCCATCCTGGGCAGCTCGGAACAGCTCCCCAGGGTCCTCAGCCCCGTCCACTCTCAGATGTTTCTCAGCCAGGAAATCCGCCTTCTCCCAACACCTCGTCGACCCTCAATCTTACCCTCCAAGATCAGATGTAATAGTGCGTACTTTTTGTCTCTCAGAACATTACCCAAGTAGGACACTTTACGGACTTTAATGTTGCTCAGCAACTCTCTGTCAACTCTGGCTCTATGGAGAACGTTTGTGTTGCTAACCATGTCAGTCCAGGAGATGCGTAACATCATTTGGTGTTTTTATGAATGCATAAATAAATTATTAAAAAAACATGAAATCATTCATAATATTTTTTAATATTATCTTCTTAATTTTCTTCTTCTTCCTGGCGCTATCCCAACTTATTGTCAGTGTTGACTGTTTGGGTCGGTTTCTCTTCTCTCGGTAATTCTTCTCGATCTCAGACAGTACTTCTTCACTCAAGCCATTTCTCTTCAAGACGCTATTGCACTGAATCATTCGCGTGTTCCTAGGTCTTCCTCTGCATGGTTGATGAGGAAGATTCACAGACAAAGCTCTATTTACTGTGTGGTCTGGTGTTCTCCGTTTTATATGCCTGTGCCATATCATATGCATTTCTTCAAGATTACTATTTATATCAGTAACTTCCAGACTTCCCCGAATGCGTGAACTTTTTATTCAACGATACCCCAGCGGATGATTTAAGCATTAGCTTTTCTGTTGTTTCCAGTTCCCCAGTGCAGCCGCTGTACATTATCCAGCACTCGTAGCAGTACTTAATTGCAGTTCTGAAAATAGTCTGGTGTACTTTTCCTTTTAGTTTTACAGACATTTATGGGTCACATAACACTCCTGTCATAGATCTAAATTTCAGCCACCCCACTCCTATTCTGTAATCAACATCTGCTGCACAACTTTCGTTTTTAAAAATGAATGTTTTTATTAATAGCATTTATATATATACAACTTGCATGCCATAATGGAGGGTATGACCGAGGGGACAAATTCTAGGGGACGCCCACGCCGAGAGTACCTGGAGGACCTTTTGGTGGACGTGCGCTGCTCATCATATGCAGATTTCAAAACAGCCGCACAAGACAGGGAAGAATGGAAGAGAAGAATAGAGGAAATTGCTGCAAACCAATCCCAGGATTGAAACTTTCTAACAATATGTTAATATGTATCTCTAAAAATGCAGGTCATGTCCAAAGAATGGATACCACCAGACTCCCCTGCATTGCACTACATAAACAGTCTCTTGGAACTAGTCCTCGTGGAAGAACTCATAAAAGGTGGAAGAACAGCTGGGAGTTCACCTCACAGGAGTAGCAACCCTCTGGAGAACAGAACACATAGGTCTATATCAGAGGTTCCTAAACTTTTTTGTCCCGTAGACCCCTTGCCGATTTCTTCTATTTTGTGTAGACCCCCTGCTTTCCTAATTTTTTTTTTACAAATTCATCTATAATTATCAAATTAGTTTTTGAAGCTGACACAGAGCTACTGAGCCGCCGTGCCGGGCTTTTTTGTTGTTGTTGCTCATTTGTGAAAATTGGAACAGCTTTATAAAGTGTTGTTAATTTATTTTTTAGTTAATAATGTTTGGTGTATCATAGTGTTTCCGGCCAACAATGGACTAGAATATTTAGACATACAAATATTAATTAAAATGAAAGAAAATGCAAATCCAACATTTTTACATAAAATAAAAACACAAACAAATCAATGTTCTAAAATGAGGGATGGGCCTGATGGTACGATATCACAATTTCAATATTCGGCTTTAATTTAGTTGAACAATCTCGTGGACCCCCATTTACATCTCATAGACCCCTATTTTTTTTTCAATTATCGTAGACCCCTTGCAAGTGTATATCGACCCCTGGGTGTCGATATAGACCACTTTGGGAACCACTGGTCTATATCAAGAAAGAAGAAGAATGTCTATGTTAACATGCGATATAATTTAATAACATATTATAATGGTTTCAACATGAGCGCAATTTTAATGATTCCGAGGAAGAGTAACTCCCCACGTTTTACTTGGAGATTCTTCTTCTTTTACGTACGCACGAGAATAATAAAATGATTACAAATGCGTATTTGAAGGAATCCTTGCCTTTCCCACTCCCTTTTATAATGAACCAAGCCAAGTCTTCCTTTGTGCTAAGTACCCCGGCTTTGTGATGTGTTGTGTCGCTTTCCTTTGCCAAAGGCCAAAGGAATTGCAATTAATTCTGGTATATTACAAAGCTTTTACCCTTAGAACACACCCCTCGGGCGATCCGATAATTAAGCGCGACCATATCGGTTACACTCCATCGGGGATTATTAGGCCCAGCCGCCGGGTATCCTCAAAAGGGAAAGAATAAAATTTAAGAAAGCGTAAACCATTTTAAAATTCACTTCAAGGATTTAAATAACGTTTATGATCCCCGTGAAAGTTAATCGGATCAGGGTTAAAAGGTTTGAGAATTTTATTTATAAGATTTTTTTTTTACGTATTTTTAATGGAAATGCGCTATCTTATTAAATTGTTTATAAAGCAACCCCCATTTTATTAAATTGGTTCGTATCGTTTTAAAATCAAAGTTCTCTGAGTTATTTATTGATTCTTGAACAACCATGTATGACTCCATATTAAATAATAATTACGAATGAAAACGCTGTCTAAATAAAGACAAAAGTGGAAGTAGTTAAAAAACATCGTTTTATTTAATTATTATTTACGAATGAAAACATCTGTTTTCTAGAAGTTTTATCACAGTTTTTCGGAATGAGCTGTTACATTTGATATTCTACTTCTTCAAGTGCCCTGTTGGGTCCCCCCAACGTTGGAGATCTCCTCAGCGAACCTGTCCCTGTCCTGCGCTGCTCGGAACAGCTCCTTCACATTTCTCCACTCCCTCACGTTTCGCAGCCTATACATCTATCTCCTATCGGGCCCTCGGCGTCCATCAATTTTTCCCTCCAATATCAGTTGGAGAAGGTGGTACTTTTCCCCAAGCAGTACATGACCCAGATGTGAAATCTCTTGAACCTTGAACCTCGCCTAAATCTAGCTCACCTCAGAAATTCATTATCGGTAACCATGTATGTCCAGGGAATTTAGAGCATTTGGCGATAGAGCCATATTTCAAATGCTTCCAGTCTATTCATTGCGTTGACTTTTTAGGTCCGCGTTTGAAATCCATACAATAAAACAGACCACACATTGCATTTCATCATTCTCTGGCGGAATTTCAAATTTATGTTATCATTGCAGAAGAGTGATTTTATTTAATTAAATGTAGCTCTTGCTGCCTAAATTCTGCATTTTATATCTACATCTGGGTCAAGATATTGCGTTAGTAATAATTTGATAATGCCTTAGAAAGGCAAAACATGTCATTTCATAACCTATGTATAATAAAACTTCTAGAAAACAGACTTTGATGTTCGTATTAATTGTCCTTTGAGTTATTAATAGAAACGAGTTTTGTTACTTTTTTATTGTTTCTTGAACCATGATATAAAATTCAATATTATATAATCAATTCGAATGAAAACTTCTGTTTTCTAGAAGTTTTTTTTATCATTTATCTTATCCGAGTGATGTATCGCCTTGCTAAGGCAATATCAAACGTATTATGTCTTACCAAGGCAAAAAACATTCCTATAAAATATAAGAAAAATTCCTAGAAAACAAACGTTTTTATTCGTATCTTTTAATGCTAGGGATTAATTTTCTGCAGTTTCGAAGAGATGGATTTCTCATGGCCCATTTATTTATAATACATTAATTGGGGGGTACTTTGAGAACACGTACGTGTTGAAGAGTGTTCGTCTTATTATTTCCGGCAGATATCTCCGACAGCGCCAGCATAGTTTGTTTTATTTGCTGGCCGCCAGAACCAATCTGCCGCTGGTGATGCCAACACCAATCAGTCTGCTGAACATGATCACATCGGAAACCGGCGTCTTTCTTAATAGTTAATATATTTTCACTTGAATTTACACAATGTGTATACATTTTTTTTTATCCATTCGATTCATTTGTCTAAACCATCTGCATTACAATTTTTCAGTTTTTCGTCGTTCGGTATTCTATCATACATCGTTTTCATGCACATTCTTCTCAGTGTTATAATTTCTACGGAATTCATCCTACTTTCATCCTTCTTTTATCAGCTCCAAGCTTTTCTTCCACACATAAGAGTTAGCACTAGAACTCCATCGTGTATTGCCATCTTTATTCCTGTAGATATATTGTATTTATATTTGCAGTAATGACTTTAAGTGCACCATTACCATTACCTATATTATTTATTATAAAATAAATATTAATAGGATCATTAAGATGGTTTGGACGTATGGAAAGAATGAATGAAGAAAGAATGGTAAAAAATATATATATATTAATGATGTAAATGGAACCAGAAATAGAGGAAGACCGAGGAAAACTTGGTACGATCAAATAAATCAAATATTGAATGTCGGCCATGTGAGGAGTCATAGAAATCGACGCGCTTGCATGACACGATGTATGAATGTTGAGGAAACGAGAGAAATATGTCAGGAAAGGAAAGTGTGGCAGTCCATTATTTCTGCCTACCCCTTCGGGGAGACGGCGTGATGGTTAGTTAGTTAATTTAATATTAATAGGATTGCATAGCTTTAATATATTTTTTATTGATATGTTTATGTTTATATATAGAAAACATAAAGTATTTCAGATTTTCAGGAAAATTTTAGGTATAATATGATAAGTATAATTGAATTATTTATTTAGTACATTTTTTGTGTTTTAAATCCAAAAAATCTTTCCGTAAAGACATTCTTTTTCTTGTAGTTTATGGTGGCTTAGTAGGCTTGGGATTCAATCGACTGTTCTTACGAACAGAGGGGTGGAGGATGTAGGCACAGGGGTGGGAAGGAGGAAACGATCGTGTTTTTCTTCCATTACTTCTAAAAACCCCAGAACGAATTTGTATAGCGGAAATTGGAGTTCCTGATATTATAAAAATAGTGTTCTTACTCAAGGAAGGATTTTGTTTTATAAATTTAATTATTTTATCCTTGTGGCAACATTCGCGACGAGAACAGAAAATAAGAATTGTTTTTAGAACTTTCGAAAAAAATGTATATACCCTTTAGTGTTCGTTTTTTAAATTTCATTTCGAAGATAAAATTTAATTTTAAAAGATAACCAGTAACCGTCCAATTTACTTTTGGGAAAACTTAATAAAAAAATTGTTAAGCGTATTATCACTTTTTTTTAATAATATTAAAATGAAACGATGTTTTTTAAGAACTACTTCCACTTATTTTTCTCTAGATAGCGACTGGTTTCGCCAAGCTCACTGGCATCTGATCACGACTGATTTTATCATAGTATAACTACGTAGCCTTCTTCTTCTTCTTTTAATAGATCTGGCGATCTGTGACACAGAAATCATGTCTTGTGGGATGATGAGGTCCAGCTGTCTCTCCATCTTTTAGGCGGTCTTCCAGGTGGGCGGTGTCCGGAGGGGATTTCATAAGTGGCTGTTTATGCGAATCTGTCACTATCCATTCGTGCTACATGCTTCATCCAGTATCTTCTTCTGGATCTATTACACCGAAGAATATCCTCTATTTCGCAAGTCTTTCTTGTGTCTGCGTTGTGGATACGACCTCGGAGAGTTTTTCCAGTAATTGATCTTAGGACCTTCATCTCAAATGTTCTGAGTAGACCCTTGGTTCGCACAGTGTCGGCCCGCGTCTCTACAGCATACGTCATGATAGGTCGCACGCACGTCTTTTAAATTCTGACCTGTACTACGTATTCTAAACATATAAAAATGAGCCAAATATCTTTTTAAAAATTTAAGAATAATTATTCTTAAAAATTGAGAGAAAATTAGCGAATCCTTATATTAATTTACAATTGTTTTTAAACCACTGAAATTTGTATTTTCTGAATTCATATAGTTGGAATTACCCAAGGTATTATTTATTGTAGGGTGAATTCATATAGTTGGAATTACCCAAGGTATTATTTATTTATTATACAGTGATTGTTAATACAAATGCAAGTGAACAAACTAACAGTTAAATAAAGACGTAGAAGGTTACCCGCCGCTTACCCGAAGCTGTTATAGGACGCAGCGGCGCCCCTTCGTCAACTCGCTCAAATAATCCCTAGGCCCGCCTCCCATCCACGCAGGACCTACATTAGCTGGAGAATACACCATTCCAGAAATAAAAACCAAAAGGCAAAAGGGTATCTAGGCCACATTTAATCTAGTTTAATTTCAATCCACTTCTATGTCCTAATCTAACAAAACAAAGCAAAATATGGTACATGATTTTATGGCCTATTATAAAATTGTGACAGAGTGTGGGATGGGAGAGAAAACTTGGAATGATGAAAGAGGTATATACCCAAGGTATATTATATAAATACATACTCATATAAGGCACCTTGGGGTTCTATTTGATTTTCTCTACTCATTCACATTCAAATTGCCGAAAAGGCGCCGCTACGTCATTTAACATTTTAAGGTGTTGTGTTTTAAAAAAAAATTTCCATGTGTGATTTAATCGTTTCTATGCTGCAATTCCTTATGCCCAGATATCATTTCAAATACTATGTAACGCTTTCTACGCAATCATAATTAATAATGATCAACATAATAACTAAGATGAAAACCTGTTTATTTTTCATTCAGGGTAAATCAAAAGCTTAAACAAAAACAAAACGGTTAACTAGGTTTCATCGCATATATTTTCTTGTTGATAAATACATACCTTCAAGTGAGAAACCCCAACAATATCTTCAAAACACAAACAAGACAGATTTTAGCACCGCGTGCTTGGAGAATGTTTATTTACTTACAATAATGCTTTTGAGTGAAAATGTTCTTTGCTTTTGAGAGAGCGTATCGTAGTTATATTAGAGTATAAAATAACCTCATTTCTGGCAAATTTATCAAACACTTTCTAGGTTTTGCTTAATTTTTTTTTATTTCACCATCTAAACCCAGCCTAAGGGAGGCGTGTTCAATGCATTACAATAGTAATTCGACCAAAAAAAATTTTATTCGATATTTCATATTGGTGAAAACGCCCGTTTTCAAGAAGTTTTATTACGTTTTATAGCAATAGGAATATGGCAACATTCGATAATGCAATAGCAAGGAGAAAGTTATCACAACTATAAAATATACTGAAACATCTAAAAAACGCACGTTTTCACTAATGTTTATTTACTTACAATTATGCTTTTGAGTGAAAATTTTCTTTACTTTTGAGAGAGCGTATCGTAGTTACGAGTATATTAGAGTATAAAATAACCTCATTTCTGGCAAATTTATCTAACACTTTCTAGATTTGCTGATTTTTTTATATTTTACCATCTTAACCCAGCCTTAGGGAAGCGTGTTCTATGCAATACAATAGTATAGTTCGACCAAAAAGAAGTTTGTTCGATATTTCATATTGGTGAAAACGCCAGTTTTCAAGAAGTTTTATTACATTTTATAGCAATAGGAATATGGTAACATTCATTAATGCCATAGCAAGGCGAAACATATCACTACTATAAAATATAACGAAACATCTAAAAAACGCACGTTTTCATGAATACTAAATATTTTATAGATCTTTACATCACTGTTCATTGAACATTAAAGTTTATTTAAAATTGTATATTTTGGCTTGAAATTAAATAGACACTGTTATAGAGAGGACTATGCGAACATCAGAGAGGTCCAAAATTGATGCTTTCGAGATGTGGTGCTGGCGACGAATGCTGCGTATACCTTGGACGGCAAGAATAACAAACCAGTTATCATTGACCATCTGGGTATCAAGGCAAGACTCCCGCGGATGTGCTCTCAGAGAGCTGAAATATTTTGAACACATAGCCCGGATAGATCAGGATAACCATGAAAAGCTCATCATCATGGGCGAAGTCGGGGGAAGGCGACCACAAGGACTCTCATGAGCTGCAACCTGCAGACTGATTGGTGACAGGAGCGCATGGCGTGCCATGGTCAATAGTTGCCAATAGTTGCCACGACCCTCAATCATGAGGAATACGACTGAGAAGAAGTTATAGAGAGTATAATATTGGATTACATTGTGAAGATATTTAAGATATTTCGGATCGCTAAACTTTTTAAATATGTAATAATATTTCATGTCCCATCACCGCTTGAAACTTCCTAACCGTTATAAATTGACTTAATAATTTCTATCCAACTAATATTTAAACATTATCACAGTTCATGCATTTATTTGCTTTTATTTAATATCTCATCGCAAAGAAATATTGTACATAAACGGTGTTCATCTTTTGGTAGAGTTTAATTAGAAAAAGGAAAACATATTGTATTTTCTTTAAATGTTAATTGTTTGTATTAAGAATTGTATAAATTCTTTATATGCATATTTATCATTCTACAAAACCTAGCGTGGTGAAACTTGTCAATCCCATAAAAACGTCTATAAAATGGATTATTTTGATAATTTAACATATATAACATTTTTAATAAGGACGACATTAATATGAATAAAACGGTCCGTTTTTTAGTAGTTTTATTATATTTAATAGAAATAAGTTGTTTCGCCTGTTCAAGGAATTATCAAATATTGCGCATTTGATAATGCCTTTGACAAGCGAAGCATGTCAATCACATAAAATGTAATAAAACTTCAATTAAACATTCGTTTTTATTCTTATTAATTATTTTATATGGAGATTTACATCATTGTTTAAAAAAAAATAATGACGTCATTGTTAAAGAAAATAAAAATCAGCATATTTTTTAAAAATGTTATAAAAAATATTATATGTACAAAAGGTGTTATTTTAAATATGTATTTATTCGATTTCTTAATGTTTAAACAAGCATTGCAACGAATAATGTACGATTAATTGTCCTTTTTATGAAATTCGTAGTTTCAAAGAAAAATGATCGCTTCTTTGGTATATGATATGGATTCATGACAAAGATGAAACCATGTATTTTTGAATCAGATGTTATGTGATTTGTCTCCTGACCAATGTTTTGTGTTGCCGTCACTTGTAGTTGGAAATGTCCCGTCATGTTATATCTCATAAATCATAGTTCTGATTGCAGACGAATCATCGGTTTATGTTCGGACTTTTGGATTTTTGGGTACAGTGCACAAAGCTATAAGTACAGTCTGGTGGTAATTCCTCAGCGATCGTTGCGCTTCGTATTGGACGAAGTTATTGCAGTACCGGTTAAAAATAGAAGCACTCAGAGAATTCACAATTAAGTGCTTCATACGAAACTTTTACATTAAACGCTTTTTGCTTTAACTTCAAATTGAAAAGCATTTTCTTGTTCTCTCTGCATTATCGTCTGTCTTTTGAAACTTTCATTCGAAATGTACCTACCGAGAGACAGTGGTTATATCTTAAATAATTTTATAGTATTATGACAATAGTTATACACGCTTTCTTGGAAAAATTCCTTTATCTTCACTTTGTATTGTTGACTCATATTTGAATAAATATAATAATATTTTTAATTCAACACTTTTTTTCACTTAACACAGACATGTTTCAATTCAATGTACACAATTTTAACAATCAAATAAAACTAAGTGGTCATTAATATACTAAAAGGAGGTGGAGTTATGTATAAAAGTTGAGGGGGTATAATTAGGATTGAGGTGAGGGGAGATGTAACGGGAACATTTCCCATGTTCAAAATATTCCCGTTAAAAAATAGTAGTCCCGTGAAATTATATCAAATGGGAAAAATCAGTTTAGAACATTATAAACGAAAAGCATTTAGTATTTTAAAAATTTTATTTCATTTTTAATTGCAGACATGGTTAGGTCCTTATTCGGTCCTTTTTTGATGCACAATTTTTAATTTGTGGACCAACAACGACCTGTAACATGTCTGTAAATAATAAAAAATATGGTTATGAAATTACAAAGTGCTTTTTCAACACACAAAGCGAAGGCGAATATGGAAGAAATGAAATGTAAGAGAATTAAGTTGCGAAAGTTTTACATGAAATCTGCCGTAGAATTGAAAGTATGCTACAAAGGTTGAGAATAGTATACAGATCACGTAGATTTTCTTTTTATTTGCAATCAATTGCATCTAATGTTTAAAGTAATGATCACGTGTTTTTAGTTCTTCCATTATCCCCAAACAATAAATACCGCGCGTTATCTGGATTGTAACACAGAAAAGCAACATTCTCTTTTAAAAGAAGCAGTTCTATTGATATTCTTTTCACCTCAGGACCCTTTAGGACGTAACAGAGCGATAATCTACTTTGCGAATCTGTTGAATCTCTCCGGAATGTGGAACCGGCGAATATTTTTATGGTTTCAACAAACGTAGACGCGAAATTTTGGTATAAAATGTTCACATTCAATATTGAATTTTTCTTTGAGGTTCTTTTGATCCGTGAACTGAAAACGAAAACTAACACAAGAATCTGAAGAATTTATCTTGAGAGATTTATACGTTTATTCCATGAGAAAAATTCAATACCTTTTGGATTAAGACATTGTCCAGCATAGTAAAAAGTTATATATTTTTTTCACTTCTTCTTTCTTCTTTCGGTGTCAGATTTTCCCTATGTGCCAACATAGGGGAAGTCTATCACTTGAGAGTAGAAGTCTCTCTGATCCTGGCAGCTCGAAGTTGCATTGTTGTCGAACAATGTTGCATTGTTATTTAATAAACACGCAATACACAAATAAATAAATAAACAACTGATTGTCATTGAATGCACGTGTACGTAATTGAAATTTATGGAAGATCATGTATGAATAAAATAATCACTTCAACACTGCACTTTACACGTTTGCACTATGTATGTGTTTAAGTACACTCCATTTATGATTTAAAACGTTATTTCAATATGTTTTGTCGATGAATAATACACTCAATATAGGCACAATCTTGATACATGCATACATAGAATAACGAAACACTGCGAACAGAATTTTAAATTTACGCCACTCAACAAAGCAAGTCCTTTGCGCATACTGAACGCAGAATTCGTCATCAGCGCCATCTATGGTAAATAAACATAACTATGAATTGTTCCCTTACCACTTACTTCCTATGGTCATACAGCTCTTGAAGAGTTTTAGCCTCCTTGAGATTTTTCGCCAAGCTCCTCGATCCTGCGCCTTTTGCTCCCAGCAGCAGTCCGATTCGCCCAACCTAACCAGGTCAGCCAGAACATTGTCCGTTGGGCGCTGTCTAGGCCTTCCTAGAGGTCTTACTCCAGTCGGTCTAGACGCGTACAGGGTTTTGATTGTTCTGGTCTCTTCGGCTCGGCATACGTTCCCAATCTATGCTAGGCAACCAGCTCTCATGGTGCTCGTTATAAGGGGCTGCTGGGTCATCGTACGTATCTCTTGGTTGGTCCTATGCCTCCAAGTTCCCGCTGCAACACCGGGTCTGGATCCCAGGATAATCTAAGTATTCTATTCTCAAACCAGTAGATTCTTTGTTGTTATTTTAGAGTCATTGTCCATAACTCAGAACCTTGTGTCACCACTGGCTTGATGATGGTGTTATAAATACGCAGCTTGGTGTTTCTGGATAGAAGACTTTAGGAAGTTCGTGAATTGAATGAATTGTTCTCAGAAGGTCAATTATTAATGAACTTCCCAGAAGGTTTTAATGGTCAATTGTGAATCTTAACCACGCAGGGACCCACTCAAACACACAAAATAATTTAAATCAAAATCGATCCAGAAGCTAAGGAGAAGTTAAACTACAAACGCCCGTACAGATAAATTAGACATATAAAAATATTTCACAATGAAAAACATATAGATTATTTTAATTGAATTAGAATTACTCCATTTCAGATTTCATAACAATATTCTTAAGATACAAGCATGTAACAAGTGTCCCATAACAAAAACAAAACAATTTGTCACTTGAAAATACTTAACGCTTTCTTTAGAAATAAAACAATCTTACGAGCGCCACTAAAATAAAAGTTTAAAGAAACAATAACACGGCCGATACAAGAACGGTTTACGGCATAAGATTTACGTTTAAGTACAATAAAATAATATAAACTTTTGTTGCGAAATTTCGCTTTGACATCGTTATTACAACAACAGAAAGAAGTACAAAGTGACACTTCTCGAAGAATCTTTACAAAAACTCGGAAAGTTCTCGCCACGAGCACTCCAGAAATACCCCCTTTAAAATACTCCTCAGTACACAGCATCTTGATGTCTTCAAGATTCGGGATTGAGGAAAGTAATACCACGTGCAAAGAGGTGCTTTACCCGAATGGAAGAGCACCGCGGAGGGACGTATTTCTTAAAGGTTTTCTAGCCCTTTGTTACTGTTGATAATAATTACATTGTGGGGTGAAGACTTGGGTTTTATTTCAAGTATCGCTATCATTCCGTTGTGCTTAAAATAAATCCTTTTGAAGAATAGCGTCAAATAAATTATTTACGCATCTGTACATAATAAAAAGTTCAATATATTTAATCTTCATGAGCCTCTTTGAACTACAGTCTTACGTCTTATTCAAGGATTACCAACTTAGCAACAAGCAATATTGCTCACTAGCCCGCTTGTGAATGAATATTGACCAAATGCAATAGTATTATTTTTGCTTACCTTTTGTATTCGAAATGACCATATTGACCAGATTTCAAAGTTTAATGGAGAATGGCGTGATGGTTTGTTATTGTTGTTGTTTCTATATTCGCCATCACTTAGTTTTTTGGTGTCACATTTGAGTAATTGTTTTAAACATTGTAATTTCACATGTTCAAATTTCTATACCGAGGAAGGGCGTCTGCGTTCCGAAACATTATTTTGAAAAAAACATTTTTATTTATTTTGTTTTATCAAAGATCTTATGAATAGTTAATTCAATTAACGATATTTTTAATAAACGATTTTTTCTACTTATCACGGCTTATTATTCAAAATTATTAAAAAATAATATTGCCTAATTTAAATCTTCCTCCCGATGATAAAGGTAAATATTTGTAAAACATAAATCAAGAAAAAAAAAATTGATTTTTTTTTTTAAATATTCTAATTAGTCCCAGAAAAGGTTTTGAGAATAGTTTAAATGAAATCCAATCGTCTTTTTCTACTTGAATTTTTGTTATTTACCGAATGATTGGATATACTTATCTTTTTCTTATTTTAGAAAAAACCGATTGCTTTGAAATTTTATATTTTAAAAATTGCTGTCAAATTCTGCATCGCTCAGGGCGCACTAGAGTGGTCTCCTATGGGGGGAAAGAGAAAGCGAGGCAGATCTAGAGCCACCTGGAGAAGAGCCCTGCAAGACGAGGTTAAGGCAGCAGGCCTCACTTGGAATGATGTTAGGCATCAGGGATGGGATAGAGTCGGGAAAGTAGGTTCCTTGAGGCCCTATGCACCACAGAGGTGTGACAGGACAAAAAGAAGAAGAATAAGAAGAGATGAAATTCTGATGCGCGTATTTTTATCATTTATTAATATTACAAAATATTTATGCTCTTAAGTTTTCAATGAATTTCATTGATATTATGTAATAAACTGTTCTTAAATTTTACATTTAAAAAAGTAAAGTTTCACATTTTAAAGTTAATAATGTAGCAAAGTTACCCTTTGATTTCTCGGCGAAGGTCCATGTTGCTTGTTTGCTCTGGAGATCCAGGAGGATACAAATAGGGTTTTCGAGGAATTTGTTTTACAACACCCATTAAAACTTTCCCATCAAATACACGTGTTGTGACTTTTAATCTATTTATATTATATATAACTTTAACTACCCTGTAAGCGTTTGGAAATTTCATTCAAACGTTTTATACACTCGAGTCAATACTTTAATATTTAAATAATTAAAAAAACAAATTATACATTGTGAATTAAAAAACTTTGTTTTAACACTTTGTAATAAATAATATTAAAATACACGACATGTTTCGGAGGATACCTCCATCTTCAGGTATAAAAATATAAAAAAAAACTAAACAGAGTAATAATTCAAATTTAAAAATTAACCTGGGCTATTTGTTATTAGTAGGTACTAACAATTATTTTTTAACAGTAAGAAATAATAAATAATATTAAATAATAATTAAACATGATGATAATATAATTTAGAAAAAATGTAATTTAGAAAAAACATACATTTGAAAAGACATAATTTATATAGAAATTAATTAAAACAACAGGCCCAGCCTTCGACTGCCAACTCAACGCTCCGAACAGTTGCTTCTTCTAGCTGCTGTATCTTTATAAAACTTCGAATTTAAAAAAAATCACTTGACCACCGTATTTAAGACATATTATAGAAGTAATTTATGAATGAAAAAAAAAAAGATTTTTTGAATCCTTCGCATGGGTCAACCCCCTTAACTTTTAATAAAAACAAATTAATTTAAATTTTCATTCAAGCACTCACTTTGTGGTTAGACATCATTGACTTATAGATATAAAATAATGATACTTTTAATATAATTGATGGCAACTAGTTTAATAAAAATAATCATAATTAGACCAATTTGTAAAGTGCCGTTTTCGTGAATAGCTCACCTTAATGGCGCTCGAGCTTGAAATACTCGTATAATAACTAGTTATTAGATTGCTCTGATAAAGCTTGGGTTCAGGCGAAACAAGTTGGCATTAATTATAATGCTAAACTACCAATTATTGGAGAGAAGGAGGAATATCCACTTGAGAGTTCACTTCTTTCAGCTGATTGGCGGCCATATACAAAACTCAGATGTCCTGAGAGATGTAGGTATATTTTTCCCTGATAATTACCTTCGTCAAAGACAGCACAGATTGTTTTATTTGCCGCGATGCAGAACCAACTTGCCAATGGTTATGCCTGTGGGTAGGGCAATCTTATTGCTTAATCGGGTCGCCTCGGAAGTCGACATATTTAGTGACAGAGTGAGTTGCCTCAGGGATGCAATATCAATGTTATGATTCTTTCTGCTTTCTTAATCTTAATGTTTTTTTTATGCTTCTCTTATAAATTTTTATTATGTAATTACAAAAGATCTGGAATTATATGTCTGAAATGTTTGTGATTTTTATTTAAATAAATGAAATGAAAATAATAATAACCATACCGTGGTTAAATACAATACAAAGTGTTTTTATTATTTTATATCTACAAATTAATTTATTGCAATGCAGAACGTCACGACGACTTTTCCTCTTCATTTAGGTAGATCTTGGGATCTGTTTAGACTGGATATCTCTTTGGTGGTCGTCGACAACCTTTTGGAGTCTCATGCATCATGATCTTCGAAATTCTCAATGCGGTGCCTACAGAATCGTCTTCACTGTCTACTTTTTCTCACTATGTCTTCTATTTTCTCATTAATTACACATTAACCCAAATATATTTCGGGACCCAGAAACCCTTAATCAGTGTAGTTAAAATATTAAACAAAGTATCGTGTTACTTACCTACTTACTTCCTATGGCCATACAACTCTTGAAGAGTTTTAGCCTCCTTGATGTTTTTTCGCCAAGCTCCTCGATCCTGCGCCTTTTGCTCCCAGCAGTCCGATTTGCCCAACCTAGCCAGACCAGCCGTATTTGCGTATTTATTGTGTTACAAAGAAAAAAATCCATTGTTTAATTTTACATGATGTTTCGTTCTGACAGTGTCTGCTCTGCATCTGCATCTTTAAAAACAAAATCAGAATCGGAAAATGTTATGCTCGAAATCACGTTTTTATATACCTATTCAGTATTGAACATTGTATAAGATACACTTTACTATTCTCAGACACTGGGTGCACAAAAGAAATGTCATAATATTGTCTTACAATTGATACGTGCAAATCTTTTCAGAATTGAGCGGGAAAATCACGAAATGTTTGATCATCCCTTCGCCCTGTAAAAATATTCACCGCCCTTCGCCCCGTGGCTGTGTGAAGTGGATTGCCAAATAGCCCGGAGAGTGATGAATATTATGGGAAGATTGTCGGGTGGAATGTCCCCATTGTGATTCAAAGCAGGGCTTATTCCATAAAAGACTCGAGAAACTTCCTCGCTCTTGACAATAGCCCCCTGACTACTACGGAGGAAATCATGATCGAAATGAAATTTCAAAAAGCATTTTTAAGGTTTTTTCTCTGCTTTTGTAGATCTGATTACAGATATGTTATAAAAATTAACAGCTTCTTGAAAGATGCTGATTTTGCTTTCTTTTGAAGTAACGAACATCAGAAAGGTTCTTGAAATATGGTTTTTTTATAATTGCAACTCATAGATTGTTTTTTTGTAATCAATACGAGTGAAAACGTCTGTTTTCTAGAATTTTTATTATAATTTATGTGAATGACATCTTTTGTCATTTTAAAGCATTATCAAATGTGAGACATTTGATTATGTTTAAAAAACATTTTGAATGTGTCATTCTCATTAATTCTAATAGAATTATAACTGTTAACGAAAGAACTTTGTTTTTGTATCACAATTGTATTTTATTTTTTCATTTGTTCTTTTCAAAGTTTTTTCATTAACAGTTATAAAATGTTAAAGTATCATAGTATTTCGGCCAAAACAATGGACTATATTTGAATTTATACGAATGAAATAATCTGTTTTATAGAATTTTTATTATAATTTATGGGAATGACATCTTTCACCATTCTAAGGCATGAATCAAATGTGAGATAATTGACAATACCTTAGAAAGTTTTAACGTGTCATTCACATAAATTATAATAAAACTTATAGAAAACAGACAATTTCTATTGTATAAATTTTTTAATATGGAGTATTCATCATTGTTCGAAAAACAATAAACAAATTTTTTCGAATTTATTGATGTTTTATGACAGCTCTTCATATAAAATATTGAGAAGAACGTTTATTTTCATTATCGCTTAAAATATTAAAAGGAATTACTATAGCGTAATAAAATGTTAACGAGAGTTGTTATTGTATATGCAGCTCTGGTGAGGCAAAACAATGCACTCTGAAAATATTTTTCTTTAAAATTAAATGTATATTTATTTATATTTGTAATTAAGATGGCTACATCTAGATTGTAGTGATAAAAAAAAATTGACATTGCCAAAATGGTCCTTATTATAAAAGCCCAAAGCTATTTTTATCGAACAAGCAACCCAATGCAGTAGGAATGTTTTTCTTATTGTCATGATCAAAGACAGATTGATTGTGCATTGTTTAAGATAAAATGAAGTGATTAAAAAGGAATGATAACAAAAAAAATAGAATAGTCTATTGTTTTAGCCGGAACACTATGATACCTAAACATTTTAAACTGTTATATCAAATAACTTTGTTTTATGTATCCCAATTGTATTTTTTTTACGAGACAGCTGTTTCGTCAACATAGGTTGGGTTAAAGGTCAACAGTTAAAAAAAACGAAATTAAAGAGTTCCACAGTTCAAAGGAAAAAACAAAAAAAAACGCTAATCATCACGCCGTTTCACGGCAGGGGTAGGCAGAGAGGATCAAACGCTTTACTGCTCTGTCCTGACACATCTCTCTAGATTCCTCAGATCTTTCCTTGGTCTTTCGCAGCTTCTCTTCCCACTCACGCTGCTTGTATACAACATTAAAAGGAGATTCTTGAATTACTTAGTTTCCCGCCATTTATTGTTATGCCGTTCGTTTGCCATATTCAAATGATATATATTAACCGATGTGGTAGAAGTAAGTCAAAATATTTATGACTAGGTAATAAATGTCTTGGAAGGAAGCCAACGTAAGTTGCGCTACGATAGTTTGTTAGCGGTTTCAAAATTCCGTATTTTTTGCTAATTCGTTACACATAAGTTTCAACGAAATTTTTGTAGTAGTATTAGCCTCGAAGCGTCATAGCTGAATCGATAGGCTTGGCAGTAAAATATTTTTTTATGCGAGACGATAAGATACAGTTGTTATTAATGATGATTAAGATGGATCAGCAAATATATTTGAAATCTTTGGCGCATGCAATATAAAAAATAATATTAAAAACGCATTATGGAACCATCAACTGACGCAGAACTAATGAACGTATTTAAGGATTAATTTTATCTCAATAGAGACGAAGATGCAAACTGGATATATTCGCGCCGTGTTTGACGGTACCATTCGTATTTGACCGAGCCGTAATGAAAGGGTTAAACGTCAAATAAAAAAACGAGTAAAATAAAAAATACATGTTTCTTTTTTTACATACTTTGTTAAACAATTTATTAAACAAAACTTTCGTTTCGGACTAACCAGCCCTTCATCAGTAATATTATATAAATATTTAAAATATAATAATATTGTTTCGAAATATGGTCAGTTTTAACAGATTTTATTATATAATGATTTATTTTGGAACGTTTATGCTTTTGTTTCAACAAATATTATGAATAAATTTAAAATTATAATTAATAGTTCTTATTGAGGTACAAAAAAGAAAATAAATAAAATATTGAATTTTGAGAGGAGGAGATTGGACGTTAAATGTATTTGATTACTTATAAAATTTTCTTAAATTTTAATTCCTCATATTTTCAATTTCTTTAAGAAAGAATCAACTAAATTAAGTCCAATAAAAAAATATAAATCATCATCAGTATTAAAACATTAACATTGGTGGTCATGTCTTTAGTTGTGAGTTATATATTTTCAAATTCGTACTGTCATCGTCTTTTGTCCTTCAGAGTCGAATAATCGATGGAATAAATCAAGATATATCTTCTACTTTTCCAAAGCATAAAAATAACTTTGGGTAATGAAGGAAGTGGTAATGGCCCGTGAATTCTAATCCATTAGTTTCTCCAGAGATTCGTTAACTACACTATTAGGAATATTGAAAACTCAATTTAAATCTCTTTTATTGTAAGTGTAAAAATGAAAAAATGAAGAAAAAAAGGAAGTGTTGAATGAAAATAAAAAATGAATGCAGTGCGAATGTAAGTGTTATGAAAAAAATAATAAAAGGGACAATTAAATAGTTTGGACACATAGAAAGAATGAATGAAGAAAGAATGTTAAAAAAGTATAATACAAGTTAACGATATAAATGGAACTATAAATAGAGGAATACCGAGAAAGACTTGTCACAACAAATATATCAAATATTGAATGTTGGCTACATGAGGAGTTAGACAAATCGATGTGCGTATATGTCACGATGCACGAATGTTGAGGAAGCAAGATAAGTATGTCCGGAAAGAAATGTGTGGCAGTCCATTATTTCTATTATTTCTGCCTACGCCTTCAGCGAGACGGCGTGATGCTTAGCTAGTTATTGGTAAAAACAGGTTGATTTTTTAAATTTATGAGGTAAGCAATAATAATAGTTATTCTCCACATTTTGAAGATATTATACCTTCATTACCAAAATATCTTAATAATAAAACGAAAAGCAAAAAATGTTTTCGTTTATAAAACTACATCAAGTTATTTTCATGATATTGAAAGTCGATCAATCTTTTAAGATAATGAGAAAAATCCGTGGCAAAAGCGCTAAGTATTGTACTCGTACATGAATTTGTATTATTGAAATGAAAGATCATATGACGATGTGTAATTCACAATTAACAGTTTTCTAAGCTTTATTATATGTTATGGGAATGACATGTTTCGCCCTTCTTAGGCATTATCAAAAGTGCATTATCAAATCCATTTGATAATGCCTTAGAAGGGCGAAACATGTCATTCCCATAAAATACAATAAAACTTCTCGAAAACTGATGTTTTCATTCGTATTGATTATTTAATGTGGAGTTTTATATCATTGTTCATATAACAATAAATATGTGAAATTCAGTTAACGAAGCCATAATAAGACGTTTTTTTTGCTAAACGCATTAACTATGTTGCATTATTTTATTTTGATTGATATTTTAATTAAAATACTGTTTCTAGGTTTATTTTATAAGGTATTAAACCTTCATCATTTAAGTAACTCAAGTAAAATCATTCGATTATCTTAAAATATTAAATCAATATATGATTTTTTTTAAATGCTTTCCTTAAAAACATGGAATTTCACAAAATTATCTGTGAAATAATCTATAAAATGTAAATGTCTACTATATACTTATTTGCCAAAGAGTAAATGAAATGCGTATTTCAATGAGATGAAAATTCAATTTCAACATTTCTCAATGGATTCTGTGTGTCTATTTTTACAAGCCTTTACAAATAATTATAAAATAATCATAAAAATAGGTTAAATTATAATAATATTAATACTTAGAACAACAATTGAAATGATATTTACTCAATTTCTTTCTAACAATCCCGTTTCACCCTATCCCCTCCCCACATCACTCAATGGGACTTCCTGGACCGGCAGATAGGGGTGGCAAATGGACTAGAATTCATAAATACGGGTACCATTAATGGAGCCTTAATTTCACATAAATTTAGTTTCATGGTTATTTTATGTTGGAAAATATAAAATGCTAAATCGTATAATATATTCGATTTTATAGTTTATTATTCAATATTTTATCGGCATAAAATCCCCATATATAATACTATAATATTTGAGCATATTCGTTCATTTATTTTTCTATGAACATAAAGTATAACTTCCCAATTTTGTAAGTCAGTAAATAATTCATTAAACTTATGGCGTTAAAACTGTAGAATTCCATAATGACGATTTTTTATGTATTAATTAAAAAATGTTTTGAGTTTATTTTTCTCGACAGGTTTCGAAGGCTTTATTAACATTATTATTAGCATCATCAGGAGAACGACATATATTTTTTATATCGTTCTTCCAATGGTGAAATTGTAAAGCTTTCGAAACATGTCGAGAAATACTGAAAAGTTGAAAAAACAGTGTTTTAATTCACAAACAATCATTTACAATTTATTGAAAGTAAAGGCACACTGTGAAATTCCATTGTGAAACACTTTAGAAATTGAAAAATAACGTAGTTTTTTTTCTACTAAAATATTTAAAATCACGAAATATTTCTTCAGATGCAAATAATAATAAAAACTAAACAAAGAAATACTTGAACGCATATAAAAATCGATAAAATACAAAGGAACAATACATTTATATTTAAAAAAACTAACCTGGAAAAATTGCTTTTAGTTCTAATAATTAATTTTTGTTAGTTAAAACTAATAAATACTTATAAGCAATTATAATATATAATAATTATTTGATAATATAAAATTGTAATTAAAAACAAAAACATACATTTGAAAAGACATATTTTGCATAGATATTAATAAATAATTAATTTGCATATGATTGGGAATGGGGGCTTGGAAGACTTAAAGTAGACAAAATATTTAAGGAGTTAAAGGAGGAATCTTATGTTTTAACCTAATTTTAATAATTTACTATTAAAATGAATAAATAAACTTTGATACAATATAAAAAAAATTGAATAATTATTTTTAAGGATTTATTTATTGAAATGTTTATTTTACAATTGGATACTGAAAGAGGATATAGTGTACAAGTTCCAAGTCCCCCAGCACCCCATGGAAAGAAACAAGCTTGGAATAACCTTGAATGAAAGAATAAGAAATGAATTTATCTGACAACGAACCGAGGTGACTGAGGTGGCTCTGAAGATAGACGGGCTTAATTTGTATAACTTCATTTAATTTATTTTAGTAAAAATCACAAACATTACAGACATATAATTCCAGATCGTTTGCAATTACATTATAAAAATTTAAAAGAGAAGCATAAAAAATTAAGCTTAAAAATTAGAAAGAATCATAAAATTGATATTGCATCCTTGAGGCAACTCACACTATCACGAAATATGTCGACCTTCGAGGTGACCCGATTAAGCAATAATATTGCCCTACCCACCGGCATAACCATTGGCAGGTTGGTTCTGCAGCGCGGCAAATAAAACAATCTGTACTATCTTTGACGAAGTGAATCAGGGACAAATAGACCTACATCACTCAGGACATCCGAGTTTTGTATACGGCGTCAATCAGCTAAAAGAAGTGAACTCCCAAGTGGATATTCCTCCTTCTCTCCAATGATTGGTAGCTTAGCATACCTAGCAAGAATTCAGTCGGAAAGAGCCACGGGTAATAACCGCGCTTCCTCAGGTAAAGAAAGCTGGTGACGGAGTGGCCATATTTGTTGGAGAACCGACAGCCGATGGTTAAAATAGGTTCTGGAATTGAGATCGCCACAGATTTCCGTAGAGTTGGACCTTCCCCTGATCGCTAGATTGACGATATCGTCAAGATTTTCGAACGCGAATGTTTGAGAGTGGAAATGGATAGTGGACAGAAACGTGCTTTAGGAGAGCCCTACATTCAGCAGTGGACGACAGACGGCTGATAAATAAATAACACTAACATTTTCTTTCTAAGTAAATCAGAGAGAATTTGAAATCAAAATGTATATACAATACAATACAATTAGTACATGTAACACGCAAGTCTACCAACTTTACTCGTTAAAACATTCAACCATTATGACGATAACTTTACTGATTTAACTATGCAGTTCAATGCGAAAGTTTTAATTAACACAATTCAATCTAAAATTCAAAATTACAATATTCCAATAGTATATTTCACATCGAATTAATTACGTTCTTGTTTTAATAATCAATTAAGGTTCAACTGCCGCTGCTGTATTTTTAGTATGGAGAGACAACTTGACTTTGGTGATACCAGTGTGAAGAGCGATTTAATGATCAAATTTGATTGCTTCGAATGTGAATATATTTAATGTCAGCGGTTGTATATTTTAACATAAAATTTTAGCGTTGCTAGTAAGGGTGTTTTTTAATGTTCTTTTGGATATGATATTTTATATTACCATAGTAAATTTTATTAAAATAAAAGATTACCTACATATATCGGACGTCCGTTTTCCTCAAATTTAAGAACTTTTTTTATTATTATTTTAGAAATCCCAAATTGTAAATATTTTAGATGAAACGGTCAGCTTGGAAGTTTTTTGTATGAATTTAAAAACGGTTTGTTTCCACTTTTGAGTTTATTTTTCTGGAAAATTAGAAGAAAAGAGAACTCGAGGTTTCGTCAATTTGGAACTCCACAGTGTTATCGCTTTATTACTCTCTCACCCTGATGAAGTTGGTGTTACTAAATAATGTGGTGTATATACAAATTACTAAAAGTGTATTATTATTATATTTACTACCATTAAATATTATTATTATTCTTCTTCTACTTCCTCAGCCTTTTCCTGTTCACTCCTGGATAATGGCCTCCTCCATTCGCTTCCATGTCACTATGTCCTGTGCAGACTGCATCCAGGTTATTCCGACGTGTCTGTTCAGATCATCCTTCCACCGTAGTTGCGGTCGCCCTGCACTTCTCTTATTATTACTTACAAAATATTATTTTTCTTCTTCTCCGGCGCTACAACCCTTAGTGGGTGCCTCCTCTAAGAAACGTCTCCATTCCTTCCTGTCTGGCTGCCACCTCCCATTATTGCTGCTCCAGGACACGAGAGTCTACCACGGCATCATCCAACCGTCGCAGTCTCGGCCTGCCTAGGTTTCTTCGCCCTACTGGATTGTCACACAACACTCTTTTGGGGAGCTCCAGATCCCCCATGCGGTGGAAATGCCCTAGCCAGCGCAGTCTGTTGATCTTTACAAACTTGACCACGCTATCGTCCTGATATAAATCTCCTTCTCCACGTCTGACCGTCCTTAATGGGTCCGAAGGTTCTGCAGCGAATTATAACTTAAAAATATCATGTAAATATTAAGATGGCAGTGCATAATGGTGTTCTTGTGCCGACCCTTATGTATGGAAGTGAAGCATGGAACTGGCAAAAGGAGGATGACAGTAGAATAAATGCAGTAGAAATGAGATCTCTAAGACGAATGTGTCGCAAATCTGTATATGATAGGGTGTCAAATGCAAGTATAAGAAGTGAATGCGGTGCGAATGAAAGTGTTACGAACAAAATAATGAAAATCATTAAGATGGTTTGGATACATGGAAAGGATGAGTGAAGACAGAATGGTGAAACGTGGCACGATCAAATCAATCCAATATTAAATGTCGGTCACGTGAGGAGTCGGAGAAATCGACGTGCGTGCATGGCAAGATGTAAGAATGTAGATGAAGCGAGAGAAGTGTGTTAGGACAGAACAGTGTGGCGTTCTATTTATCTGCCTACCCCTCCGGGGAGACGGCGTGATGGTTAGTTAGTTAGTTAGCTAAATATAATGATATTAAAAAATAACAAATTATAGTTTGTGTGACACATTAACCCCCTTTTTTGAAATTTGAATCGTTTTCAAATTAATTTTAATTGTTCTTAATCCGGAAACAATAAGAACCACTGGAGCGCGCTTTTAAGCTCAAATTTAGAAGTGTAATCATTCTTGTGAATAAATATTGACGTCGACTAACAGCTATTGACAGAAGAAGCGCCAGTCAGCGAATGGACTATCCAAACCGAGAATATTCGAAAATTAAGCTAAGTAATTCGGTTCGATTATTAATAGAACTTAATTACCAGCACTCAAAAACATTAATTAAATACCCAAAATAATTGGTAGATAAACAGGTACTGCTAATGGAAGTGTTTCACGATATTTGCGACTTGTATAGAGAATGACCGGTTTCGTCAAACTTTGTGAAAAAAATTGTAACATTGACTAACTAACTATCTAACCATCACACCATTTCTCCGGAGTGGTAGACAGAGAGGATGGACCGCCATACTGCTCTTTACTGATACACCTTTCGAAATTCCTCTACATACATACATCGTAATATAACTAACTTACTAACTAACCATCACGCCGTTTCACCAGAGGAGTAAGCAGAGAGGATGGATCTCCACATTGTTCTATCTCGACATAATTCTCGCGCCTCTTCTACATTCACACATCGTGACATAGACGCTCGTTGATTGTTCCTACTTCGAATATGGCCGCCTTTCAGTAATTGATTAATTTGGTCATGCCATGTCTTCCTCGACTTCTTTTCCCATTTTTAACCATTCTTCCCTCATCCATTCGTTCCATATGTCCAAACCATCTTAGTGACCGTTTCTTAATTTTATTTATCACGCATTCATCCGCCTAACATTCCTTTCTCACTTCATTATTAGATATTCTATTGTACATTGTTTTCTATTGTACAGTGACCTCATTTCTGCGGCATTTATCCTACTTTCATCCTTCTTCTATCAACTCCAAATTTCGCTTCCATACATCAGTGTCGGGACTAGAACACCATTGTGCACTGCCTTTGCTTCAGTCGATATATTTCTAATATACATTTATGTAAATTTTCAAATTGTAAATTTTCCTGACTTCGAATGTGGCCGCCATCTTATGTCTGGTATTAGTCATCTTATGTTTTCTTTAGCCATATATACTCACCTAAATATTTTACCTAAACCATCGAAAAACATCTAAACCATTTTAGTGACCCTATCTTAATTTTATTTAGGACGCATTTATCCACCTTACATTAATTTTTTTCTTCATTTGGTATTCTATAATACATTTTTTAGCACATTCTTCTAAGTGATCTCGTTTCTACGGCATTTGATAAATTAAATGAAAAAAAAACATTTATGAAGTCGGAAAAATCGACGTGCGTGTATGACTCACTGTATGATTGTGAAGGAAGGGTGTCAGGATAGAGTAGTGAGGCGGCCACTCTATCTGCCTACCCTTACGGGGAAACGGCGTGACGGTAAGTTAGTTATGTTAAAACAACAAAATTTAGCAGTACTTTAAAGTAATAAGCGTAAATATCTATCTCCGCGGATACAGGAAAAATACAATTATTTTAATCTGATAATTACTAAACCCACGAGTAGGTACTTGCAGAGTGAAAATGTAATACAATATATTATGCATTTTCCCTTGACCAAAGGTATTTTTAGTATTCAATACAAAACGCTGGTAATTTTAGATGGTCTTGTGGGATTTGTAATACAAAACAAATTAATTCCGCTTTGTTTTGTTAAAGGATTTGCAAATTGAGTTTAAATTAGCAAACGCTTAATATATTTTTAAATAATAAATATTAATTAGAAAGTCTGTATAATAGCATATTATATATACATTGTAGAAAAATAAATCTTATTAAGTTACATTTTTAAATTTATATAAACGAATATTTATTTAATTAATACGAACGGAAACGTCTCTTTTCTAGAAGTTATAACTTTATGATAATTATATTATTATAATTTACGTAAATATCATTTTTCCTCTTTTCTAAGGCATTATCAAATGTTGATTATACCTTAAAAAGGCAAAACATATAATTTCAATCAATTGTCAAATACCTTAAACAGGCGAAACATGTCATTCACATAAAATATAATTAAACTTCTAGAAAACAGACGTTTTCATTTGTATTTATTACTGTATTAACTACCTTCGGGTTATTTTCCCAAAACTGTGCAAAAAACAAGCAGGTTTTTTATTAATGAAATTGAATTATATACTAATTTTATGATAATCAAATGATTTTACTGAAATCTCTTGATGGAAGTTCATTTTAAATAATAATTAAATAAAACGATGTTTTTAACTACAGCCACTTTTGTCTTTATTTAGACAGCGACCGGTTTCGCCAGGCTCGCTGGCATCGACACTGGACGAAAAAAACATCGTTTTATTTAATTATTACTAATTTTATATTTTTAAATTACGAAACGTCAAATACTCGGCCGCACATTTCGCCTGCCCCTTGTAAAACTATCATATTTACGAAGACTTGTGCTCAAGTGTTGTTGGCATAGCGAATAATTTTGATTAGTTTATATAGTTCTCTCTGTGATAAAGGTGTAAAGCCGTCGTAACATGTCTAGAAAAATAAACTCAAAAGTGGAAAAGACAATGTTTTAATTCATAAATAATTCGTAATTACTTCCTAGGTATCTTCTTATGTTTTCATTCGTATTAATTATTTAACCGCCCTACCCTCAGGTTATTTTCCGAGAAAAGTGCACAAAAAGCAGGTTTTTTATCAATAAAATTTAATTATATATTGATTTATTTTTTTAAATTATGAAACGTCGTCTCGGCCGCACACTTCGCCTGCCCCTTGTAAAACTATAATATTTATGAAGACTTGTACTCAAGTGTTGTTGGCACACGCGCGTATCCCTAACAGTTTGTACATTTTAGGTAAATTACTTTTTCTCAAGCGCGTACGTGATACGGGATAGCGTAGAATGGTACAGTCAAAGTGAACGTATCACGTACGTTCAAATAGGTAGGGTGGTTAACCATAATAAACCTGGTTCCTGGTCGCTGATTCAAAGTAAAGTAATAATTTTTTGTTTTTAAAAATATAAAATAAATAAAAAAAACTGTGTATTTAACCACGGTATGGTTTATTATATATGATGTCAACTAGTTTCGCTTAGACCCAAGCTTTATCCCGAGCTTTATGAAAGCGCCATTTAAAAAATATCTGGACAGTTGTGGGATCGCGTTTTTCTGTATAGAATATAAACTCATTACATTGTTTATAATTTATAGAAAATATGCATTTATTATGAAATATTTGCGATATAAATACCTCAACAGATTCAAAAACCGTTGTCACGTCATCCAATATTCATATCACCCAAAGAAAAATGTCTCCTTTTCACCTTTATTTGGTGGTTTTACAAAAAATAAAGCCTTTAGAATGGAGAGAGAACGCGGCGGAACTGTTTGGAGCAGTTTTAGACGAATTCCATTCATACGAGGGGATGACAATATATTTGCGGAATAAAAGCCAAATAAATACGTAAATGAGAATGTGAGATGTAAATTAAATCATCTCGTGAACGAAATTTTGGTTAATTTGGGCATGCTTTGTTTGCCTCGGTCTTCCTCGATTCCGTACTCCATTATCATAATTAACTATCCTATCTTTATCCATGAGTTCTATGTGTCCAAACCAAATCAGTGATACTTTCATAATTTTTCTCAACTTTCTTCCGCTCTACAATTTATTCATGACATCAGTATTTGAAATTTTGCCTACATCGTTTTACTACACATAAAATTATTTTTATTTAATTTTTATAATTTTAAAGTTATTAGAAAAACAGTTGTCCGTATCACGAATTCAGAAAACACGTAACTTAATAAAATTATATCAAGTATTCAAGAATCGAATAAATAAAAATTGTCTGTACACAATAAATTTAACACATACGAGTATATAGAAATAATTTTTGAATATTGTTAACTTTTCCGTGAGTACCGCCCCAACCGTGGGGCATTGAATATATGGTCAGATAGCGTCCTTGGGGCTCATTTATAATTTTCTTTTTAAATATGTTTTCAAATTTTACTACGAGTTTCTTTATTTTCGTAAACGGGACATTTTGGCATCCCGAAGTTGTTTTCAGGGACACCGGGACACCCCGCCTAAAAACGGGACTGTCCCGGTGAAAACGGGACGTCTGGTCACATTAAGCATGACCAACCTTCAAATTTTGATTAATTTGGTCATGCCGTGTTTTCCTTGGTCTACCTCGACTCCGTACTCAAATTTCACGGTTAACGTTTAGTTTCTGAACCATTTTTTCTCCATCCATGCGCTCCATATGTCCGAACCAAAGCAGCGATCCTTTCATAATTTTGTTCATAATACCTTCTTTCGCTCTACATTCCTTTCTTATATCAGCATTTGAGATTTTGTCGTACATCGTTCTTCCACAATAACGTCTTAGGGACCTAATTTCTACCGCATTTAATCTGCTCTCATCCTTCTTATGCCAGTTCCATGCTTCACTTCCATACATATAGGTTGAGACCAGAACTCAACTGTGAACGTATTATTATTGTGAATTTTGGAACATTTCGATATATAACTCCCATGAATTTATTAGCCTATCCTCGCACATGTGAACTGGAAAATAAAAGCGTTGTATGTTTCAAATGACACCTTTATTAACAAATGCGACCTCATGGCGGCGGTTTTCCGAAAATGTAGCACATATTTTTTCGGAAAATTTTATTTTTTCCCTCCTGTCTGAGATTCGGCGTGTGTTTTTTATTGCCTATAAAAGGCCCGTAAACCGACTTCATTTTACAGGCAATGTGTGGCTGCAATAGTGTATACAGCTGCCAATACCCTAGCATTATGGTGTACAAAAAACATGTTCCAATTTCGGGAAACATTTTAATACTATGAATGCATTTATTGTTTCTTGAATTAATGGATGGGAAAATAGGGATTAAAGAAAGTTTTTACGAGGTCAATTGGTATGGTAGAACGGTGAGTGATGAGCTTTAGGGAACTAACAATGGAGACTTCCTTATTAATATTTTGCTAGCGGACAGGCGAATTAATTTTTTTAAGGAATTTATAAAAATAATTATAAAAAGGGAACATGACTAAAATGGGTCAAATATAATATAATACATTTGATATGAAATTGTTCGTTTTGAATAAAAATCCATATTACAAATATTTATTATTTTATTCCTTTGTTGCTGATTCGTTCTAAATATTTTTTGATTATTTGATCTTCTTCTTCAAGTGCCCTGTCGGGTCCTCCCAACGTTGGCGATCACCTTGGCGAACCTGTCCCTGTCTTGCGCCGGTCGGAACAGCTCCTCCACACTTCGGGTAGCGGTCCACTCCCTCATGTTTCGCAGCCAGGACATTTGTCTCCTACCGGGCCCTCGGAGTCCCTCAATTTTCCCTTCCAATATCAGTTGGAGAAAGTGGTATTTTTCCCCACGCAGTATATGATCCAGATGTGAAATATTCCGAACCTTGATAGTTGATAACAGTTCTCTGTTAACTCTAGCTCGCCTCAGGACTTCGTTATTGGTAACCATGTCTTCTTCTTCTTCACTTTTGTTAGACTCAGGAGTCTGTTATTTCAGGCGGGTTCTCTTGAGACGCTGAACTCCAGCTTTCTCTCCACCGTTTCGGGGGTCTTCCTGGTCGGCGTTGTCCGTTTGGCGTTCCATGGAGAGCTATGTGTGGTATCCTATTTGAGCTCATCCTTTCTACGTGTTGATGCCAGTAACGCTGTCTTTGAAGTCCCCATCTGATCACATCTTCGACCTCGCAGATTTCTCGGATTGCTGTATTCCTAACTCGATCACGTAGGGTCTTGCCAGCTATAGCGCGGAGTGTTTTCATCTCGGTTGTCCTGAGCATGCTCTCTGCCCTCGATTCAATGCCATATGTGAGGATAGGTCGCACACAGGTCTTATAGATGCGTGTACCTTGCTGACAGTCCTAATGTCCTTGTTTCTCCATATGACATTTATTCTCCATATGTCTGTTTGGAGAATTCTGAGCATTCGGCGATAGAGCTACTTTGATAATCCCTGGATATAAAAAGATTAAGAAAAAAATGCCCTAGATCGCAATTAAATTTATCTTTGTTTTTAAAATATTTGCTTTATAAAAATCATTCTTAAAGCCAAGTACACAATATTATGTATTATGAAAATCTTTACTCTCTTACAAAATCTCTAACACATTATTTATTACGCCGGGGGGACTATTTGTCTCCCGGGTATAAGATTCAGGGGGAGGCGAATGGAAGCTTGGTGGTAAAATATTGTTTTTAAATATACCCACCCAGGCGACCCTTCGATGAATCTCTTATGGAAATGCGATGATGTGACAATTTATTTACAGAATTTCCGGAACTTGGCAGAGAAAGATCTTGGTAATCCCATAGACAACAATTTAAAAATGGAACTCTTATCTAAAGTAAATAAACACAACAATAAAGAAAAATGACAGTCATTTGTATATATAAAAATGTTGTATTTTTCTTGCAATTCCTCCTCTTTTTACACTATTTAAAGGGCAAGGAAAAAACCAAAAAATCTTAAAGTATTTCTTGAAAATACTTTATTTTATTTTATTTTTATAAAGGATAACAAACAGCTATTTCAATATACATATAAAACACATAGAGACAACAAAACAAGGCCAATTACATGTTACCATAAATATTGTATACCAACTGACGTATATTACTAATACATAAAATTCTTAATGGGCACACCTCCCAAGAATTTTTAAAGAAGATAAAATGTTACCAACATGATCATCAATATGAAACAAGAAAGAAATATAAACTAAGGCTCCCATTCAGAAAAAAAAAATTAACTAATCTCAGAATTCCCTTATGTAGGTATAAAGCATTTAAACTTTATGAAGATATACCGGAGGATTTCAAAAGTGTGCAGAGCATAAAAATATTTAGAATAGAATTAAATAAACATGTAAACAAAATGTTCCCTTGTATTAATATATATGTGGATTATTATACTTGAATTTTTAATTGTTTTTATTACTATTTGAAGTAAATAAATAGATAAATAAAAATATATAAAAAGAATTAACATAATATTTTAGTGAGTCAAAGAGAATAATAGTAATACTAATAATACTGAATAATTTAAGAAAGAAGATTAAAAATACTAATTTAATTAGTACTTGTATAAACAAAATGGTGCCAGTATATTTCAATTAATCTTATTCGATTAAAATTTAAACCTGTTTATATTTCAAAGAAATTGAAAAGAAGTAAATTATTTAATTTTCGGTTGAATAATATTTAAGGTAATTTATTTTCAAAGACCCGCATTGAAGAAAGTAAAATACTAATTGATGAATGTAAGAGATAGGACCTGCCCCAAGGGTTATTTTGGTTCAACATCGGCCCAAAGGACTTGACGTTGTAAGGCTAATGGTCCAGAAAAATAAGGTCCTTTTATTTCGGAAATTTCATTCTATGTCCTCCCCGAGTTTCAACGAAAATATTCAATTAAATTAATTTTGTGTATTTTTCCTAATCTAATAAAAAAAACATTTATGAAATTGCACGATTCGCATAGTACAATGTGACAATTTCTAAAGAAGAAGAGATGTTATTATCTAAGAACTTTGAACATTCTTCTTCTCGACATATAATGGATACTCAGTTGCAGCACTTTATATTTATCGTTTAATTATAATGTAACCAAAGTAATCCATGGTCTTGATTATATTTTTTTTTATTGAGTTTTACATCGTTGTTTAAGAATCAGTAATAAATATTTTAATCTTCGAAATATAAGAAAAATTATCTTAATTAAAACAACAACAACAAACCATCGCTCCGTTTTCCCGTAGGAGTAGGTAGAACAGAGAGAATGGACCGCCACACTACTCTTTCCTGGCAAACCTCTCTAGCTTCCTCCACATTCATACAACGAGTCATACACGCACGTCGATTCCTCCGACTTCTAACATGACCAACCTTTAAAATTTGATTAATTTGGTCATGCCATGTTTTCCTCGGTCTGCCTCGACTTCGTACCCCATTTACATCATTAACGTATACTTTCTTAACCATTCTTTCTCCATCCATGCGTTCCATATGTCCGAACCAACGCAGCGATTCTTTCATAATTTTGTTCATAATACCTTCTTCCGCTCTGCATTCCTTTCTTATATCAGCATTTGAGATTCTGTCGTATATCGTTCTACCACACATACGTCTTAGGGACCTCATCTTTACCGCATTTATTCTACTCTCATCCTTCTTCTGCCAGTTCCATGCTTTGCTTCCATACATTAGGGTTGGGACCAGAACTCCATTGTGAACGGCCGTTTTCGCTTTCATTGATAAATTCTTGTTTCCAATAACTATTTTTAAAGCTCCATTCACTTTGTTACCCGCACCAACCCTTCTTTCGACATCACTATCCGTTCGGGCATCTGCTGTGAACATGCTACCTAAATACACAAATTCCCTCACCTGTTCCAAGTTCTCTTCGTTCACACTTATATTACAAACTGTCATTTGCTCTTCCCTTTCGAAAACCATCACCTTTGACTTTCCGACATTCATCATTAAATCATTTGACTTGCATACCTCATACATTCTGACATGTAATTCGTCCGCACTATCCGTAACGAGAACGGCATCGTCCGCGTAAAGCAGACAGTTTACAGACAGATCACTCATCTTAGCACCAGCATTTATACCTTTAAGTTCTTTCATACACTTTCCATTAATTAAATTAGGAAATATAAATTATAACATATTAATTAAATTAGGAAACAGCAAACTATCGACATAATAAAAAACATCTTTTACTTTGAGAAGTTATTAGCATTTTTAATTTTCATAATAAATTACCTTTTGTTTTGCATAATTTAGAATAGGATCTTTATAACATAAAATGGAACACTACTTTCCTGGGATCTAGCAACCCTTTTATATTCACTTAGTAATTTAAAATGTATATTTCGTTGGGTTTGACTCGGGGTCGTATTAATGAACTCTCTGGTGTCGCGTCGGTACAAATGTGGCAACATTAGTTATTCATAAGATTTGGTCTGAAATGTTTCAATTTAATATTTCATTTTAAATACCATAATGACAAATGAACTCCGTTTAATGTAATGAAAGCGTTTTATTTGTTAATTTCTGAATGGTTCTTAATTTAAAACTATCATTATGTTACTATCGTTATGCATCGTTATGTAGGATGGGAGAGTGGAGAAGAATATTAAAAGAATAGTTGGGGCAGGCAACAGAGTAAATGGTGCTCTTAAAGTTAACATCGCAAACAATAGCCTATCCAAAAAAGCTAAGATGGCAGTGCAAAATGGTGTTCTTGTGCCGACCCTTATGTATGGAAGCGAAGCATAGAATTGGCAAAAGAAGGATGAAAATAGAATAAATATAGTAGAAATGAAATCTCTAAGACGAATGTGTAATAAATCGATATGAGTGCGAATGAAAGTGTTATGAGCAAATTAATGAAAAGGTGGTTAAGATGGTTTGGACACATGGAATAAATGAGTGAAGACAGAATGGTGAAAAAGGTATATGCAAACGACGTGAACGGAGCCAGAAATAGAGGGAGACCAAGGAAAACGTGGCACGATCCAATCAATCAAAATTTAATTTTCGGTCACGTGAGAAGTCGAAGAAATCGGCGTGCGTGCATGACAAGATGTATGAATGTAGAAAAATCGAGAGAAGTATGTCAGGACAGAACAGTGTGGCAGTTTATTCTTTCTGCTACCCCTTCGGGGAGACGGCGTGGTAGTTAGTAAATAAGTTGATTAGTTATGTAAACTTTCCGGATACAACCTTACATTGTTTATGAACACGATATTTTCTTAAAGGAACATGTAGAGAGCATCTATATATTATAAGGTGTCTCAAAAGAAAGTTTACATCGTTCATTAATATGTTATGTGGAGATGTTAGACGACTTCTGGTGCCTGAGTTGCAAAACTTTCCTGGCTATAACCAAAGAATATAGTTCCAGCAGGACGGAGCAACGCCACACACGTCCAATACGTCTCTACCACCAGTTCGTGAAATTTTCACTAATAAATTGGCCTCCACGTAGTCCTGATTGAACTTCTATGAACTTTTTCTTGTGGGGTTATCTCTAATCTAAAGATTGGTTAATAAATCGACTCGACGACCCTTGCGCATTTAAAAGAAAAATTTCATCACGAAATGACAGCCATCACGTTGTCTACCTACCGAGCCGTCATAAGACATTTTACTGTTCGATTAAATGAGTGCCGCGAACGCGAGGGTTTACATTTGGACGATATTATTACATTTTTAAGAAATAATTTCCCAATTTTTTTAAAGGAACATAGAAGATCCCGCTACATACTCGAGGCTGTTATAGGGCGTAGCGGCGCCCTTTTGACAGCCTCGCTCGTACACTCCCTTGGTCTGTCCCCGGTCCATCCGGGACTTACGTTTAAAGGCGGCAACAACAAGGGTTCCCAAACAATTTCCAAATTGTGTACTTTAATAATTAATAAACATTTTTTTGATAAATGGCTTACTTTTTTTTAATCGATATAACCATACTTCGATTCGAAAGACGCCATGAATAATTCATGCCGTGAATATAATGATATGAGAATATAAGGTTACCGTGGACTGCATAAAGGACTTGGTCCTTAATGAGCTCAAAACACCAGCAAGACTATTAGTAATTTGCAGTCGGCGAGTATTGAGTTTCTTTGGTCACATGACAGGTAACCTAGAAAAAAATTGATCACAGGAAGTCTTCTTCTTATTATTCTTAGTGTAGGCCTAGTGGCCTGTTTTTAAGAGGAATTGGCCTCCTGCGAAGTCGACTCCCAGCTGTCGATCTATCTCTTTGCCTTCCCCACCTAACGACATCTTCGACCTCGCATATCTCCCTGATCCGTGCATTCCTTATCCTCTCTTGCAGTGTCTTGCCATTGTCTTGCGTCTTTATTTCCGATACTCTGGGCGGGTTTTTTGTGATTGTGATGTCCGCCTCGTAATCGATCATGTCTGTCATGATAGGGCGCACACAAGTCTTATAATTTCTCACTTTGCTGCTGATTTTCGTGTCCGGGTTTTTTCAAATTGAATTCTTCAAGCATCCTGAAATTCCTGAGTTTCCCCACACAAGTCACCACCCAGATATCTATTTTTTTTCACCTGTTCCACTAAAACACCCCCCACAAAAACGCTACATCCCACCTGAGCTCGAGAGAATACCATACTTATGGTCTTTGCTACTGATATGATTTGATACCCTAGAAAATATGTTTTGTCTTTTCTCGTAAACGATAATTAAGGCGGAAAATTACACAGTAATACAAGCATTATTTGTTCAAAATTTGAGCAGATTCGTATTTGAGATGATGATCACAGGAAGTGTTCTAGGCAAAAAAAGAAGGGCAGATCTCCTGCGTGGTGATTTGTTCAGCTTAAGGAGATGACTGGGGGAAACTTTTACGGTGCAATGCAGGCTGCGGAGAACAGTGAGGATCACAACCCTCAGCAATGAGGAAACGGAGAAAAAAGAAAAGATCTTCTGCTTAATGCTTAAATCCAATCTTAATAGATGGCGCTAGTGTAGATTGAACTAAAAAATGTGAAGTGTGGTGTTACATTGTAGCATATATACAACTTCCAAAAATTTTACAAACATGGCGGTCGTAAGAAGGCGGAATGGGGAATGTTGTATTATATAAAGCGTGCACTTAACCTAACCAATGACAGGTCATAAGTCCTGTAAACGCCTCGATCACCATATACTGTTTTCAATTTGCATCTTCGTCTCTATTGAGATACAATTAATTCTTAGAAGAATATGTATTTAAAAATGTGTACATGTGATTTGTATTTAATATAAAATTCATTAGGTTAAAATATAATAAATTAAACACTTGAGTGAGGGATACGAACTAAACTTTTATTGTTACAAACTACATATTACATGTATTCAAAGATAGATGGCGCTACTGATATTGTCGATACATAAAATAACATCCCTACTTATCGCAATATCCACTATCACACATAAATATAAATTTAATCTAAACAAACTATCCCAAGAAGTAACATAAATTTATAATGCTTTGCTGAACACAAACTTTTCGTTAAAATGTCAGCTGGCATATCAGCTGTTGGCACATACAGTACTTTAACAATTTTATCTTTTACTAAATCACGACAAAAATGATATTTGATATCAATATGCTTTGTACGTTTATGAAAGACTGGGTTTGCACACAACTTCTGTGCGCCTTGGTTATCATTGAATATGCTTATTGTGTACATTTTATTGGTTATTTCATACTGTAATTCCTTAAGATATAATGCTTCTCTACATGCCTCAGATAGACCAATATACTCTGATTCAGTACTGGAGAGGGCTACACATTTCTGTTTCCTACATTCCCATGATATTGCACCATGAGACAACAAAAAACACATCCCAGTATATGATCTCCTATCTTCAGAGTTAGAAGCCCAATCAGCATCTACATAGCCTCTTATTTCTGAGTTACCATCTTTACAATATTTTATTCCATAAGATTTAGTTCTTTTAAGATATCTCAATACTCTCTTTGCATATTCCCAATGCTGTTTAGTGTGGCAATTATTGAATTGACTCAAAAAACTTATAGAATAACTAATATCTGGCCTAGTTAAGACTGACAGGTACATCAAACTGCCAATTAGTTGTTGATAGGGCACACATTTATTTACACCTACTTCACCCTTACTTACATTTAATTTGACCTCCATAGGTGTATCAACAACCTTACAATCACTTAAATTAAATTTGCTCAATAATTGATCAATATAAGTTTGCTGGCTCAAAGTTACATATCCTTTATCTTTGTTAAAGGTTACATTCATTCCAAGACATAGTTTAACATCACCTAAGTCTTTAATGCTAAACTTATTAGATAAAATCTGTTTCAAGCTCTTAGTTTCAGTTTTATCGTTGGAAAATATAAAGAAATCATCGACATAGACTGTTACAATGGTCTTACATTTGTTATTATCCTTTATATACATACATGGCTCTATTTTTGATCTTTCATAACCATTACTGATCAAACAATCATCTACCTTTTTATTCCAGGCCCTAGAGGCCTGCTTAAGTCCATAAATGGCCTTTTTAAGTTTTAATACTTTACTAACTGAACTAATACTATTATAACAATCTGGCATTTTCATATAAATGGTTTCCTCTAAATCACCATTTAAGAACGCAGTCTTAACATCTAAATGAGTGACATCTAGACCTAACTTTACAGACAATGCAAATAATAGTCTAAGAGTTGTATGTCTCACTACAGGCGAAAATGTTTCAGTATAGTCCACACCATGTTTTTGGGTGAAGCCCTTTGCGACTAGACGAGCACGGTAACGCACATTGTTTTCACTATCGTACTTTTTCCGCAACACCCACTTGCACTGCACTATAGTACCATCTTTTGGAACATCTACGAGTTCCCACGCACTATTTTTCTCGAACGACTGTAGCTCTTCCTGCACTGCCGCTAACCACTGTGCTTTCTCAGGTCCTTCCAAGGCTTCTTGCAACAATATCTCACCCGTGAACATTTGGTCATCTTCTATGCAAGCACTTGCAAATCCAAATCTGTCTGGCTGCTTTCTATGCCGAGGACCACTTATTGTGTTGACATTGTTGAGTATTATGGAGTCTTCACTGTCTGTTGCACCAGACTCTGAGCTATCCAATGTTTCATCTTCACAAGGTACATACATTTCACCACTGTCATCCATGTTCAAGCTATCTGATTGTTCATGTGAATCTTCCTGAAGTGTCAAACCTTCTTCCCCTACTGGAACTGTATTCACATCATCTGAACAATGTTCCTGTACCTCCAGAAGATTATTCTCTGTCTCTATCTTCTCCAATACTATAACATCCCTACTGGTAGTGATGACATTAGACTTCGGGTTGTAAATCCTGTACCCTTTGACTTCATTAGAATAGCCGACAAGAATACATTTTTCAGCTTTTCTGTCCCATTTCAATCTCTTTTGTTTTGGCACATGTACCATAATTATACTACCAAAAATACGTAGGTGACTTACATCAGGCTTTCTGTCTGTCCATATCTCGAAAGGAGTTTTATAATTTAAGGATGTAGTCACAGTTCTGTTCTGTAAGTACACTGCAGTGTGTGCAGCCTCTGCCCAAAACCTTTTCTCGAGACCTGCATCGAACAACAGACACTTGGCTTTCTCAACAATAGTCCGGTTATATCGCTCCGAGAGTCCATTCTGCTCTGGCGTGTATGGGTTTGTTTTCTGATGTCCTATCCCATGCGACATCAAAAAATCATCAAACTTGCTGTTGCAGAATTCTGTCCCATTGTCACTTCTCAAAATCTTAATCTTGCGATTAAGTTGATTCTCAACCTCTGCTTTGTATTGTTGAAAGCATTTCAACGCCTCATCCTTTGTTTTTAGGAAATAAATATATGTCATACGACTAAAATCATCGATGAACAGCATAAAGTATCTCGAACCACCTATTGACCGATTTTCCATTGGTCCACAGAGATCGGTATGCACAATATGTAACAACTCAGTACTTCTGCTACCTTCTTTGGGAAAAGGCAACCGGCTTTGCTTGCCCTCACAGCATGCGACACATGATGACTTGGACATATCAATCTTACTATCAATTGTCAATCCCTCTACAGCATCTTGCATCTTGTTCAAATACTGGCTGTTGACATGACCCAAACGTCGATGCCAAACTGCACTGGACACAGTCATTGCAGTTGCTGAACAATATTCAGACATATTCAGTTTATATACACCATTCAACAGACATGCTGTAGCCACAAGTACTCCTGCCTTATTGAAAATCTGACAACCATTGTTGTTAAATAAAACTTTGTTTCCTTTGGATATAAGTTGACTGACAGACAACAGATTTGTAGTCAACTTTGGTACGCACAATACACCTTCCACTGTAATATCGTATTCACAGGCGTGCGTCTTTGTCGTAATCTGCACATCTCCAGTACATAATACAGGTACTTTATTTTTGTTTGCCACGACAATTTCCTTAATCATAAGATCCCGCGACACATTTGACAACCATTCTTTGTTCGCGGTAAGATGAACACTCGCCCCGGAGTCAATATACCAATCGCTTTTGCAAAATTCACCATTCAAGAACACGGTGCTAAACGCATTACTGCTTGTACGCTCATTATTATTTGTATTCGATGAACTTTTGTTCGAAAATGTACATTGATTTCGATAATGGCCTGTTTGTTTACATCTATAACATGTTATGACTTTTGGTTTTGACTTTGACATATGGGCATTGTCTTTGATTGAAGTGCTACCAACTTTCCGGTTCTTCTTATAACTCGCAAACGCACCACTGGAATTGAAAGCGCTGCTGTCGCCTCCGTTTCCGCTTTCTTCCATGTCCAACAACTTTGTTTTAATGGCGTCTGCTGTCAATGGTATGCCGCAATGCTCGATCGCCATTATCATAGGGGAATATTTTTCTGTTAATCCCGCTAACAAAAGCGATGCGACCCACTCATCATTAATTTTGAAACCCGTACCACTCAATTTCTGGCTTGTTTCAATTATCTGTGTCACGTACGAAGTCATTGAAACACTATTCTCGAGTCGAATGGAAATCAAACTCCTCAGCAAACTGATCCTTCTCGTAAATCCTGAGTCATCGAATAGGTTCTTCAATTTCTTCCACAGCTCATGGGTCGTTTGTACATCTTTTATGTGTACGTACAGCGACGAATCTATTGTGAGAATAAGTTTGGCTCTGGTTTTTGCGTCACCTGCTGCTCCTATTTCTTCTGGTACTGTCTCCGACTTGATGCAATCAGACAGCCCCTCCAGAATTAAGAAATTCTCAGCCGCAAAAGCCCATTCACTGTAATTCTCCCGCCCTTTCAGTTTAGGCACACTGACATGATAGTTCGTCGTCATTTTCACAGTCACAGCGTTAATTATAGTTTATCTCAATCTGCAAAGTCTATTTCACTAATAATGTCCACGAAAATTGCGAGAAAAACTAAAAAATACTGGTCCCATAACCTATAATAAATTAAACACTTGAGTGAGGGATACGAACTAAACTTTTATTGTTACAAACTACATATTACATGTATTCAAAGATAGATGGCGCTACTGATATTGTCGATACATAAAATAACAGTTCTACCCTCGAATTTGAAAACCATTAACTAGATTTTGATTCCCATTCAAGTCATATAATATTCTGTTGCCTTGATCAATACAGCCAATTCGTTCACTTGTTGAATTCCCCGTGAAAGAAACCCCCACCAAACCACAACGAAAATCTCCAAAATTTAAACAAACCAACCATACAAAAAAGACAAGATTCTTACTAACCATAATTTCACGTTTTCAAAATAACACTTTGACCTTGTTACTTAAGCGAGCTGCTCAAAATTGTATTGGAAAATTTGCAGATTCACCAGCGAACGTAGATAGACCGAGCCCTCGTAATGAGAAAATGGCCGACAAAACAAAGTTACGGAGGAAAAATGGCGAACCAATTTGCTCCCCGTCTACAAGCGAGTCCCAAAATGATTTTGCATTTTTATATAAGTGGACTACTGTAAGAAATATTGGCAATCGTGGTTTTATGCTTTAAAGTAAGGTGAGGCACAAAACGTGAGTTTGCATACAGAAATTGAAGGTTACTCTCCGTATAAAATTTATCCCGTTTCTAAAAGGAATATCTTGTTTATACACAACTGTTTGTGCAAAGTTTTGCGCTTATAAATAATGTTTTCCTGAAATACATATTTTAGAATTTTCTAGAAAAGATATATGGGAAATGAACCGGGGTTCTCTGTTCTTATAAATACCCTGGAAATATGTTTTGTCTTTTCACGTAAACGATAATTATGGCGAAAATTACATAGCAATACAAGCATTATTTGTTCAAAATTTGAACAGATTCGTATTCGAGATGAGAGGAGAAAGAGATACATGGCTCTGCTGTCAATCGATCCCCAGGATTGAAGCTGAAAAAAAAAAAAAAAATTTGTAGAAAGAGAAGTGTTGTGGTCCATTATAACTGCCTACTTCTTGCGATAAAACGGTGTGATGGTTTGTTCTAAACTTACTAACTAAATGACCAACACGCTGTGTTTCCAAAAAGATTGACAGAAATAATAGAGCGCTATTAATTAATTTATTTATTGTCGGTACACAAACAAAGAATCTAATGTACAAAAGGAATACAAAATATTTATTCAAACAAATAATATGCCTCAGTTAAGGTCTATTTACACTCATTAGTTATTATCGTTCCGGCCGACACGTCACGATAAATGTGCAGTTCAACTGTTTGTTATGTACTACCCCTAAGTGTAAAAAACCGTCAGGCAAAATAATATATTAATGTAAGATGTTAAATTAAACAAGGCAATAGCAAAAGACAAATAAGAGATATACAAATCAGGTATTCTGTTTATTCCTGACATACTTCTTTCGAATTTTTAATAATGCATTTTTCGAGCGATAGGCTAACAAATCAATGCACTAGTTTAATCTTTAACCAATAATTAGGATTAGCCGTCAATGTTAATCATAAACTAGACCTTTCTTGTCTGTACAGATCTATGTTATCCAAAAAAACTTCTGGTTGGCAAACCTGACCATTAAAATTACGTCTATGCTAGTAGCCTGCATCGTAATCTGACGCTACTATTATTTTGGGGTGCATTTCACCCCCGGGCTATTCCATGTTGCGATGTTATCAATCTTTAACTCATGAACAAACCCTAAAGCTGAGATTCACGCCCGATTTCATACGGTACGGATCAGAATTCAATATGTCGAAATTCACAGCCTGTGTAATATATAATTATTTACGAGTATTATATCTTTATTATATGTGCGTGTTAATATAAATAAAATTTAAATTGAATGTCTTTTTAAAATTGAAATGGAATTTAAAATGAAATATGTTTGTGTGCATGCGATAGATCAGATAGTAGATAAGTATAATACATTTAGGATACCAAACAAAATTTTGATATCGAAATTGGAAATTCTGGTTATCTGAAGACTGTTCTTTTACCGATCGAACTGCCACTACCAGACCACTATCATTCACATACTTTCATCTATATTACATTCATCATTTTTTCTTCGAGGAAGCACATTTGGTCTTTTATTGTAGATGAATAGTATTCAATGTAACTAATTTTATCATTTTCCCTTTATACGACCACTTTAAAAAAAAAAAGATTTATGCTTAATTCTGTTTTTAATGTATTCTACATTCATTTTGACGAACACTCCTATTTTTTTAAGGTAAAAAAATAGGTGTTTTTGGAATATTTCGGAATAATAAAAAATGTTCTTCTTAGAGAAAAAAATAAATTTTGATTATTTCTGTTACAAGAATAGTTACTACATTAATTTTATAGGCATTTCTCAAAATAAAAACAGTTTTCGAAAAACAAGTACTCAAAATCACTGATGTTGAAAAACTGGCAGCTGTTGTGTCACAAAACGGACACCGGTCAGATAACTGACTGAGATTCGTCATGAATTTAAAAATCAAGAAACAAAAAATTAATAATTCGTACGCTTCTAACGCTACTGCTGAATATGTGGAACTTGAGCTTTCTTGAAATGATACTGGAACGCCATACAGGGCGAAGCATAGCGAAAGCTCACCTTGCCTTCAACAAGGCAAGGCAAGATACAAAATAGTTTTTGTAAAAATAAAATATTTTCAAACAATTGTGAAATTAAGAATCCCCAACACAATTGAATGTGAATATAGAAAAAATAAATAATTCGATTCATTGTTTAAAAAAAATTATCTCGTGATATCTAACATATCTCGTTTGAAATTGTGTGGCAAAAAGCTTTTATTCTTAATATTCTTAGAACGAGAACAAGATTTTGAGGTGAAATTTCGGGGGAAGGTCTGGAACTAATAGGGGTTGATAGATCTGGAATGCAAAGTTTTATAACCATGCCCCAGAGACCGGATTTGACACCGAAAGTTCCCAAGTATACCTTCGTTACTATGAAATATCTTATTCCCAGACAGAAAACGACTCCATTCTCCCTTATCACTACCACATGCCCTTACTTTGGAATTTATATACTATTCCATCATATTTATTATGGGTATATACTTCATACTTGGGTCCATAAATGCCAGGTTTGAGTAGAAAGCTTTTTCGCAATTTCCTCCGAGGATTTGTTAACTTCTTTCTTTATTATGACGTTATTTATTATTCATGTATTTATGAACTTTGTGATGCGTAAAAATAATTAAATTCACATGAAATACTAAGCTATTATGTGTTTATAATTACTTAGCGTATGAGGGAATTTGTGTATTTAGGTAGCATGTTCACAGCGGATGGCCGAACGGACAGTGATGTTGAAAGAAGAGTTGGTGCGGGTAACAAAGTAAATGGAGCTTTAAAAATAGTTATTGGAAACAAGAATTTATCAATGAAAGCGAAAATGGCCGTTCACAATGGAGTTTTGGTCCCAACCCTTATGCAAGGAAGCGAAGCATGGAACTGGCAGAAGAAATATGAGAGCAGAATAAATGCGGTACAGATAAGGTCCCTAAGAGGTATGTGTGGTAGAACAATGTACGACAGAATCTCGAATGCTGATATAAGGAAGGAATGTAGAGCAAAAGAAGGTATTGTGAACAAAATTATGAAAGGATCGCCGCGTTGGTTGGGACATATGGTGCGCATGGGTGAAGAAAGAATGGTTAAAATAAGTATACGTTAATGATGTTAACGGACTAAGGAGTCGAGGTAGACCGAGGAAAACATGGCATGACCAAATTAATCAAATATTAAAGGTTGGTCATGTCAGAAGCCGGAAGAATCGACGTGCGTGTATGACTCGATGTATGAATGTGGAGGAAGCTTGAGAGGTATGTCAGGATAGAGAAGTGTGGCTCTAAACCGTAAGAATTACAGCTTGAGATCGAGAAGAGCCGAATTCAACAGTCAACACAGAGAATGAGTTGGGATAGCGCCAGGAAGAAGAAGAAGATGATGGTAGCTAGTCTGTTAGACGAATAAAATTAATTAATTTGAATAAAAACGTATGTTTAATAGAAGTTTAATTATAACTAACTAATAATCACGCCGTTGCTCCATAGGGGAAGGCAGAGAGGATGGATCGCCAAAGTGTTCTATCCTGATTTTGCTCCACTGCTGGATATAGGCCCTTTCTAAACTCTTTCCGCAAGTTCTAGAATATCATTCGTACACCTTATTTGCTAGTTTTACAGCATTATTTTTAATATTGAAGATAACATTCAATTTCTTAAAATTTTATTATACTTTCGATAAAATTTATATTGCCCTAGCAAGGCGAAACATTCAATGAAATATACACTTCTGGACATAGGCCTCTTCCCTTCCCTTCCACTCGTCTCTATATCCTGCCAGACGTAGCCACATTTCCCCCCCCCCCCCACGGCAGCAATGTCGTCGGCCCACCTTTTTTGCGGCCTGCCGACGTTTCTCCTATTCTCCCATGGTCTCCACCTTACTATTTTCTGGGTCCATCTATCCTCAATCTAAAACTCACTTCCATGGAAAGACATACGCTAGGCGTCAGTCTCCGAGATAAAATCAGAAATGAGGAGATTAGATGCCGAACAAAAATAACGGACATCATGGAACGACTAGCGAGACTGAAGTGGCAATGGGCGGGTCATGTGGCGAGACAGAGTGAGGATAGATGTACCCAGAAAATATATTAATGACTTCCAGAAATCTTTTTTATTCTAAAAAAAAAAGTTTTTATCAAAGTTCTTTAATCATTATTTTTAAAGAAAAAAATAATCTAGTCTCTTCTTCCATATTTTCATTTTTATTTGTATCAATTAGTTCATTTCAACCCTAAGCACATAAATGGTATCTATTTTTACTTTTATATAAGTTAGCAGCATAAGCTATGCTTTATCTCTTCGTGCCTTCAATATTTCGGAGGAAATCTTTTAAGGTATTCAGGCATTACCTATTATAATGAAATGATGGCATATTATATATGCGTGTAAAATGAATTAACTAAAGATTTAAATAAGTAATGTGTCGTTACATAGCGCATGCTCACATGTACTTTAACATATCTCGAAATCGGATGCTTACAAACGTTCCATACATCATATTACTTCTATTATACTCTAAGTCTTTTATCCCTTATTTTACTACGGCAAACATTCCGAGCAGAGCTTTACAAAGAGCTCACTAAACAAGCAAACCTAAGGATACATAATTCTAAGATTACTTCATCGTTCCAGACCGTTTTGTTTTAGATTCACCTTTAGCCTTCATAAATATTCAATTCGGGAGGAGCACGTCGGCAGATTAAGTACGGAGAAAATATTATATAACCGGCAATATTTCTCCAAAACCTACCGCACATCAGATGCAACGTTTTGCTTCGTAAATTTGAATAAATAAAAAATTGCGCGTTTAAGTGTACGAGTACTTAATTTAACAAATCTTACAAAATCAAAGCTACTAAAGAAATTGTAAAAGTGTATCAGTATGCATAGCTTGTGTATGAGCTTATTTTTCTATATTGACACAATGCCTACTCGAACTTCTGCAGCGCCTCCTACATTCGAAATATTTAATAACGTCCCGCCAGACCTCCAAAACCCCCACAAAGGGGCGCTGGCGCCCCGGTTAAGAATCACTGCCTTAAACAATTATGCTGTTAGTAATGTCTTTTAAGTAAATAAACTGATTTGATTTGATTACTCTACAGTACTGGAATAATCAGATATTTTTTACAACATTTTGAATGTATACAAATACTTGTAGACGAATTCTGGATTTTACCCATTGCGGGTTATCAATTGAAGGAATGAATTGAATTGATAACCCGCATTGGGTAAAATCCAGTATTCGTCTACAAGTATTTGTATACGTTCAAAATGTTGTAAAAACAAAAACTGGTCCAAATTATAGCATATAAATTGGAGTGACATCTCCAGGCGTTATCTAGCAATACGATAATGGCGGTAGCATTTCACATTGCGTTAAAAAGATCTTCTTCTTAATGCTTAAAATCCAATCTTCATGGATGGCGCTAGGGTGTAGATTGAAACTACCATGTAAAGGGTGGTGTTACAGGTTAAACATATATACAACTTCCAAAAATTTGTCAGTAATGGTGGTCATAAGAAAAGGTGGAATGGGGAATGTTGTATTACATAAAGCGTGCGCTTAACCCAACCAATGACAGGTCATAAGTCCTGTAAACACTTCGATCACCATATTCTGCTTCCAATTTGCATATTCGTCTATTGAGATACAATTAATCCTCAGATATTTTTTATTCACAAGATTTCCTCGTATCATCTCGGTTTGTCCGGATAATTGACGTTCCGGTTAACTGACGTCCGAATAAACGACGTTCTATTGTAGTTGTATTCAAATATTTCATATATTTCTTCTGCGATACGTAAACTCAATTGATGTGTCCTTCTGAAGGTCACGACGTCATAAAACGGGGATTATAAAATACTTTTGTCATTTACAGCTTTGTGGCAATCAGCATGTCGCTACAGAATGTTTAAATTCGTGTGCAACCGGCTTAATCACCGTTCACAACAGATGGCGCGAATTGTCTTTTCATATCTCTTGCTGCGGAATAGCCCCGCGAACATTTGTACCGCGTGTTATAATACTAGGCATACTGATTCTTATACATCATGTAAATTAGTGTCGTAATGTGCACCATCTAGATATTGGGAATGGGAACACGGATGACTTAAAGCAGACAAAGTACATATTTACGGAGAAAGGAGTAAAACGAGGAATCTTCTTCTTCTTCGATGGCCCTACAGCCCATATCGAGCCTTAGCCTCCAGTATTCTTCGCCTCCAACTCCTCCTGTCCTCCGCTTCGACCCTCCAATCTGACACTCATAACAATCTTGTTCCATCTCTCCCAACTTCATCCTCCCATCGCAGCCTTGGTCGTCCAATTGGTCTTCTACCACCTGGGTGCCACTCCAGCAATCTTTTTGGGGTTCGCGATGACGGCATCCTCTGCACGTGACCGGCCCATCTCAGTCTATTCAGTCTGACCTGTGTGGAGAGACTGGGAGCTTTGTAAATATTGTACAGCTCGTCATTATGCCGCACTCTCCAGCCTTCACCGTCATTCACAGGCCCCAGAATTCTGCGCAGCACCCTTCTTCAAAAGTCCAGTCGCCTGCAGACCCATAGGTCACTACTGTTCGGATGATTGTTTTATACAGGGTGATTTTGGTTTTCCAGTGTACGTTTCTTGATTTGAGCGCTGGTAGTAGAGAGAAGAATGTTTTGTTACCAATTGTGATTCTTCTTTCGATTTCCTTGAAATGAGGAATCTGATTATTAATTATGTGTACACCCAATTTCACCGACTCGAGGATTTCTAAAGTTTCAAGTTTGCTTAATAAATTGCTATTGTTAATTGTATATAGAAATTTTGTGTCAATTTTATCTAAACCATAGTCACATTCAATACAATTGTTAGCCATCTAAGAAAAATAGTATGTTTGGTGAAAGCTTGGTTGTGTTCGTTGATACGTGTTTTAAATGTTCGACCTGTTTTGCCCGTGTAAAAAGCATCACAATCCTTACATTTAACTTTAAAAAAAAGTTTTTATTTGTCACGATTTAATTTTTATTTTTGATGTATTATTGTAACACCTGATGATGTCAACATAAGTTGACGAAACAGCTGTTGCGATAAATAAAAATAATAATGTGATACATGAAAACAATGCTGTATAATTTGCCAATTTTTAATGTTGAAGTATTATAGTGTTTTGGCTAAAACAATGGACTATGTTATTTAACAAAAAATCTCTTATAAGTTTTCGTTTCTGGCACAATAATGCCAGATTTTTATTAAAGAGCACTAAATTTAAGTATTTTTCTGTGGGGATAAGCATTTTCCGGATCAAAGATTCGTGGAATAACCGCGAACGGGGGAATACTCGTATGTGCGGACGAAAGCGGTTTAATCCGTATATCGAACGTGAAATTGTTTTGCCTTATTTCCTGTCCTATTTGTTAAAGCTGTCCTGGACAAACATTTGCCAACTAGCAAAGTGCTGGCGGAGGCTTGTTTGGCCAAAGGATGTTGTTTCGTTCCTGGACACACAGGGCTCTCTAACGGGTAGTTTTGGGTGCGTAAGCCCCGAGGAAGGTTTGATACCCTTAAAAATACTTTGAATGTTAACAGGTCAAGGGCGCGTTAGAACGATGATATAATTATACGATGTTCGTACTGTTTTATCACCATGTATAAAGAATCATCAATAATCATATAAGAAACGTATATTTACTTAAAGTTTTTATATATATTTATGTATAACGTGTTTCGTATTACAAAACTAATCAAAAATGTTAAGGTTGTTTTGAAATTTTCTCGGTAGAAGTTCATTGTAAATAAAGAAACAGAAATTACTTTATAGTATACATTTAGTTTTATTCCACTCATATGGCTTTGACCGGTTTCAGCAGCTCGCTGGACCAGAAGATAGCAGCGAGCTGCTGAAACCGGTCTAAGTATAAGTGGAATTAAACTGAATATGTACTATAATTTTGTTTTAATTAAATTAGTTTATAATATTTTTTTAATGTATACATATACTTGTATACAAATACTGGATTTCACCCATTGCGGGTTATCAATTCATGAATTAATTGTATCTCAATAGAGACGAAGATGCAAATTGGAAACTGAATATGGTTGATCAAGGTGTTTACAGGACTTATGACCTGTCATTGGTTGGGTTAAGCGCACGCTTTATGTAATTGCAACATTCCCCATTCCACCTTTCTTATGACCATGTCTGACAAATTTTTGGAAGTTGTATATATGTTCAAATCCAACACCAGAATTCACATGTCAGTTTCAATGCGCCATCTATGAAGATTTTGATTAAATATGCTAATCTCTAAGATTACTCTTTTACGTGGAAGTCTATATAAGGGGATATTTCGAGAGCTCGGCCGTGCTGGAGGGTATTCAGCGTTTTGTCCCTGATAGATATCTCCGACAGCGACAGCATAGATTGTTTTATCTACCGGCCGCCAGTAATAATCTGCTTCTGGTGACACCGGTGGGAAGAGCAATTAATTTGCTGAACGCGGTCTCCTCGGAGATCGACGTCTTTCATATTAGTAAAAGTACGATCAGAAGGCAAATAATCTTGATTTTGGAGAATATCTTGTCTTTCTAATTTCGAACCATCTCTCATGCCTTTCTGGTAGTATACTTTATACTCGTACAATATATTATTTTACCTGTTCTCAAAAGATTCCTTAAACCTTAAATTTGTTATGTCATTTTATTTTATTTGATTTCATTTAATTTAATCGATAATGATGGTCTTGTCTTGATGGTCTTGTCAAATAACGTGGACTGCAAAAATAATTGTTCTGGTCGACTCGGTTGTAAATTATCCCGGATTGTGGCGACGCCTGCGCCACGGCGCCGCGCCGCCGGTTCAAAGTGTTTAATGAAAGGGACGATGTTCACAAGAGAGCACCCAATTTTACAGAATCAACAAACAATTTACATAGCCTAGTATTCTCAGATAGATCTAGTGTTTGCTGAAACACTATTCATCAACGTTTTGTTTTAATGGAACGCCAAAATAAATAGTTTCAAATTGAATCGAATTTACAAACAAATCGATTAAAATATATTTACTCTATCTTGTAAAAGTATACAGATCATTGTAAAATATTTCAAAAATTTAAGGCAATTTTTTTATTATAAACGTATATTGATATATTAGGTGCATAACTTTGCTTCCGCCGTTTTGCAATAGATGGCAGTAGCGGTAAGTGGTAGTTGGAATAAATAGATCATAGATGTCATACAATAAGCTTAAGTATTTGTAAACATAACGCCATCGAAATATTAGTCGATTTGTGTCTGCATCATAAAGTTATTCCCGATCAAATATGTCAGCTTACGAGCAAAATTCTTGTCATTTGCGGGAGGTTTTAATTTTATGCTTTAATATGAAGAAATCTGCGGCTGAGGCTCATCGAATGCTCTCAAATACCTATGGTGAGGCCGCTATTAGTGAAAGAACGTGCCGAGAGTGGTTTCAACGCTTCAAGAACGGTGATTTTAACGTCGAAACCAGCATGGCGGTGGAAGAGAGAAGGTTTTCGAAGATGCAGAATTGGAGGCATTACTTGATCAAGACTCGTGTCAAACGCAACAAGAATTGGCAGGATCATTGGGAGTGACGCAACCAGCCATTTCGAAACGCCTGAAAGTCATGGGAATGATTCAGAAACAAGGAAATTGGGTGCCGTACGAGTTGAAGCAGAGAGATGTTGAACGGCGTTTGTGTGTTTGTGAACAGCTGCTTGCAAGGTAAAGACGGAAGGGGTTTCTGCATCACATTGTGACTGGGGACGAGAAATGGGTTCATTACGATAATCCCAAGCGCAGAAAATCATGGGGATATCCCGGCCATGCTTCCACGTCGACGGCCAAACCGAATATTCACGGTTCCAAGGTTATGCTCAGTATTTGGTGGGACCAGCTCGGCGTAGTGTATTATGAGTTGTTAAAACCGACTGAAACAATCACAGGCGATCGTTATCGAACGCAATTAATGCGTTTGAGCCGAGCATTGAAAGACAAACGGCCGCAATACAACGAGAGACATGATAAAGTGATTTTACAGCATGACAATGCTCGACCCCATGTTGCGAAAGTGGTCAAGACATACTTGGAAACTTTGAAATGGGAAGTCCTACCCCACCCGCCGTATTCTCCAGACGTTGCTCCCTCGGACTATCACTTGTTTCGATCAATGGCACACGGCCTAGCTGACCAGCACTTCCGGTCTTATGAAGAAGTAAAAAATTGGATCGATTCGTGGATCGCTTCAAAAGATGACCAGTTTTTCAACGCGGGATTCGTATGCTGCCCGAAAGATGGGAGAAAGTAGTGGCCAGCGATGGATAATACTTTGAATCATAAATGTATAACCAGTTTTTTACGATAAAGCCTCGAATTTCGGAAAAAAAACGGCGGAAGCAAAGTTATACACCTAATATAAAACAATTTTATAAACAAACAGGATAGACTAAAATCTGTCCTGTTTGTTTATTTAAAATTCACTCCATCATATTAAAAATAAAAACTTACACATCATTTTTATTATTATTTTGTTGAATCGCTCTTTACATCATGACAGCATGAGCCAAATTAATTTTTAGGGTATTATTATAGCTATCAAAGTGATTCTCGTGACATGTGATAGGTAGCTAATCTATCGCCATTTTATTGTCACGTGAATTCTGCACCAGACCAAAGACAGAATGACAATTTACACTTACTACTCGGCCACTAAGGTCGTCAATCGTGTATTATTCTCATCATGTATTATTTTCATTATTTACAAATAATCTAATAATAAAATTGGATTCGAATACTCAATATGTAATTAATGTTGATGAAACGTCTGTTTTCTAGAAGTTTCATTATATTTCTTAGGACTGACGTGTGCTGCCTTGCTTGCGCATTATGCAATATTTGATTATGCCTTCAAATTAAATATCAATTATGTGATAACAACTGTTTTCTAGATTTTCATATTTTATATTAATTAGGTTTTATTATATTTTTATAGAAATGACGTGTTTTGCCTTGGTCAGGCATTATCAAATGTGATGAAATGCTTTCGCTACGTGAAACATGTCATTCTTATAAAATATAATAAAACTACTAGAAAACATACGTTTCCTTTCGTATCAATTATTTTTAATGGAGTTTTACATCGTTGTTCAAGAAATTAGTTTAAAAACATTAAAATAATAATTAAATAAAAATATGTTTTTTAACTACTTCCACTTTTGTCTTTATTTCGACAGCGACCGGTTTCGCCAGGCTCGCTGGCATCGACGGATCACCAGTCTAATTATTATTTTAAATGAACTTCCTTCAAGAGATTTCAGTAAAATCATTCGATTATCTTAAAAAACATTTAAATTTATTATGGTATATTTAAAACAAATACATTAATATGAACGAAAACCTCTATATCCTAGAAGTTTTGTTATATTTGACATGTTTCTCAATTGTTTAAAAATACGGTCTTTTTTTGTATTGATTATTTTATATGGAGTTTTACATCATTGTTCAAGAAACAACAAACGAATCATACATCCCGGGATGGTACTTATCGCGATTTGGTGTGTAACTTCCACTCAAATTACCTTTCCTGGAAAGCCAAAACAATTTGGATGAAGAAAGATATCAGAATAATGGAAATCCTTCCCAGCCAGATTTTTTTGTGATGTTTGTTCTACCCAAATATCCCCGCTCCATCATCAATTCTCTACAAATCCCACTCGCGTGACGGGCAGTGTGTGCGTCGGGGGACATTTTCTTTGCCCGAGTAATAGCGTAACTAAATAATTCAAAGTCACCTGATTTTTACAGTGAAACTGTGGTTAGGACTCCGATTAAAGCGTGCGACATTGTGGATTATCAATCGATATTTAAACTAAAAAAATCACTCACCTACCCACCAAACACATCTATTATACTTAGAAAATTGAAAATAACTTTGTTTAATCCACAAAATATTTAAAAAAAGACATGTTTCGGAGGATACTACCAAACCCTTAATTTATTTTAATTTTAAAACCAGTTCAAGTTCAATAGCTAATTGTCAGCCATGTTCACATTGTTAATCTAAAGTACATTATGTATTAGTATTAATGTACGTGATTTTTCGAACCTTCTGTTTCTATGTCGATTTGAATAAGTTCTTTGTTATCTTTTTGTAGTTCTTAAATAATCTATATACCTACCTGTAGTCTTAGTTTTATAATTGTACTTCTCCCGTTAATAATCTTATACCTGTATTCTTAATTTTAAGTATGTCCTTTCTTTATTATTCAACATACCTGTATTCTCATTTATAATAGTGTCCTTCTTTCATCAAAAACCTATTACAATACTTGCCTGTATTATTAAGACTGATCACAGACTTAACTCGTCTTAGGCTTAATTTTTACCGTTGCTCATAAAAGGTTCATAGATTTAAGTAAACTGTCTATAATAAAAAAATGTATTGGATTTTATTCCGTTTATAACAAAATAAAATTAAATTAAATTAAAAAGATACCTCCATCTTTAGGTGTAAAAATATAATAAAAACTAAACAAGGAGAGATTAATATAAAAACGCATTTAAGATTCGATACAATAATTCAAATTTAAAAATTAACACCTTCTAATGTAGCCGCCTTTTAGTATTTGATTAATTTGGGCATGCCATACTTTTTGAACGGATTTTCTTTCCGTTCACACTGCTTATACACCATTTGTTCCATATTCAATTCAATTTATATAACATTTTTCAATTTGATTATAAATTAAATTCAAAAATTGAAGAAAAATTAAAAACAGTCAAAAAAGAGGAAAAAAAAAAGTTAAGTAAAGCAGAGGGTTTCTCCTTCTGTGAGGTGTTCTTCCATCAGGAGGTCACGAGGACGAGTCCTGTGTGGTTTATTATATAGTGGAATAGTCTGGTGGTATCCATTCTTTGGACATGGCTGTACAAGTCCCTTCTTCGCTGTCTACTAAGTCTAATAATATCCTCGTAATAAAATACGTTGTAAATAAACTTGTATAAAGAACTCATCTTTCGATACAAAGTAAATAAAATAACACTTATTATTCAAATCCTATACAAATATATTTTGTCAATTCACTCAAATTTAAGTAGCAAAATAATATTTGTTTTGTTTGTAACTATGTGAATAAATTTGAATAAAGAACAAGCAAGTAAAAGGGGTTACGTTGAAATAAAATATACTAACGAAATCGTCATAATAAAATATACATACACGATAACTTTCAATAATCCCTCCATATTTGTGTGGATCCTTTTAGGGGTGGTATTGGAGGCACCCTTTGTGTGAGACTGCGCTGCGGAGCTCGGAAAATTGACGAAACGAAGGAACCAAGCATGAATGGGGAGGAAATCGAAGAAGCATGAAAGGAATTCAATATTGGCGCAGCTGAGATGAATAAGGGCTGTATTACCCGTGTTACCCGCGCGCGGTGGGAACGGAACACCTGACTTGCCTATTCCAAAGCACAATACAACTCTAATCACACAACACAACTACATGCTCTAATAATACAATGCATTGCCTATCGGTTGGCTGAAAATTCACGTATCCCCAAATAGATCCAATTGTTATGGACTAAAAAAAACATTAAACAATTTGTTCCACTTATCCTAAGAATCCTAATAATATATCATCATCACCAATTAAGACATTAATATATTACATAAATACTATTGAATAATGATATGATAATGAAACCGTTCGCTGTAAAAGAGAAAGTAATTCTTAGAGAACATCGTTTAATTCAATTATTATTTTAAATGAAATTCCATGAAGAAATTTCAGTAAAATTAAAAGATTGTTTATTTTTATTTTTATGTTTTTACTTTGTACACAACACACACTTTATTACAAAAATAAAAATTAAATAACAAAAATGTTTCGGACATAGAAACCTTTCATCAGTGATATTATAAATATTACAATTATTTGAAAAAATTTCATGAATGTGATCAGTTTTGACAGAAATTAAAATTATTTATATCGGAACGTTTATGCTTTTGTTATAACAAATATTTTAAATAAATGAAAAATAATAATACATATTATATTTTACTAATGAAGTATTTTATTTTTGTAATAAAGTGTGTGTTATTTAAAAAGTAAAAAATATGATTCATTAACGAATCCGCAAAACAAAGTAATGGCGAATAAAGAGGAAATTAATAGATTATATTTAATTATGATTATTTTAACAGTTTTCTTTGAAAAAATAGATTTTTAACTGTGGTTTTAGATTATAAGAAATACAATTAAACTATTGATATAATTTTTATTTATAAATTTAAGGCGTTTTTAATAAAACATAAAATTTATTTTCTGCAATTTTTTTAATAAAAAGCTTAAATGGCAGTGTACAATGTTTAAAAATGAGGCATAGAACTTGAAAAATGCGGCGAAAAAATGAAAGCGGAATAAATGTGGTCTTAATGAGATCGCTTAGAAAATTGTGTGTTTATTTGTATTCGATAGAGTGTCAAATGTATACATAAGGAGAAAATGCAGTGCGAATGAAAGCATAATGAAAAAAAAACGAAATATATTTAAGATGGCTTAGACACGTGAAAAGAATGGATGAGAAAAGAATATTAAAGGAGAATACTTGACCGATGTGAACGGAACAAAAAAACTGAAGAATACGGAGGAAAACATGGCTTAGTCAAATCAATCAAATATTAAATGACTGTCTCGTAAGGAGTTGAAGAATCCATTCAGATAGTTAACGTAATACTAACTATCAACCATCACATCGTCTCATCGAAGGGCTGAGCAAAAAGAGTGGACCGCCACGCTGTTCTTTCCTGGCATAATTCTCTCGTTTGATCAACATTCATTCATCGTGACATGCACGCGCGTCGATTCTTCTTCTTTTCCTGTGACCGACATTTAATGTTTAATTGATTTGACCGTGTCACGTTTTCTTTGGTCTTCTTCAATTTCTTATTCGGTTCCCATCGTTCATGCATACTTTCTTTACCATTCTTTCTACATCCATTATTTTTATGTGTTCAAACTATCGTAATATCCTCTAGTTATTTTTTTTTTCATTACGCTTTCATTAGCCTGCATTCACTTCTTTTATTTCTATTTGACACCCTAGCATAGACAGATTTAACACAAATGCGTCTACATGATCTCATTTCTACTGCGTTTATTTTACTTTCATCCTTCTTTTGCCAGTTCCGGGTTTCACTAATTATGACAAAGTTAAATATTAACATGATATATTCGTTATAATAATGCAAATAGAAAATCTCGAGTTGAATTATTTTTTTCTGGAAAGAACGTACGTTTGAATAAATGTAATATGATTATATTCAATAAAAAGTGCCTGTCTTTTAGGTAACAATACACAATGTATTACGTGACGTAAATTCAGACAACTTTTTTCGTAAGAAGGCAGATCAAATTATCTGGCATATGAAAGAATTCAAGCGGAAATTTTTTCAAAGGTTTTTTCTCGCATATATTAAAGTATTTTAATGACTAATTTTAGGGAATTAGATAAGTGTATATTATATAATATATAGCAAAACAGCTGTCGCGACAATTTGATAGAAATTAAATAAATAGCGATTTTATAAAACAGTGTTTCAATTAAACAGTTAATAATGTTGAAATATCAAAGTGTACACACTATATCACTGCAGCAAAGGCATATCTATCCTGCGCCACTTGGAACAGGTTCTGAACTCTTGTTATTCCAGTCCACTCTTTGATGTTCCGCAGCCAGGACAGATACCTTCTACCAATTCCCCGATGTCCCTTTACTTTACCCATTAATATCAGTCGAAGGAGGTGGTATTTTTCTCCCCTTAGCACATGACCCAAATATGAGACCTTACTTACTTTCACACTCGACAACAGCTCTTTATTGCCTCTGGCTCTTTGTAGTACGTCTGCATTACTGACCCTATCCGTTCACGGTATACGGAGCATTCTGCGGTATATCCACATCTTAAACGCCTGTAACCGGTTTATTCCTAAAATGTTCATGTATTACATATTATATTTATTTATTCAATAAAGTACAGCAGAGCATAGAAATAGGATGAAGAATATTAAATGTAAGTCCCGGATGAACCGAGGACAGGCCCAGGGAGTGTACGAGCGAGGGTGATAAAAGGGGGCCGCTACGCCCTATAACAGCCTCGGGTATGTGGCGGGAACTTCTATGTTCCTTTAAAAAAAAAAGGTTCATTACATTCACTTTCAGAGTCCATGTTTCACAGCCATATAGTAGAACAGACCATATATAACGTTTAATCATTCTTTTTCGGAGTTTCTAGTTAAGATTATCGTTGCAAAAGAAGCTTCTCAAATAATGAGTCAACTGACTCGATTCAATATTTAATAAATTTATACATTTTTTGAAGAAACAGGAGATACATTATATTTAATAGATAAAAAACACCCACCAGTTCATACCTAAATTTCATAGTCTTGACACAGGGTATCGTCACATTTTTTTGTTGTTGTTGATAAAAAGTATCTATACTATCTCATACAATGTTGTCAGTATATATTTAAATATTAAATATAAAAAATAAACAAAAAAACATTGTTTATTGTTTCTAGGACAATGTTGTAAAACTCCATATTAAATCATTAATACGAATGAAAACGTCAGTTTTCTATGCACATGATCCAAATATTATATGTTACCACACAATAAATAAATAAAATTAAAAAAATAACACACAAAGAAGAAGAAGAAGCAATAACAAATTATTTTTAATATAATATTCATCAAGATAAATCTGAGAGATCAAATAGAGACTAACAAGATTCATGAATTTAATTTGTGTATAGATATCTCTTAAAAGTTGTTAATACCATTTGGTGGGTTGACGTTCGAATAAACCGCATATTTCTCTAACTCAAGGTCTCCCCGCAGCCTCCCGAGATCCGAGCAGAATCTCCGCTGACAACTCCAAATACATCTGTGCTAATCCCAACCGCACAGCATGATGTATCGCAGGGATATATATCAAGGAAAAGCCACATATTTATGCAGGGGAATTGTGGCCACTATCGCTGTGGCTACAAAATAGGCTTTAATTCATTTTCCAAAATAAAACGAATTAATAATAATAAAAACTGGCAAAAGACGAATGTGTGTGAAATAGAACCTCGAATGAAAATATAAGAAGTGAATGCGGTGCGAATAATGATGTTAAGAACAAAATAATGAAAGGATGAGTAAAATGGTTTTGACACATGTATAGAATGAATGTAGAAAGAATGGTAAAAAAAGTATACGTTAACGATGTATATGGAACCAGAAATAGAGGAAGACCGAGGTAAACGTGGCACGATCCAATAAATCAAATATTGAATGTCAACCACGGGAGAAATCGACGCGCGTGCATGACGCGATTTATGAATGTTGTGGAAGCGATAGAAATATGTCAGGAAAGAAAAGTGTTCTAGTCAGTTAGTTAGTTAGTTATAATAAAAATATAGATTATTTAATTAAACAAAAAGAATCATACAGAAAATATAAATAAACGACGTAAACGGAACAAGAAATATAGGAAGACCAAGGAAAACGTGGCGTGGTAAAATCAATCTAAAATTAAATGTCGTCCGCGTGAGGAGTTGAAGATACGAAGACGACGACGAAGACGACCTTTGTGGCATAATGGTAAGAGCTCTGAATTTCATCCCGAAGGTCCCGGGTTCGATTCCCGGCGATGGCAGTGTGATTGTTACACTGTCGTCGGTCTGGTGTAGAATTCATGTGACAATAAAATGGCGAGAGATTGGCTACCTATCACAGGTGAGAATCAATATAATAGCTAAAAAAATTGTTTACAGTAATTGGGTTACTGTGAAAAATTTCTTTCAATAAACAAAATTTTAAAGCTTAAAAATGTATGCATTGAAAACGGTTATGTTTTAACCGAAACATGTCTATGGTAAATGAAATAAAGTGTTGTTATACTAAATACAGTTATATTTATTCAAATAAGAATGAAATATTATTACCACTTGCAATTCGCTACATCGCAAGATGATATAAGTTACGCCTCTATGTTACTGTTATATGGAACTGGGTAGCTTACAGATTGTGGCACGGTACTATGACATATTTGATGGCTAACTGTCGGAGCTGGCATTCGGTAGTCACACACTTCTAGTACACATATCGAATCAGTTACGCTATATTGAGAGCGCGGCTTATTTCACTTGGGCGCCATTTTGATACGTCATTCATCATTTAAAGCATTAGATATTGATTTTAACATCCATTATTATATTCCGATTTGACAATTGGAATAATTTATTTGATAAGCTTTTGAATTACTTGCTGAAGTTGGATTGTTTTAAGAGCCTTATTACAGATAATCAAAAGATCGGTGAATATAATAAATTAAATAAACACAAAATGTGCACTTAAAAAATAACATTTGGTGTTTTGTTATTTTTATTTTGTTATAAACTGTTAAATTAAAAAGAAACTTTGTTTTATGTATCACAATTGTATCTTTATTTTTCGCGACGGCTGTTTCGTCAACCTATGTTGCATCATCAGGTGTTACAATAATATATCAAATATAATATATTTTTATTATTCAAATTGACATAGGAACAAATACACATAAAGGTTGGAAAAATACCGAAAATTCGACATTTATTATATCATTGTAACACCTGATGTTGTCAACATAGTTTGACGAAACAGCTGTCGTGAAAAATAAAAATGCAATTGTAATACAAAAAACAAAGTTTTTCAATTTAACATTTTATAATGTTAAAGTATCAAAGTGTTTCGGCCAATGGACAATTTATTTTGTTATTTTATTTTATATCATTGTATTTTATATAATTTGTTTTCGAATTATTTTGTGGACGTTGGACGATTGAAATGTACGCGGTGGATGCCTATTGGTGGCGATGAGGTTCGCAACCCATCACATCGGAGCGGAGCGGAGGCGAAAAGAGAAGGATGGAGTGCCACGTCAGTTAAAGAGTGGCAGTCTATTCTTTCGGCCTACCCTTTCGGAGAGACGGCGTGATGGTTAGTTAGTTAGTTAGTTATTATATTCTTATCCGATATATATTACACGAGTATTTTATATGAGATATACCTACTACAAATTTCGTTTTCTTCTATACCTAATCGGAATCATTTGTGGCGTATTTTCACATTTGAATAACATCGTATTTTTACTTCATCCTATTCAAAGACATATTTCAGCTGATCATTTTTCGATGTACCAATTTTTATCTTATTCTTTAATATATCTGACGATCTATGGCACAAAAAATAGTTGTTTTTTTTTCACTTTTGAGTTTATTTTTCTCGACATGTTTCGAAGGCGAATCTTCCATTCCTTCACAATTTAAATCGTTCTCTCGATGATGAAGGTGTAAGCCTTCGAAACATGTCGAGAAAACTAAACTGAAAAGTGGAAGAAAAAAAAAAAAGGTATTTTAATTCATAAAAAAATCCTCATTATTATAATTTCCACGGTGTTTACGCCTTTAGTTTATCTAAACTTATTTTTATTTATTTATCACTTCTTCTTCAACAAGTGCCCTGTCGGGTCCCCCCACGGTTGGCGATCACCTTGGCGAACGTGTCCCTGTCCTGCGCCGCTCGGAACAGCTCCTCCACACTTCGGATGTCGGTCCACTCCCTCACGTTTCACAGCCAGGACATTTGTCTCCTACCGGGCCCTCGTCGTCCCTCAATTTTACCCTCCAATATCAGTTGGAGAAGGTGGTACTTTTCCCCACGCAGTATATGACCCTGATGTGAGATCTTTCGGACCTTGATAGTTGATAACAGTTCCCTGTCAACTCTAGCTCGCCTCCACCCTTAATAAAGTTTATCACAAGTTTTACCCTTTAACTTCAAAACGTGTTTGTAATTTGTAATTCATAAAAAAGTGGTGTGAAAGTGAAATTCAATTTGTTGAGATAAAAGTACAAAAAAAATCATTACAAATTAATCAAAATAATCGGACACCTGTCAAAATAATTGATTAATTTTCTCTTTCTACTCAGCTGTTTAGAACCGCAATAAAGCCTTAATACCATACAGAAAATATAAATAAACGACGTAAACGGAACAAGAAATATAGGAATACCGAGGAAAACGTGGCGTGGTAAAATCAATCTAAAATTAAATATCGTCCGCGTGAGGAGTTGAAGATACGAAGACGACGACGAAGACGACCTTTGTGGCATAATAGTAAGAGCTCTGAATTCCATCCCGAAGTTCCCGGGTTCGATTCTCGTGGATGGCAGTGTGATTGTTACACTGTCGTCGGTCTGGTGTAGAATTCATGTGACAATAAAATGGCGAGAGATTGGCTACCTATCACAGGTGAGAATCAATATAATAGCTAAAAAAATTGTTTACAGTAATTGGGTTACTGTGAAAAATTTCTTTCAATAAACAAAATTTTAAAGCTTAAAAATGTATGCATTGAAAACGGTTATGTTTTAACCGAAACATGTCTATGGTAAATGAAATAAAGTGTTGTTATACTAAATACAGTTATATTTATTCAAATAAGAATGAAATATTATTACCACTTGCAATTCGCTACATCGCAAGATGATATAAGTTACGCCTCTATGTTACTGTTATATGGAACTGGGTAGCTTACAGATTGTGGCACGGTACTATGACATATTTGATGGCTAACTGTCGGAGCTGGCATTCGGTAGTCACACACTTCTAGTACACATATCGAATCAATTACGCTATATTGAGAGCGCGGCTTATTTCACTTGGGCGCCATTTTGACACCTGTCAAAATAATTTATTAATTTTCTCTTTCTACTCAGCTGTTTAGAACCGCAATAAAGCCTTAATACCCCTACTTTTTACAAGCGCCGTAAGTCATAAAAAAGCTTTCCATATTTGTATGAAGTTCTCATTTTCGCTCCATTGGGCTTACCCTCATCTTGAGCTTGGATATTTTCTCTGAGAAATTTCATCAATTTTGACCGCGCAAGGTAAATTTAATCAACAGTGAAAAATGCGGTGCTTATTTGGATCAATTTGTCATCTTCTACATCAAGCCGGAAGTGGAGGAGCAATTTGTAACCTGCATTTCCCGAAGCAGAGAAGGAGGGGAAACTTCCGGCGGAAGCGTTGCGAAGATTTATGGGGTCAGCGTGCTAAAGATGTTGATAGAGTGCTGTATTAATTATAGACGTTTGCTTATTCGGTGGTAGAAATATGTATAATAACAGGTATATATTTTTGGTATAGAAATGAAAGGGGAGAACAATAGTTTTAAAATTCAAATTGAAATTTATAATTCACTCTCTACTGCGAGTGCTTAAATCTTTTATTCTGCTTGCAATTATAAACAGGAGTCTAAAAGGAAAATGTAATTGCTAACTTCTAGTGCAGTAGAAGCCAGCAAATTCCTTTTTTTATTTGACTGCATACTAAAAACACAGGTGAATATTTTTTAATATGCTTAATGTGTATGCACCAAAATTATTTTCATGTTTAACGTTTTATGTAAAACGAATTAAACGGTTATATTTAAATTTATTATTATGGGTATTATAGGAAGTGAATGCAGTGCGAATGAAAGTGTTATGAACAAATAATGAAAATATCATTAAGATAGTTTGGACATATGGAAACAATGAAAAGTAAAGAAAGGAAAAACAATGAATGAAAGTAAGAAAGGTATGTTAGGTAGATGAATGCGTGACAAATAAAAATAAGAAAGGGTTACTAAGATGGTTTGGACATATGGAACGAATAGATGAGGGAAGAATGCCAAAAAAGATCTATACAAGGCCAAGGAAGACATAGCATGACCAAATTAATCGATTACTGAAAGGCAGGAAAATAGGAACAATCAACGAGCGTGAATGTGTCACGTTGTGTGAATGTAGAAACTAAATCCCTTGCGGCTACCGCATGAATTACTAGTACCTACATTCATTTCAATGTAATTTTCATTATGATTTTTGAACATTTATTGAACTAAATTAATTTTTAGTATTCATTTTAACCCCAAATAACTCAATTTAATTTAGCTAATAAGTTAAAACAACATTTATTGATTCTGAGGCAGTATGAATTTTTTGGGTTAGCTAGTTATATATATAAAAAAAATATTAAACAACTACAACACAAAGTTATGGCGAACAAAGAAGAAATTACAAATAATCTGTTATAAATTTTTTAAACGATTATTTCAAGTTATGTTTATACATAACATTAAAACCAGTTGAGTTATTTGAATAGAGAAACCTTTAAAGTATTAGTGTGAATGTATTAAGAGATTTAATCATAACTGTATACGATTTTGTTCTAGTGTACGTTCGCATCTATTACAAGTAGACATAATCAACTGGCATGCCGCATGTCTCGTCCTATTTCTGCTCTATTGACCGCTGACACAATACACTCTACTCCGGTGTAACTAACTACCGTACATGAAGCCTGCTGCCACCGAGTCAGCTATTCCATAATCTACGAGCTCACCTCTCACACTCACTGGCATTATGTCATCTGACAGGAGTCCCGCTTGCACATTGGAAAACGTAATTGTACGTGTGCACATCTACGTTTTAATTCCGTACCTATTTGGCAAAAGCCCACATGTTATTTTTTGAAATTTTATAGAATAATCTTTTTTAATTTTAAATTTTATTAATGTAGCAACATACTATTTTTAGCAAATAAAGAAGATATGAGAAGATTAACCATACTCCAGAATGCAATGAGAATAATTTTTGAGAAGAAGCAGATATGCCAGAATTAAAGTGATGCTCCAAGAGCTAAATAGTACGCCATTAAAAAAAAAATTACATTCAACGTTTTATTACTAATTCACAAAATTGTTAATGGGCACACCACTCAAGAATTTTTAAGGAAGATAAAAAGTAACCAACATGAACATGATATGAAACAAGAAAGAAAAATAAACTTAGGCTCCCATTCAGAAAAAAAAACAAATCTCAGAATTCTCTTATGTGTAAAGCATTTAAAATTTATGAAGATATACCGGAGGATGTCAAAAGTGTGCAGAGCATAAAAAAAATTAGAATAGAATTAATAAATATGTGAACAAAATGTAACCTTATATTGTAACCTTATTATTATAATTGAATGTTAAATTGTTTTTATTAGAAAATGTGTTTTGTACATTTGTACTATTTCAAGTAAATAAATGAATAAAATACAATTATTTAATTAATTAATTCTACATATCCATATAAGAAAATACAATAGCGTTTTGTTTATTTTATTATTAATATTATTATTTTGTTGAATCGCTCTTTACATCATGATAATCGATGTCAAGGGTATAGCTATCATAGTGATTCTCATGACATTTGATAGGTAGCTAATCTATCGCCATTTTATTGTCACGTGAATTCTACACCAGACCAAAGGCAGTGTGACAATCACAATGGCCTCGCCGGGAATCGAAACTGGAACCCTCAAGGTGGCAGTCAATGCACTTAACTTATAGAATTTACTGAAATCTGCTAATGGGCGTTCATTTTAATTGATAATAATTAAATATAACGATGTTTTCTTAAAAACTACTTTTTGTATTTATTTTGACATCAACCGGCTTCACCAGACTAGCTGGCACCGACGGTCTGTTTTTTTTTCTTAAAAAAATAATATTGTTAACACATTTATTAAACCTTTGTTTCGCGATACAGCAAATTTGCTATAAACCGAAAGATGTACTAGTTAGTATTTGTATACAATGTTTGAATTTCAAACATATTATTTTGTTTTAAGCTAGACTCTACATTCTCAATTTACTTTAACGTTTGATTGAAGTTGTACTGCCAATTAAAAAAAAAAAAAAAAAATTTCAAATAAATGAAAAATCAAGACATTTTTAGGAGAGTGAGTATTTATATTGATCCGTTCATTCTACGCAAAAATATGATATATTTTGAAATTAAGCTCTCTAGTAAATTAGCTTTTTTTTTTTAATTTTATCGATATAAGTATATTAATAAACAAAATAAAGATTATGAATTCATTTTCCCATATTCTATTTTGCGATAGACAACTAAACTTTTAATAAATACGAATGAAAACATCATTTTTCTAGAAGTTTCATTATATTTTATGGGAATGACATGTTTCGCCCTTCTAAGTCTCAAATGTGTCATTTGATAATGCCTTAGAAGGGCGAAACACGTCATTCCCATAAAATATAATAAAACTTCTAGAAAACTGACGTTTTCATTCGTATTAATTATTTACATCATTGTTCATGAACCAATAAATAACTAAACTATTGTTTTTTATCATAAGTTTAAATTTTATGAAATGAAGAGTAGATAAAAAGTAAATATAGTATGATAATTGATTGAAAATTAAATCCAACAATTAATGAAAAGTAAAACAAAGAATCAATAATTTAAATGATCATGAACGGATATGATAAGAAATGTAAATTTTTATGTCATATTTTGTTACGTTGAAAAACAAAACAAAAGAACAATGTTGTTCTAGAGACGCCATTTGCAGACATTTTTGACATCTCTGTAAAAACGTCCAGATAATGTTCTGCTAAAAGTTGGATACCCAATTATGCGATTGTAACTTCAAACTCCAGTTTGCTGCCTTCATTTGAATTAATTATTTTAAATGGATGAAATTACGTTAACGTAACAAAATATTTACTGGAAACTTTCTTCGTAAATATCCGATAACGAGTTTTTAAACTTTCCACCCAACTTACTTCGCCATTCAAGATTTCTGATGAGTACTAGGATATTTTTTCATCCGTATTAAAACTAAATCTTAAAAAAAAAGTAGATATCGAATCTGTATCACTGATCTCTTTTTTTAAATTCTGGTTCCTTTTTTAAATGAAATAGAACGTTTCTTTAATTTAAGTACTTTCAAAAGTTGAGTTATTTAATTAAAAACTTTTAATTTAAATTAGGTGTTTGAAATCTGGCTTGTTTTAAATAAAGTTTATAAAACTTTTCAGGGTTATGCGTGTATAATTAATGTAAATGTGTTTGAAGTTCATTAAAAAATACGTGCTGAAGTTAGCATAAGATTTTTGGAGAACGCTTATTTGAAATTCAAGTGCTATAAATTAAGAATTATTTCGTTTTACAAATGTTAATTGCATGTGGGTAACTACACCAAATAATTGAATGTGTGATAGTTAAGTAGATTATAACTGACACAAATAATTTAAATAAAATACTTAAAATAGTGATATTATAATGAGTAACGACAAGTAAGCTTCACAACAACTCTAACGCAACCGTAAACCGACTTTGTAATTAAATTTTAAATCGAAAGAAGCATTGCAATTAACGTGAAACTCTCTCTATCCTAATTGGTGAAACACATATTACAATAAGCAAAATTATAGCTCGAGTAATTAATTAATTTTAAGATATAAATTATCACTTTTGATTATGTCCTAGCAAGATGAAACATGTCAATCGCACAAAATTTAATCAAACTTCTAGAAAGACATTTTATTTATAATTATTCGTTCATACGTTAGCAAAAGCTTCAAGCAAAAAAAAGTAAGAGTGTAGATTTTTTTAGATATATAATAACTTCAGTCTCAATATGTCCTCAACGTTTACGGAACTGATCACGATAATTATATTATTTTCGAAGAAATGAAATAATTTGGAATCATTCTAGAAATTAATTTATTCTTATTTTATTATTATGAAATAGTTTGTATTATTTCTGTTATCCTTTTTTGAACTTTTTACAAACATGTTTCGGGACAGAAACATCCCTTCTTTAGTGTATGAATTTTAATAGCTAATTAGGTTAAAATTCATACTCTGAAGAAAGGAAATTTGTGTCCCGAAACATGTTTGTAAAAAGTGCAAGAAAGTGTTGTGATAATACAATGTTGCCAAAAATTATTCAAATGTGAATCCACAACATAAAGTAATGGCGAATATAGAATAAATTCTAAATTTTAAATTTGAAAAAAAAAGCTGATATGTTTATTTTTAAAGATGATTGATCAAATTTAGTAGTTTTGATGTATATATTCCTATATCTCATAATTCCAATAGTTACTGTTCTAGGAAGAACAATATTTTACTTCCTATACGTCCGTAGAATTTTGGTTATCCATCTTCTTCAGCACAGTATTTTTATAATGTTTTCTAGCTTCAAATTTCAAAAGCGTTTTCTTTTAGATATAACGCTTCTACCATTGAAGAAGTGAAATCATTTTACCAACGAAAAGAACAGATTTCATTCTTTCCGTTTCCGTACCTTATTAGAAAATGCCCCAATTCTTCAAGAATTCTAAAAATTTCCTCTTTTTACGCTTTTTCGCGGCAAATTATTGTAAGCACACATTCGGTTGTAGACCGTGCCAACATTACGTGTTGGCAATTTTCTTAATGTTTGTTCATTATCCTGGATTCTGGTTTCAATTAAGCCTTCAGAAAAACAGCACCATTATCGAGTTATTATTCTAATGAACAATTTCTTCCATTTTATCGTAACTCAATAAAAGATAATGATAATAAAAAAAGGTTAAAAATCTTTTTAAAATGTATTATATATTTGGTTAAAATCCACTAATGTGTATTCGACCGGTTTCGGGAACTCGCTGCCATCTTCTGGTCTGAGTACTACTGCCCAGAAGATGACAGCGAGCTGCCGAAACCGGTCGAAGACGCAAACATTTGTGAATTTTAACGTAATATACATTATAAACTGTTAAATAAAAAATAAAAAAATATTTTATGTATCACAATTGTATTTTTATTTTATGCGACAGCTGTTTTGATATATTTTTGTAACACCTGATGATATCAACATAGGTTGAGGAAACAGCTGTCGCAAAATAAAAATGCAATTGTGATACATAAAACAAAGTATTTTTAATTTAACAGTTTATAATTATCATAGTGTTTCTGCCAAAACAATGGGCTATTAAATAGACATTTAAATAAGATTTTTACCAAATAGTTTTATTTTCATGATTTACAAAAGTTGAAAAAACAAAAACCATGACATTCTCAAAAGAACCCTTAGGATGCAGGTTATCCTTAAATGACAGAATGCTCGAACAGATTGCAAATTTAAAATATCTGGAAGTGGATCTGTCTCAGTCAAAATGATATTTTCATTGAAACAATAGGACAAGTCAACAAGGCTTCGGCGGTATCAGGTTGTCTCAAGGATATAATACGGAAGAACAAGTATACGAAAACTGACATATACCATTGAGACCAGAGCGGATGGCAGAGATGAGGACGCTGAGGATGATAGCAGGAAGGACTATTCGAGATAGGGTGAGGAACACGGCCATCCGCGCGATCTGCAAGGTGGAGGATGTCGTGAGATGGGGCAGACAACGCAGAAGATACTGGAATGCGCACGTGCAGAGGATGGATCCCACCAGAATCCCACACGCTGTGGCGCATCAGATTCCTGCCGGCTGCCGTCCCCCCGGAAGACCCCCGAAGAGATGGAGAGATAGCTGGGAGTCAACCTCTCAAGAGAGGCCAGCCTGATTTCAGAAACAGACCAAAGGTCTATAAGGAGAAGAAGAAGAAGAGAAGAAGAAGAAGAAGATTAGAAGAAGAAGGTTTGTAAAAAAATTGTGAAAATATTATGTTTTAAAAAATATTTAGTTATATTAATGTAAATACAAAACACAAAGTTATCGCAAATTTAGAAGAAGAATAAATTCTAAAGATATTCAAATACTGTTTTAATGAAATTGGTTTCTATAGAATCTAATATCAAACGGTTTCTATCCAATATCCTTTTATTTGATTGTGAACTCGGGTGTTAATCAAGCAAAGTGTTTAATTTATTAAAAATTTCAAATCGAGAGCGGCGCCATAAATTAGGAGGCGTCGAACGATATATAAGGGGAAGTCACCCGTGAAGGCTTCGGAGATCTATCTTTGACGGGAAAATCTCTCGCCGTTCCCGCATCGCATGTGTCAGACTGATCTGACGAATTAGTGGACACGGATTTTAAATACAAGTTTATCAGAATTAGATTCCACTGCGTTTTAATGGATAACTTTTTAAATGTTTCTTGAACAGTGATGTAAAACTTCATATTTTTTGTGAATGTATACTTATACTTGTAAACGAATACTGGATTTCACCCACCGTGGGTTATTGATTCATGATTTAATTGTATCTCAATAGAGACGAAGATGCAAATTGGAAACTGAATATGGTTGATCAAGGTGTTTACAGGACTTATGACCTGTTATTGGTTGGGTTAAGCGTAAAGTTAACGCTTAACCCAACCAATGACAGGTCATAAGTCCTGTAAACACCTTGATCAACCATATTCAGTTTCCAATTTGCATATTCGTCTCTATTGAGATACAATTAAATCATAAAACTCCATATTAAATTTATCGTTAACTAGCAATACGTCAATGGCGGTAGCCTTTCCCATTGCGTTAATAAAAAGATCTTCTGCTTAATGCTTAATCCAATCTTCATAGATGGCGCCAGTGTGTAGATTAAAATATAACAGGTGAAGTTGGGTGTTACATAGTAGCATATATACAACTTCCAAAAATTTGTCAGACATGGTGGTCGTAAAAAGGGTGGAACGGGGAATGTTGTATTACATAAAGCGTGCGCTTAACCCAACCAATGACAGGTCATAAGTCCTGTAAACACCTCGACTACCATATTCTGTTCCCAATTTGCATCTTCGTCTCTATTGAGATACAATTAATCCTCCATATTAAATAATTAATAGGAATGAAAACGTCAGTTTTCTAGATTTTATTATATTTTATGGGAATGACATGTTTCGCCCTTCTAAGGCATTATCAAATGTGACGAAACTTCAAGTCGTTGCAGTTTATATACACTGAAGCAGTATATGGTAATTTACGAAAATTGATGTGACTTTATACATTAATTAACGAATTATTTGGGTAGGTCCAGAAATATTGGAAAATGTTTCATGGAACTCGTTACGAAATTTTATGAAAATGATTACAGAGTTAAGGGATACTCAATGATATTATACGAATCAAAAATAAGTTATTTGAGGTAGGACGAAATAAAGTGTTTCTAAGAAAAACATCTTCTTACAAATTGTTTACAAATAATTTAACATATTATTGTTCTTAACTGAAACTTTTCTCTCAATTACACAACATTCATACATCGTGTCATGAATGCATGTAGACTACTCACGAGGCCGACATTCAATATTTGATTTATTTTAGTATTATCATGCCACATTTTCCTCGGTCTTCCTCTTTTTATTGTAAAATATTTATTTTATGCATTGAACATTAGAAATGTAACATTTTTATGTATGAAAATACCGTGTTTTCATTTTAAAAGGTTTATTTATTGCCTAGACCTGTATCGAAGATAGAAAAGTGTTTGTGGAGATTTTTGAAACAAATTGGGATAAATAAACTGAAATGCAATAAACCACCGATTTGATTTTAAATAGTTAAAAATTACAACATTTGTTTTAAAAACATTTATGTAAACATTTTGTTTGAATCGTGATTTAGTAAAAAAGTTTTAATTTATTAAGTTTATTTGAAAATCTGGCCCCTACTAGCTAAAGGACGTCTCTGGCTGAGCTTAATTAAGCGTTAAACCAAGCGACTACTCCAACGTATCATTATATTATCTGCTAGTAAACCGAATGAGCTTTCACACAAAGGATATGTAGTGCAGCTTATCCTAAACTTCTCCGGTGGAATCCTTCTTACTTGTACCTGCAATGTATGTCCTTAATTACGTAAGAGCTCCACATTAACCATTTCAAATTAATAGTATTTTTTTTAGAATAATAGTATTTAGTTAGACATTTTTTAATAATGTACATTGACAGATAAGTTTCTGGCCAAAAACCGCAAACTTTTCTGTGCGTTTGTCGATTTGCAAAAAGCAAAGCGTTAATAGAGTAAAGTTGTAGAAAACATTGTCTGAATATGTAATAAGTACAAAACTGATCACAGCAATTAAGTCGCTATACACGGAAAGCACTGCTAGTGTCAGAGTAAATGGAAATCTTACAGCCTGGTTTGATATCAATAAAGGTGTCAAACAGGGTTGCGTAATGTCCCCGTGGTTATTTAACCTATATACGGACAAGTGTATGAAAGAGCTGAAAGGGTTGGATGTAGGTGCCAAAATGAGCGGAGTGACAGTAAGCTGTATCTTATATACGGATGGCGCTGTCCTACTTGCAGACAACGAGCATGAACCACAAGTCCTGGTGAATAGTATGTATGAGGTATGCATGCGAAATGATCTGATGATGAATGTTAATAAGTCCAAGGTAATGATATTTGAAAAAGAAAAAATCATGATAATATGCAACATTAGCGTGAATGGTGAAAATTTGGAGCAAGTAGATGAGTTCGTGTATTTAGGTAGTATGTTTACAAGAGATGGGCGAGTGGAGAGGGATATTGAAAGAAGGGCTGGCAAAAGAAGGATGAAAGTAGAAAAAATGCAGTTGAAATGCGATCTCTTAGACGAATGTGTGGATACTTTGTGTATGATAGAGTATCGAATGAGAATATTAGAAGTGAATGCGGTGCGAATGATGTTGTTTTGAACAAAATAATGAAAGGATCATTAATATGGTTTGGACACATGGGAAGAATGAATAAAGAAAGAAAAAAAAATGGTAATATTTTAATAGAAATTGATAAAAAATATTCACAGTTATCTAATAAATTCACACAAAACAAAAGAAAGAGTAGAATTCATCAATATATTCAACGAAACGTCAAAAATCAAATGCGCGCGCGACGCAGAATAAATGAAAATAGTATAATGGCCGCCGTTGGAATATTTCACATATCGCACCTCCAGTCGTAAACTAGCTTAATCCAAAATTCTTGTTTTTTCTTGGGAAATGAAGAAAACGTGTTTCAGTCCTCGACAGTTTTTGGTAAATCACACTATAACTTAATGAAATGAAAAGCAAGCTTTTCTAGCCTTATTGGGGCAGTTTTTGATTTACTGAATGATAGAGCGCGCTTTTTTAGTCATTTTTTATACTCAACGCGATTCACCAAAATTTTGAAATGAGCCAGTTTACGACTGGAGGTGCGATATGTGATTTAGCGACAGCGCGCAATGAAACCGTAATTATGACAAAGTAAAACAATTTTTATTTATTTTCTTAAATTTATTATCAAGGATAGATGTAGATAAATTTTGGAGTCAACTGTGGTTCCAATTCTTACAATAGATGTCACTACGAGTACTGCAATGTCGCAAAACGATATATCACGGCTACGGATGTTAACGGTTGGGAAATCTTACAATTGATATGACGGCTACCGATGTGAATAGGTTAAACACGTAGTGATAGATGGTCCAGTACAAACAGAGCACAATGTATGATTGTAAGGAATATAATTGTATGTTCTAACAGGCATGCCAATCCGCAGTGGATAAACAGCGTTCTTACACGCCGTAAAGGAAACGTTCGGAGATAAACATTTCAATGGACCAACACACTCCCGCCACATCCCGGCCTCGGGAAACGTTCGTGTAAAATTACAACAGGGTTGTCCCTACTTTGCCAGATAGCGCAAACCACATAAATCATGACACTTGTATTGTTCTATTGCGAGTTGTATCGGTATTTTTCATCTGCAGACAGAACGGAAAACTGCGAAATCCATTTAAGTCCATTCTTAAATCTCCATAAATCTCAATTCAAGAGTACCCGCTCGTTCATCGAGAAAAACTACTTGAATACTTTTCTAACTTTGTATTTCCTATCATGAATATAAGAGAATAAAGAAAGTTTCATAGTAATAATAAAAAAAATATTTTGAAATAAATGTATTGTAGTTTTTATCTTGTTTCAACTACAAAACACTCGTATATCTTAAGCGTATACGTAGCGTACCAAGCAATCAAATATTTAATAAGTAATCAAATAATTTAATTAGTAAAACAAAAAAAAAAATTGTGAAATTAATAATGATAAAAAAAAAAAAATTTAAATTATTTGTTTTGACGAACCAACCGCTTTACAACCAACAAATTAAGTTATGTGAATAAAAATACATAAGGGTTTTTAAATTATTTTTAATAATTCTACACCACAAATTAAGTTATCCATACGATATAATTGAAGAATTCTATTAAAATCAATCAATTAATACTAAATAGTCCATTGTTTTGGCCGAAACACTATGACATTTTAACATTATAGACTGTTAAATTAAAAAAACTTAGTTTTATGTATCACAATTGTATTTTATTTTACGCGACAGCTGTTTCATCAACCCATGTTGACATCATCAAGTGTTACAATAATATATCAAATGTGAAATTTTCGTGATTTTTCAAACCTTTATATGTATTTGTTCCTAATATTAATTATTCAAATTGACATAGGAACAAATTCACATAAGGGTTCGAAAAATCACGAAAATTTGACATTTGATATATTATTGTAACACCTGATGGTGTCAACATAGGTTGACGAAACAACTATCGCGTAAAATATTATACAATTGTGATACATAAAACAAAGTTTTTTTAATTATACAGTTTATAATACATTACTTATTTTATACTTTTTTTTTTAAGTTTATTAAAACTGGATAAAGTGAAAAAAAAAACATTATTTAGTACGGAGTTTTACATAATTTTTGTGATATTTGATAATACCTCAGAAAGGCATTGTTTAATATGGAGATTTACATCATTGTTCAAGAAACGATTTATTTAAAAATATCCATTGACTTGTATATTTCGTAAAATTCATGCTACATTTTTAAAATTGATTATTTCAAATTCACGTAGTATACATTTACAGACTCTTTCAATTAAAATCGGTTATATCTTAATTCACTAGAGCTTATATACTTTTTCAAAAATATTTTAAGCAGAATATTTTTTTTGTTGCAACCCTAAAATGAGGTATGCAATGCTTCTAGCAAACGCAAACAACAATAGATACGGACAATGTTATGTTCTATATGCGGCCTGTCGGAGTACCGTCTATTTGCTGTGATCAGCCAAATGCATTCTATTCCCTACGTTATTCAATGGAGCGGCAATAGCGAGCTATTTTATTATTCTCATCACAATTCAATGGATGGAATCTCTCCCCGTCGTCTGCTGTTGTGTTTGATTCTACCAACAGGAATATAAAGGAAATATTCTATGAAAATTCAGCATGCTGATATGTTTAATGGTGTTTCCGTACACATCTGATGTTCTAACATCACGATAAAGACGCTTTAAACGTTAAATTGGTATCACCATGTCGCCATCATACAAGATTATGTAACGAAATGCATAAATGCGAAATGCATGAATCAACAAAATTTATATTGAAGATATTTATGTATTCAGAATTTTTATTTGTAATAAAAATCATTTTACATACTACTACATACAATATGAAAAGAAAAGAAAAAACGAACTAACTATCACGCCGTCTCCCCGAAGGGGCAGGCAGAAAGAATGGACTGCCACACTTTTCTTTCCTGACATATTTCACTCGATTCCTCAACATTCATACATCGTGTCATGCACGCGCGTTTGTTCGGCCTTCATGGCAGAGTGGCAACAGCTGTGGGTTTGATTCCCGTCGATAAAAGTGTGAAAAAAAAATTCTCACCCTGCCTTTGTCTTGTAAAATTCACAAGACAATAAAAACGGAGATATACTCACTACCTATCACATGTCACGTAAATCAATACCTAAAAAAATGTATACATTCTTCTTCTTCTCCTTCTTCCTCAGCCTATTCCCGTCCACTTCTGGACAAAGGCCTCCTCCATTCGCTTCCATGTCACTCTGTCTTGTGCAGACTGCATTCAGGTTATTCTGACATGTCTGTTCAGATCATCCTTCCACCGTAGTTACCGTCTCCCTGCACTTCTCTTTGCCGTCCACGGTCTCCCTGTCAGCAGTCTTCATATCCATTTTTTGACTGAGCTTCTTGCTACGTGACTTGCCCATTGCCATTTTAGAGTCTCACCCGGTGGATGATGTCAGTGATCTTTGTTTTTTCATAGAGTCAGAAACGATACGGTGAGACCGTATCGTTTCTGACTCTGTCTCTAAGGCTTATTCCTAACATGGCCCCTTTCTTGGCTCTTTGAGTCACTCGTAGTTTCTCGGCACTTTGTTTGGACAATGAAACAGTTTCAAGACCATAGGTACCAACTGGCAGAACGCAGGCTTCATAGACTTTTCGTTCCAGGTTGATCGGTATTTTCCGGTTTTTAAGGATGTAACTCATGTTTCCGAAAGCTGCCCAGCTTAATCCAATTCTTTTTTTAGCTCTGCGGTTTGGTTAGGATACAATATTCGATTGGGTCGAGATAACCAAACCGCAGTATACAATATTGGTTTCAAATTACCTGTATATACAAAAATAAATACATGCTTTTTATTGTTTAACCGCGTAAACTTTGCAAATAAATATATAAAATATAGGTATCACTTCCAAATATCCAAGACATCTTTATACAGAATTAAATATAATAAATACATAATACTGTTGTTGTTTTAAAGAATATATTTCAACCCATTTACCTTTGAGTTATGATGTTCTTTTCCTCCTAAACCATGCTTGTCGGTTTATTACCCCGGATATACTCCATTTTCACTGCGCTTTACAGAAATTTCTTATTTTTATTTGACTCGCAAGATTATGAATTTTCTTGGTTCGTATAATTTACCTTAAATATTAAAGCCTTTTCTTTTGCGAGGGCAACCCCATTCGGTGTTTATTCCACATGCACATATATTTTTAGTATTTCATTTGAGCCCCAAAATGATTTTTCACATTGTTTTATAGTCCTGCTCAATCCTCTTTAATATTGTAATTTGTAATACTCCTTGATTTCTATTTAATATTGATGAAAGCGTTCATTTCTTGAAGTTTTTACGTCACATTTGAAAATGTTCTAGAAAGGCGAAACGTGTCAAATCTGGAATATTCACTTTTTCATAGGATTTAATGGCTAATTATTATTAATATTGAAATAATATACTAATAAACAGTAGCCAATTATACAATATATTAATGTTTTCAGCGCTGTCTTATTAAGTACCAATACATTAATCCATATATTATACAATACATACTTTTATTTGTTGATAAGAAAGGTTGATTTTAATAAGCAGTCATGGTTTATATCAACATTTATAGATAGTCCATTATTTTGGTCGAAACACTGTGATACCTCAACATTTTAAATTGTTAAATGAAATAACTTTGTTTTATGTATCACAATTGTATTTTATTTTACGCGACAGCTGTTTCGTCAACCTATGTTGACATCATCGGGTGTACAATAATTGTTACACCTGATGATCTCAGCATAGGTTGACGAAACAGCTGTCACATAAAATAAAATACAATTGTGATACATAAAACAAAGTTATTTAATTTAACAGTTTAATATTTATAATAATAAGTTTATTCAAAATATTTAAGCAATTTTGTTGAGAATATAAACGGTTAGTTAAGATAAATAATGAAGAGTACTCAAAAGAATCTGCGAATTTTATAATTTTGGAGATTGAATTATATTAAACTAACTTCAAAAATTCCATACATGGTTCTGCATGGATAACTCGATGGGCGGCTTCCACCAGGGAGACCCCCAAAACGGAGCAGAGAAGGCTGGAGTTCAGTGTTACAGGAGAATCCTGTAATAAAAAAACAATTAAGTCTACAATAAGCGTAAGAAGAAGAAGACCTATATCAAACTAGATTGCGTTTTATTTATAACAGTAAACTTGCATTAGGAAATTTATAATAACTTATGTTCTCTAAGGGTAAGGCCACACCGAAGTGCCAGGGTCGGAGGCTAGGTTGGCGTCTTACGCAGGTGGCTTGTGATCACCCGCTTGGCGATCATAGTGTGGTCGGTCCCATATTACACCATACGTTTGTTCGCCAGGTGTCTCCCTAGCCTCCGACCCAGGCACTTCGGTGTGAAGAAGAAAATAACTCTTATCATTTTTTATAAATATATATATATTCAACCGGTCATTTGAACCCAACTACATTTGTGTACATTTTTTTAGCTATTATATTGATTCTCATGACATGTGACAGGTAGCTTATCTATCGTCATTTTATTGTCACGTGAATTCTACACCAGACCAATGACAGTGTAACCTTCACACTGCCACGAAGGTCTTCTTTAGTTTCTAATTTCTAGAAAGGTGAAATATTTCATTCCCATATTCTATTAAAAACCTTATCGATAATAACGTTTTCATCAATATTGCAATTTTGTGACTTGTCCTTATTACTGATTTTTTTCGTAATGATCTCATTTAAATTGTAAACTCATATCATTATGTACTTAGATAACACAATGCGTGCGTATGTATCCGGAATACATAAGACAGTGTGTTAAATCGCTCCCAGTGCAAAATAGACGACAAACACTCTTCCAGAGTTAATGCCGCATGAATGTTTAATACGAGCTTTATTCTACCATTTTCCCCGCATACCTAATTGAATACAAATTCGTCGATCCGTTCAACCTCTTTGAATCAATAAAATCCAAGTCAAGTTTGGCGGAACAGCGATAAAAATTTGCGTAAGGAAACGTGAATTAATAATAAGCTCTCGCGAATCCGCGGTAGGGTTGCTAGTGGTAAGTCCGTGATACTCTATTTTTATCGTGTAAAATGTATCATCAACAATAAAAAGGAATTACACTTTAGTATAAAGTGGTTACTCGGTGACATTTATAGTTTATTTTAATAATAATATAAAGGATCTACACTATCCAAAATGATTACAAGCATTATTTTTTTTGTCTATATAAAATCCTTAACTAATATTTATTTGTTAGCTAAACTATGGGATTTCTACTTTTAAAGATATATTTTATGACGCTGTGTTTGATATTCAATTGACTTTGAGATATGTTTTGTATTATATTGTAGTTTGATAATAGAGTTATTTATAAAAGAACTTTTTTTAGAAAAACAAAAAAAAAAAATTTCAAAATACACAAAGATAGCTCTCTTAATTAAAACGGATTTTTTTTTTTTTTCATATTTATTATTGATGATACCGTGATATATATTTTGGTTTATAATGTTTTTGTATAATTAATGGAAAATACATATTTCGCATTGATAAATCATTATCAATTGAAATTTAATCGTGTTTTCATTTTTGTTAATGCCTACATTTGATAATACCCAAGCAGAACGAAAAATGTAATTCCCATAAGATATGATAAAACTTCTAGAAAACAGACATTTTTACTTGTATTAATTATTTAATATTCAAATTATGCTACATTGTTCAATATACGACAATCGACGACCTTCGTGGGCAGGTGGTAAATGCATTGACTGCCACCCCGAAGGTTCCGGGTTCGATTCCCGGCGAGGGTATTGTGATTGTCACACTGTCTTTGGTCTGTGTAGAATTCACGTGGCAATAAAAATGGCGATAGATTAGCTACTTATCACTTGTCAGGAGAATCACTATGATAGCTTTAATACCCTTTACATCGATTTGGCTCATGCTGTCATGATGTAAAGAGTGGTTTAACAAAATAATAATAATAATATAAATAAGAAACTTTTTCAATCAACTGTAATTCACAAGAAGACACATAAAACAAGATTAATTTGTTAACATATATAATGAAGTATTGTATTAGATAATTTATTATATGTAAATAAGTGTTTATTTGTAAAATAAAATCGCGCATTAATTTTCAATGTAAAAACCTTTATACAAGACAAATTAGAAGTTGATATCACGGAATTAGGTTGTATCACGGAATTAGCTCATTTGTCCATAGCTAACTGTGCGATATCTTTAAAAAGATGGGAGAGAAAATCTTAAAAGAACTTTTCGCATGTTGCGGTCCTTACGAATTGCGGAATTAGGCAAACAAAATTGTGTTTTTATGTGATTGAGTTGCCCAGATTTTTCTTGTCTTCAACTTTTTTTTTAGCAAAACAGCAGACGTGTTCTTGAATAAAATTAAATTTATTTGAAGAATTCAGATGGACTTAACGCGTTGTCTGCCGCAGTTATTTTTAGGATGTTAAAAGCCATTTTAAAACAAACAAACAAAACCATCACGCCGTTTCCCCGCAGGGGTAGGCAGAGAGAATGGACCGCCACACTACTCTATCCTGGCACACCTCTCTAGCTTCCTCCACATTCATACATCGAGTCATACACGCACGTCGATTCTTCCGGCTTCTGACGACTTGACGACCTTCGTGGCAGAGTGGTAAGAGCTCTGATTCCCATTCCGAAGGTTCTGGGTTCGATTCCCGGCGATGGCAGTGTGATTGTCACATTGTCTTTGGTCTGGCGTAGTATTCACGTGACAATAAAATGGCGATAGATTGGCTACCTGTCACATGTCACGAGAATCAATATATCAGCTTAAAAAAAAATGTATACTGTAATTGGGTTCAAGCAACCTGTTGTATACGTAAAAAAAAAAAAAAAAAAAAATGACCAACTTTTAATATTTGATTAATTTGGTCATGCCATGTTTTCCTCGGTCTACCTCGACTCCTTACTCCATTTACATTGTTAACGTATACTTTTTTAACCATTCTTTCTTCACCCATGCGCTCCATATGTCCGAACCAACGAAGCGAACCTTTCATAATTTTGTTCATAATACCTTCTTTCGCTCTACACTCTTTCCTAATATCAGCATTTGAGATTCTGTCGTACATCGTTCTACCGCACATACGTCTTAGGGACCTCATCTCTACCGCATTTATTCTGCTCTCATCTTTCTTCTGCCAGTTCCATGCTTCGCTTCCATACATAAGGGTTGGAACCAGAACTCCATTGTGAACGGCCATTTTCGCTTTCATTGATAAATTCTTTTTTCCAATAACTACTTTTAAAGCTCCATTCACTTTGTTACCCGCACCAACCCTTCTTTCAATATCACTATCCGATCGGCCATCCGCTGTGAACATGCTACCTAAATACACAAATTCGCTCACCTGTTCCAAGTTCTCTTCATTTACACTTATATTACAAACTGTCATTTGCTCTTCCCTTTCAAAAACTAACACCTTTGACTTTCCGACATTCATCATTAAATCGTTCGACTTGCATACCTCATACATTCTCGACACCAAGACTTGTAATTCTTCCGCACTATCCGCAACGAGAACGGCGTCGTCCGCGTAAAGCCATTTTAACTTAACCATATTATATTATTTAAACTTCGTTAACGCGTGACTGAAGGAGCTGGAGGACCTTTACATTGATTCAAACGTTGGCAGTCACATATGACTGCCACGGCGTATTGGTAACAACTGATGGCAGTCACATGTGTCTGCCACGGCATGATACGTGTTAATGTTGTTTATATTCCAAAACAAAATTTCTTGAATACTTTCTAAATTTGTGTATACAAATATTAAAAACGCTTTTTTAATAAAAAAAAAAGTTTAAAATATTAATATTGAATTTCGGCCACGTGAGGAGTCAGAGAAATCGATGCGCGTGCATGACACGATGTATGAATGTTGAGGAAGCGAGAAAAATATGTCAGGAAAGAAAAGTGTGGCAGTCCATTCTTTCTGCCTACCCCTTCGGGGAGACGGCGTGATGGTTAGTTAGTTAGTTAGTTAGTTTTTAAAATATTGATGAAAACGTCTGTTTTCTAGAAGGTTTTATCTAAATAAATGTGTTATTTAATACATGAAGCAAATCACACCACAATATATGATAAAACTTTTAGACGTACATTTGATGTACATCTAGATTTTTTTTATCATGAATAGATGTATATTTTCATAAATTTCATTTAATATGGTTATTTAATGTTTCATAGACAATGATGCTAAACTCAAATTTAATAAAATAATATGAATGAAAACATCTGTTTTCTAGAAGTTTTATTATAAATAATGGGAATGAAATATGTCGCTTGACTAAGGCATAATCAAATGTCCTATCTAAGGCATTATCAAAGGTCAACATTTGGTAATGTAATTCTCATAAATTATAATACAACTTCTAGAAAACAGACGTTTTCATTCATATTTATCATTAAATTAGGAGTTTTTAATGTTTTCTAGAAGTTTTCTAATATTTTATGACAGTGACAAGTTTCAACTTGCTAGTATAATACATTTGATAATACTCTAGCAAGGCTCTCGCGCAAAGTCGCAGTCAAGTGAATCTGTGCGAATGAATGTATTATGAACGAAATAAGGATCATTTAGATGGTTTGGACACATAGAAAGAACAAATAAAGATATAGTGGTTAAAAACGTTAATGTTAACGATGTAAACGTAAACGTAACTAGAAATAGAATCAGACCGAGGAAAACGTGGCACGATTAAATAAATCTAATATTAAAATATATGTAATATTCATGGTAGAAGTTCATTGTAAATAATGAAAAATATATATAAAAAATCTTTTTAAAATGGCAGCGAGCTGCCGAAACCGACCCAAGATACGAACATTAGTGGATTTCTAACTAAATATACATTTTAAAAAGATTATTTACAAATTTTTTTTTTTTCATTATTTTATTCTTATATTGATTGTCGGCCACGTAAGAAGTCTGAGAAATCGACGTGTGTTCATGGCACAATGTATGTATGTTGTAGATCTGAGAAAAGTATGTCTAGAACGAACCGAGTGGCGGTTCATTCATTCTGCCTACCCCTTCGGGGAGACGGCGTGATCGTGAGTTAGTTTTATAATATAACACAAAAAGGCAAGAAAATTACATCTTATAACATGTTAGAAACAATAGGTTTCAGTATAAAAGTTGGTTAGAATACACTTGTTTGCTAAATTATAGTTGATTCTATCCCCCTCGGTTGCTCGAGAAAAAGGTTCTCTATTAGGCTCTTTTTTCCCTCTGCCTGAGGCTTTTGTCCTGAATTATTAAACCGGAATTATTTCAACTTTGCACACGAGACCGCAGTCCTCCAAAGCTCCAACAAAACTGTTATTTCTAGTTTTCTTCTAAAATCTATGTCTTGGGCGAGTGAAGTATACACAAGTATACTTTGTCTGAGAAGTATTAACTTACCTATTTCATAAAATTATCATTGCTTGAAGCTGTCAAAAATTTAACCTTTGAAGAAATTAAGTTACCAAGAAAAAAAAATTCTAAAATGTTTTTTTTATAACAGACCATCACGCCGTTTCGACGTGGGGGTAGGCAGAGATAATGGACCGCCACACTACTCTATCCTTGCACACCTCTCGAGCGTCCTCCACATTCATACAGCGAGTCATACACGCACGTTGATTCATCCGACTACATGACCGACCTTTAAAATTGGATCAATTTGGTCATGCCATGTTTTCCTCGGTCTGCCTCAACTCCGTACTCCATTTACATCATTAACGTATATCCATTAATACTGATAGAACTAAATCTATTTTTAAAATTCGTAATGTTATAAAAAATATATGTATAATAATAATAATAATAATAAACTAACTTACAAACCAGCATAACAGCTGTCAAAACTCTCCACATAAACGACAATAATAATAATAAATAAATGTAATAATAAATAAATGAATTTAATAATAAATAAAATAAATAAATTTTTCAATAATTTTTCAAAGTGGAGAGGGATATTGAAAGAAGGGTTGGGGCAGGCAACAAAGTGAACGGTGCACTTATAGTTGTTATCGCAAACAAAAACCTATCCAAAAAAGCTAGAATGGCAGGGCACAATGGTGTTCTTCTACCGATCCTTATGTATGTAAGCGAAGCATGGAATTGGCAAAAGAAGGATAAAAGTAGAATAAATGCAGTAGAAATGAGATCTCTTAGACGAATGTATAGATACTCTGTGTATGATAGAGTGTCGAATGAAAATATAAGAAGTGAATGCGGTGCGAATGATGGTGTTATGAACAAAATAATGAAAGGATCATTAAGATGGTTGGGACATATGGAAAGAATGAATGAAGAAAGAATGATAAAAAAAGTATTATATATGTTAACAATGTCAATGGAACCAGAAATAGAAGTAGACCGAGGAAAACGTGGCACGATCAAATAAATCAAATATTCGGGGAGACGGCGTGATAGTAAGTTAGTAAATTACGATTATTATTTTTTAATGACAACTACGTTTTCGTTGAAAACACTTTAAAATTGTTTATATTCATAGTTTTAGTGGAATGATATATTAAATCGCTGTAAACACGATCAGGGTAAAAAACGACTTATTTGATAATCGTTTTACAATGTGTAAAGTGCCTTGTCTATTGATAATAAAAATAAAGTTCAATTTGGGGGAGTACAAGCAGTTCGTTTAGCCCCGGTTCGCGTTTTACGGTCCCACGCCGTCCTTAAGCCCTCAGCCATTAGCTCCGGCTGGTGTCACGTCCGTATAAATAGCCAATAAACCGCGTATAAAATATCCCTCTACCGAACGACTTCTGGCTCCTTCAACTAGGAATATCGTATCATAGTGTTTACACTGTATTCACTTCTACAAGCTTCGCGAATAAAAATCATATTTTTTGTTGCGCCTCTTCCTTACTGATCAAAAAAATGCTTAATAATTCTTCTTTTTTATCATTTATTTTTTGTATTTTTAATATTAAATGAAGAAAGAATGGTGAAAAAAGTATATTCTAACCAATATGTATGAAAAATTATGGTTTTCAATGAGTTTTATTATAATGTTTACGTATGACATGTTTCGCCCTTTAAAGGCATTATTAAATGTCTTTTGATAATGCCTTAGAAGGGCGAAACATGTCATACATAAACATTATAATAAAACGCCTTGAAAACCATCGTTTTTCATACATATTAATTATTTAATATGGAGTTCTACATCATTGTTTAAGAAACAATAAATATGGTAACCATGTTAATGGATCTAGGAATAGACCTTTTAGTTTACAACACACTTGCGTAAAATTCGCATTCATTTTCACTGCCTCATGATTTGTATACAAGTTCTTTTTTTTCAAATATTGTATTGATTTTGTTTATAAATATTATTAAAAGTGCTTTCGAAATATTAAACTAGAAATAGGGAACTAGTAAAACGAATTAATAAATTTTCTTATATAATACTTAAAAGAAATATTATGTATACAAGACGCATTAGTCTTTATATTATGTGTGCCTTTATACCATATATTATATGTTTATATACCATGTAGATTGACAGCAACACTTAAACACATGATCAAATTAATTCTGCATTTTTTCATATTCAGAATTTCATGTGAGCCCCATTTAGTCAAAATGTTCGTAATTACACGAAGCGAAATCAGAAGCTGTCCGCAATGACTGGTGCTTACGCAGCCTTGACTATAAAAGAATCATCACGTACAATATTATTCGGCGCTAAAACAAACGAGAGCATTTCGGACGAGCTAATTGTGTGCCATTAGGAGTGATTTTCCCCTTTAGCCACCACGCCCTTAAGGGCTGCGATCCCTTCTCCGCATCCAAGGACAGGTGCTCCAAACTTCTTGATGAGCGTCTGACGACTGTCAACATTGCGTGCCGACAGAATTATACAAGTACCTGCTCACACACCTTGCAGTAAAACTTCGACGAGCACGATTTCTATTCAGTGCAAAACAAGACCTACCGAACCATAGAGAAAATGATTTAACCTTAAAATATTATTTTACTCCCCGTTTTAACCACAGATTTTTATCAATATCCGATACTAATCTTACATTCATGAACATAAACTAAAAACAATTCTAATACTCTTGATCTGGAGGGTCTTTTAAACTATAATCCGGAGGCATTTACAATCCAGTAATACTGAGAGAACTAAATCTATACGTTCCCCATAGTTATAGCAGAGCAAGGAGGCATATCTTATTTTATGCCCCAAATTGCCGCACAGAGGCCCTTTGAAGTTCTCCTGTATTGAAAGCGATTCGTCTTTTAAATGAGGTTGCAAAAAAAATAGACCTCTTTAGACGCAATTATGGCAAATTCGTGAATACCCTTACGATAGAGGCAGCAAGGATATAACTGGCATATTCCTATTCATAAGGTTCTATGTATATTTCCTTTCAAATTTTTTTTTCACCCTTTACATCGATTTGGCTCGCGCTGTAATGATGTAAGGAGTATTTTCAACAAAATAATAATATTAATAATTAATTATTCCTAAACTCTATATCTCAAGCGTTCCTTGTATTAATTTTGTTTGTTATATCTTTTGAGAAAAGTAACTTAATTTGGATACGAATTTCATTATAGCAATGCCCCCGTATTGCGGAATACCTGCAACTCTCACTAAAAATTATACATTTTCTAAAAAAAAGTTATGTTCACCTTTGAATTTATATTTCAATAAATACTAGTAATTTTTTTTCAAAACATTTTATTTCACTGTTTAGCATAGACTGGATGTTTCTCATCCTTCCTCAGTGTATTTATCCTAAAAATGAAATAATATAATTCAAAATCATTTCTTATTTTAAATTGTACATAAATTGTACATATGTAGAATTAACTTTTTTCTGTTATTTAATTAAGATTGTGGGGATAATGGAACATATATAAAATAGGGCTTGAAGTTTTATTTTGTTACTTTGGTGAAGCTCTGCTTGAAGCAAAACTTAATAGTGATTAACAATTAAATTACCACATCATAATAGTTCATTGTTAGAAATGTTACTTAAACAATTTAAATATAAATATGATATCCTTAAAATAATAATAATTTGTAAATAAATGTTTAAACGTTCAAGCAAATTCTTTGGAACGTGTTTATCGCACTAAACGAGGGATGAAAGTACTTACTGATTTGGGTTGAAAAGCAACTGTACTTGTAAGGGGTACCTACTCGTGTATGAAAACCTTTACTAGGTTACATCGTTCCGTTGTGATGTTTGTCTTCATGTTATTCTGTAAACTAATGGAATACTATCTTGGAACACCCATGGTCAAAAAGCGATCACTCAAAATAACAACAATAACAACAAAAAACTTCTAACGTTATATTAAACTTTTTGCTCAAGGATATTAAAATCCGTATAAAAATCTATGGCAGAGAATGTTGAAGTGCTATGTCTGGTCTGTATTACTCTATGGCTCGGAGACTTGGACCCTGAAAGTGCACACTATGAACCGGTTGGAAACATTCGAGATGTGGTTGCAAAGGAGAATGCTTCGCATACCGTGGACAGATTTTGTCAGCAATTTAGTGGTTTTGAGGAGAGCCAGTTGTAGTAGACAACTGCTTAAGGACGTTAAGGTCCGTACGTAATAAATACAGTTTGCTCCAACTAATACTGATGTGAAAAATTGAGGGGGCAGCGTGGTCCTGGTAGAAGGCAACCGTAATATTGAGAAGCCTTTGCCGGAGTGATTGCCAACGTAAGGGGGGACCTGATACGGCACGCGAAGAAGCAGATAACATATAAATCCCCTTTGGACGATGATTATTTTATTTTAAGTTTTAATCAATCAATTAACTTGTTATTTAAAATAATCACATTGATTATTTATAAAATATTCGTTACAGATAAAAACCATATAATATTTAAAAACATGTTTCCATGTGTAAAATATTTAATGAAATTGAAACTTATTACATATTTAAATCGATTAATACAAATATTACATTGAAATACAATTCAATATATTTTTAGATTACTTTAAAATACCGTGACCTCATGAATTTCATATTCAGGACGTAATTTTGAAGAGAAGATTTTTCGCTCTGTTTATTTCACATTGCTTCTCCGTCTTTTTCCACTTCCCGTTAATGCATTTTGCTTCCGGTTTTCTTCCTGCGCTCTAAATATCTTTTTTCTTTGCTATTTGATCAAATTTACGGTAACAATGCATTTTTTAAATTTTATATAAGATTTTGCTTGTAGCCATTTAATAAAAAGCTAATAAAAATATCGACGTTGTTGTTGCAATTCTTCTTCTTTTTTCTGGATCAGTTAAGTGTGGACTTTGTTTATTTAATTCTCGGAGCTTGTTTCGGAAATGTAGACGTCCAACTATCTCGCCTTTAATATAATTCGAGCTTAATCGAATGTTTTAAAGCTCTAAAACAACATTATTTTAAAATTTATTTGAGTAAAATATATGTTTTTTTACGAATTAATACTCGTACATCATGACGTATGGAATAGAGGTCAAATCCGATACTAATAGAAGAAAGAACCTTCTTAGAGTAGCAGAAATGCGAACCCTATACTCCATCGCAGGCAAAACCGATTATATAATGATATGGTTTGTCTGTGGTGTTGAGGAAATAGTAAGATGGGGAATAAGCAGAAGGCGCTTTTGGAGAGACCACGTGGAGAATACAATAATTGAAAAAATGTTAAAGATGAAAACCCAAACAGTAAGAGATTACCAGAAAGGACGCCAAAGATATGGAGAGATGCCTGGACATTATCATCCCAGGACAGCCCACCGTCACAAACAAGTCATATGACTTAAACTAAGAGAAAGAAGAAGAAGAAGAAAACACTTCGTGATTATGGAATTCCATAGTGTTAATTTTACCAAATTTAAGTATAATAAGATAATAAAATGATTTTACTGAAATCTCTTGATGGAAGTTTATTTTAAATAAACTAACTAACTAACTAACCATCACGTCTGCTCCCCGAAGGGGTAGGCAGAAAGAATGGACTGCCACACCTTTCTTTCCTGACATATTTCTCTCGCTTCCTCAACATTCATACATCGTGTCATGCACGCACGTCGATTTCTCTGACTCCTCACATGGCCGATATTCAATATTTGATTTATTTGATCGTGCCACGTTTTCCTCGGTCTTCCTCTATTTCTGGTACCATTTACATCATTAACATACAATTTTTTTACCATTATTTCTTCATTCATTCTTTCCATATGTCCAAACCATCATATTTTATTTCCATATTTTAAATAATAATTAAATAAATCGATGTTTTTTTTTAACTAATTCCACTTTTGTCTTTATTTCGACAGCGATCCTGGTGAAACCGGTCGCTGTCTAAATAAAGACAAAAGTGGAAGTAGCTAAAAAATATCGATTTACTTCATTCTTATTTAAGCATAATAATTTTTGGCACCCAAATTTTAATCTCCTTTATACTTATATAAAAATTATGATTAGGAGTGGTGAAAAGGAAAACCATAATCGATCAAAGGAAAACGGGGGTGTATAAGCGGCGAGCTCAAAGTACTCCCCTTAATAATACAGGAAATACCTTTTCGGGAAAGAATCCAACAACAAAGGCAATGTCATATTTAAATACGAACATGCTTTTTGGATCGAGAGTCGTACCTTTTACAGGAAGCGATACTCCGAGTCCTCCAATTTAAGGATCACAATTATGTATTATATTAGTAGCTCGCGTGTTACGTCATCCCGGAAAATGGTTCAGGGAATCGGGAACAAGTGGCATTTCAGATAAAAATAACATGCATAAAGGATGGCTTAAACACGTGTGAAGAACCATTCAAAATATTCGTACTCGTAAATGTATTCATGAAAATCGAAGAAAACGTAGGAGGCCAACAAAAAATTAAAATACAGGTTTTTTAGGAATCTGAATCATGGTTTCTCTTGTCTGAACGTTTACGTTATATGAACGTTTACGTTGTATGAACGTATACGTTGTATGAAGATTTTTTTATTTTTTATTTTTAAACTAACATCAAGGATTTATGTCAATGATATTAGAATTTATTTGACAATCTTCAATGTGAGCAGAAAATAGCTCATTCTTATGAAGAAGGAATCTGGTCGTGTCCAGGCTTGAACCCATGTCCCCTGTATCAGATACAAATGTTTAAAAATCTATCCGGAGAAAATACGTGGAATAGCGTGCCTTCTTCATCTTTTCCTTTTAGACCCTTGGTTTGTTCCAATCGTAAGGCTGTTCTCTCTCGGAAAGTTGACTCCCAGTCATTCCTCCATATTTTTGGTGGTCTTCCGAGGTGACGATATCCAAAAATAATCCACAATGGGTTGGATTCTGGATGGGTCCATCCTCTCCACATGCGCATGCCAGTGTCTTCTACGTTGTCTTCCCTAATTGACAATATCTACCTTGCAGTAATTTATAATAATAACATTACTTTTATTTGTTTTTTGAGTATTGATGTTAAACTCCATATTTATATCAATGCAAGGTCCATAAAATATAATAAAAATTCTAGAAAGGAAATGTTTTTAGTATTATGAATTATTTAATCTGGAGTTTTACATCACGACCTTCATGATAGAATGGCTAGACCTATGGTTGCCACTCAGAAGGCCCCGGGTTCAATTATCGGCGATGACAGTGGGATTCTAGTGCTGTCTTTGGTCTGGTGTAGAATTCACGTGACAATAAAACGGTGATAGATTTGCTACCTATTACATATCATAAGAATCAATAAAATAGCTAAAAACAAATTAAATGCAGTAATCTTATCAAACGACTTGTAACGAAGAAAAATAAACAAAGTATTTTTTTTAAATATTTTTTATGAGACCTTAACATTTTAAACTGTTAATGAATAAACTGTGTGTTTTGTACGAGTATTACAATTGTATTTTATTTTACGCGACAGCTGTTTCATCTACCTATGCATGTTAGCAGCATCACGTGTGACAATAATATATCAAAAGTAAAATTTTCATGATTTTTCGAATCTTTATGTGTATTTTTTCCTATGTCAATTTGAATAATTTCTTTGATATTCTTGGTGAAATTGACATGGGAACAAATATTCATAAAATTCGAAAAATCACGAAAATTGACGTTTGATATATTATTGTAACACCTGATGATGTCAACATAGGTTGATGAAACAGCTGTCGCGTAAAATCAAATACAATTGTGATACAAAAAACCAAGTTAAAAAACAGTTTAAAAAGTATTTTTTAATAATATTTTCATAACATTTGATTAATGTTGTAGCTTTTAAAAATTTATATATTGATTGCCAATTTCATACCAAAATAGTTAGTAGAGTATATAAATGATGGGCACGCAGTAAAAGGTATTTGATTATTTATTTACATGTACTCGTATTTCGATTGCATCGAAACAGAATGCACCGCTCGTCCGTCTGCCTAGTTTACCAGCGAAGCTTCGTGTCGAACCTAATGCTCGAGCTTCAAAGCGGAAACGTGCCCAGGTAGGTACCTGCCCACGCGGGATAAATTATTCAGTGGAAAGTGTAAACACAGCCGCTGTGTGTTGGGAGGACCAACACTAGCGCGCCGAGGTGGGCCGAGTAGGAACACATACGAGTATTTGCAATATTGAACGCCGCGAACCACACACGTCGACTATGAATTATGAAAATACAAACGTTATGACTTTACTACAAAAACAATCCATTCTGTGAACCAACTGGAAGCATTTCTTCGTATAAAATAACACCAGATTCATAAGGGAAAAGAAGATTTAATCATGAATTGAATTGATAACCCGCAATGGGTAAAATCCAGTATTCGTCTACAAGCATTTGTATACATTCACAATGTTCGGCACGTAGAATAAATGCAGTAGAAATGTGATCTCTTAGACGAATGTGTGGATACTCTATGTATGATAGAATGTCGAATGAAAATATAATAAGTGAATGCGGTGCGAATGATGGTGTCATGAACAAAATAATGAAAGGATCAATAAGATGGTTTGGACATATGGAAAGAATGAAAAGAGAGAAAATGGTAAAAAAATTATATGTTAATGATGTAAATGGAACCAGAAATAGAGGAAAACCGAGGAAAACGTGGCACGATAAAATAAATCAAATATTGAATTTCGGCCATGTGAGGAGTCTGAGAAATCGACGCGCGTGCATGACACGATGTATGAATGTTGAGGAAGCGAGAGAAATATGCCAGGAAAGAAAAGTGTGGCAGTCCCTTATTTCTGCCTACCCCTTCGGGGAGACGGCGTGATGGTTAGTTAGTTAGTTAGTTAGTTCAAAATGTTGTAAAAACAAAAACTGGTCCAAATTATAGCATATAAATTGGAGTGACATCTCCAGGCGTTATCTAGCAATACGATAATAGCGGTAGCCTTTCACATTGCGTTAAAAGATCTTCTGCTTAATGCTTAAAATAAAATCTTTATAGATGGCGCTAGTGTGTAGATGGAAACTACCATGTAAAGGGTGGCGTTACAGATTAACATATATACAACTTCCAAAAACATTGTCAGACATGGTGGTTACAAGAATAAGGTGTAATGGGGAAAGTTGTATTACATTAAGCGTGCACTTAACCCAACCAATGACAGGTTATAAGTCCTGTAAACACCTCGATCAACCATATTCTGTTTCCAATTTGCATCTTCGTCTCTATTGAGATATAATTAATCCTTAAGATTTAATCATTTTTATTTTATTTTACATAAACTTTAGACGTTGGAATTTCGTAATGATGATTTGTTTATGAATTAAAGCACTGTTTTTTTCACTTTCGAGTATATTTTTCTCGACCTAATTCGAAGACTTTCTTGACCCCGGCGACCTTTATCATCGAGAGAACGATTGTCATTTCTTTCCGTACTATTTTGTTTAAAAATTGCTTGTGTAAAGGCAATTTTTTTAAACTTGTGTGTCAACGGCGGAACTTTTCTATTTCTAAATCAATAGCTTTAAAGCAACAAATCACCCTCAACTCAAAACTTTCATTCTAAATATCTTTTTCAAAATTTAACCCTTTGATCTTTGTAATTTCATGTCTCTGGTACTATCTCTTGACTTTGGAGAGTATTATGTATTCCTAATGTTGAACCATCTCTCATGCGTTCCTGGTATTATATATTTTTTTACGTTTTACCTGTTCTCAAGAGATGCCTTAAACTATAATTGTTGTTTGTAATAACTTTTGAGAAAATAAACTTATTTGATTTGATTTGATTTGATTTGAATTGCACCCGGACAATTTGTATGAACTTTGTCATTGTGCCATGTAAGTCGTCACCTAATAAACTAAATTTAACTTTATGACAATTTCACTGTGACCTTTACAATACGCTGCGGACAAGGTGATTTCCCGGATTATTAATTACCAAAATTCGACATTTGATACAATCGCAGGTAAATGAATTCCCGGCAAATAAGTGGTGTTTATTCAGAATCTAAACCCTTGTTTAACGTTGGCTCGTGAATTATAAGCACTCCCCGGAATGCTGAAAGTTGAAATATTAATTTAAGATCAACACTGTTGAGTCGACACGTATTCGTGAAACAATAAATACAAAAGTTTGGTATTGTAAACACGGCGGGAAATGCAAACAATTAGCGGAGCTTCAAATTATAAACAAATATAAAAATATATAAGCTATCAAAACAATATAAAATGGGATGTTGCTCATATGTTCGGGTGAGGTTAATAAACATTTCTGTGAATCAAAGAGAAACTAGAAAACGTTTTTTTATAGTAATACTGCGGCCTGCCTAGATGATACATCCAACGGCTAGAATGTTGCCATTAAATATCTTATAAGACGTTTATAACAGCCTGGATTGTTTAGATTCACAATTGGACCCGGTAGGTGACCGTTAAAACCTTCTGGGAAGTTCATGAATAATTGACCTTCTGAGAATAACTTATAGTTATGTTTGTTTACCAAAGATGGCGCTGATGTCGAATTATGCGTTTAAGCATGCGTTAAAAATTCAAAATCAATGTCAAATGTCATTTAGTATATAGTTTATCGAAAATACTAAATTAGAAAAAACGTTTGCTGAACCAGCTAATAGTATGCAATCTAACTTTCGGACAAGACAATATCTGTCGAGTCCGCTAGTATAATATTTTATAGGGTCGGCACTAAAACTCCATTATGCACTGCCATCTTTCCTTCAGTGGATATATTTCTATTTGCGGTAATGACTTTGAGTGCACCATTTATTTTGTTTCCAGCTCCAACCCTTCTTCCGATATCTTTTTCCATTTTTCCATCTCTTGTGACACGCTTCCCAGGTAAATAAATTCGGTAACTTGCTATAATTTCTCACAGTTCGCACTTACGTCACAATCTGTCATACATTCTTCCTTTTCAAATACTATACTTTAGACTTTGACACTTTCATGACAAGGTTATACTTATTGCATACTTCGTACATTTTTGACACTAGAACTTGTAGGTCGTCCAACTGTCAGCGATTAAAACAGCGTCGTCTGAATATAGCAAACAGCTGTAATGGTTTTTCTTGAATGTTACCAATACTTGTAGACAAATACTGGATTGTACCCATTGCGGGTTAATTATTTAAGGATTGATTGTATCTCAATAGAGACGAAGATGTAAATTGTTTTTTGGAAACAGAATAAATATGGTGGTCGAGGCGTTTACAGCACTTATGACCTGTCATTGGTTGGGTTAAGCGATCGATTTATGTTAACAACATTCTCCATTCCTCTCTTCTTACGACCACCACGTCTGACACATTTTTGGAAGATGTATATATGCTACAATGTGTTTAATGTGTTTTTTTTTATAATTCGGCGTTGTAGTATTGCCATGAGTTTGTCCCGAAAATATTATTGCAAAGTTATAATTCCAGCGACATCTTAAGTACGAAAGATTCTGTGTTCAAGTTCTTGTTTGCCCGGAGGCTGCGAGTAAGTAGGGGTAAGGCGACATTAATGCGAGAGTGTCGGCGAATAATATTACTTTCTAGTCCTTGCCGCATAAGTACCCAAATAACTACAAAACTTTCACCATTCTCGTCCTGTACTTAGACTGCTCTGGTACCTGTTTGAGTTCGCTTTTAAGTTTATAATGTGTGTTCAATAATTCCAAACAAATAAAAGTTAGACCCCTAAATCATTTGAAATCTTCTTTATAAGGACACACTGTTTGGCGATTAGGTTCAGTTTGAGAATGTCTTCAGACACTTTTATTTATACAGTCTTACAATGTCTATAAAAACCAATCTGTCGATACCAGCGAGCCTGTGGAAACCTGTCGCTTTCGAAATAAAGGCAAAAGTGAAAGTACTTAATTCCTATGGCCATACAACTCTTGAAGAGTTTTAGCCTCCTTGATAATTTTTCGCCAAGCTCCTCGATCCTGCGCCTTTTGCTCCCAGTAGTCCGATTTGCCCAACCTAGCCAGAATTATCCATTGGACGCTGTCTAGGCCTTCCTAGAGGTCTAGTTGGTATAGACGCGTATAGACGCGTCTTGATTGCTCTGGTCTCTTCGGTTCGGCATACGTACCCAATCCATGCTAGGCGACTATCTCTTACGGTGCTCATTATAAGGGACTGCTGGGTCATCGTACGGATCTCTTGGTTGGTCCTATGCCTCCAAGGTCTATGTCTAGGTCCTAGGATAATTCTAAGTATTCTATTCTCAAACCAGTAGATTCTTTGGTGTTCTTTAAGAGTCATTGTCCATGACATTGTATATATCACCTCTGGCTTGATGATGGAAAAGTGAAAGTATTATAGTTTAAAAAATAATTTTATTTAATTATTATTTAAAATGAACTTCCATCAAGAGATTTCTGTACAATCATTCGATTATCTTATTTCTACAATTTTGTTTATGGTGTTCTTGTGCCAATCCTTATGTATGGAAGTGAAGCATGGAACTGTCAAAATAATGATGAATTTATAATATAATGAGATCTCTTAGACCAATGACTGATAAATCTGTATATGAATGAGTGGCAAATGCAAGTATAAGAAGTGAATGCGGGGCGAATGAAAATGTTATGAACAAAATAATGAAAGGTCGTTAAGATGGTTTAGACACATGGAAAGAATGAGTGAAGAGAGAATGGTGAAGAAGGTATATGTAAACGGAGATAGAAATAGAGGAAGGCCGAGGATAACGTGGCACGATCAAATATTGAATGTCGGTCACTTGAGGAGTCGGAGAAATCGACGTGCGTGCATGACAAGATGTATGAATGTTGAGGATTTTTTATTTTATTTTTATTAATTTTTTTTTAAACCCCAATTGGGTTATATGGATACATTTTTAGATCTTACTTGTAATTATATAATGTTTCAGGTAAATTTTAAATTGATTTGTAGTGAGACTCCTTGTGTTTTTTTGGTAGTTCATTGTAAAGTTTCAGCCCATTGTTCAATATCCATGATTGTCCTGTCTTAGTTCGTGCATTCAGTAAGTGATATCTGTCACAGTTCCTGGTCCAGTGTCTGTGTATATCTGAATATTTGGTTAATTTGTAGCTCTGTCTGTTATCTCTTCTATGGTCATTCTATGTACAATTTTCAAGGTCCCGAATTTGGTCAGGTCTGATATGTCCATTTGTGTTGAAATCGAGAGAAGTATCTCATTACAGAATAGTGTGGTGGTCCATTCTTTCTACCTACCCCTCCGAGGAGATGGCGTGATGGTTAATTTTTTAGTTAGTTTTGTTTATATATAAAAATAATAATAAAAATTAATATAAAACCAAAAATCAAAGTAAAACCGAAATAAAATGTTTATTTATTTATTTTATTTATTATTTATTTAATAAAGTTATAAAAAGTTACAGAAATATTTGACAACTTATAAAAGAACATTTTATAAACAATTAATAATATAAAAAAACACAAATAAAAAATAAAATAAAAACTTAAAAACATCGGTACTTACAACAATTTTAAACACCGGTACTTATAAAACATCATTTTATAAACAATTAAACTAACTAACTAACTAACCTTACACCGTCTCCCCGAAGGGGTAGGCAGAAAGAATGGACTGTCACACTTTTCTTTCCTGACATATTTCTCTCGATTCCTCAACATTTATACATCGTGTCATGCACGCGCGTCGATTTCTCTGACTCCTCACATGGCCGACATGAATATTGAAATATTTGATTTATTTGATCGTACCACGTTTTCCTCGGTCTTCCTCTATTTCTGGTTCCATTTACATCATTAACATATATATGTTAAACAATATCAAAATATATAAAAAAAACATCAAAAACTTTCGACGAAAGATCGCAAGAGAACCGGCATCTCTTACCTCATTTGTCAATTTGTTAAATAATTTGAATCCTCTATAAAAAATACATTTCTCTGTACTTTCAAGTCTGGGTCTCCGGAGTCGGAATCTATCACGACCTCTCGTCAAATAGTAATTTATGATACCTGATGTTGTTTAATTGGTTCTCATTTTCTCGGGAACCTCGGTTCAACTGTCAAAACTGGTACCTGACCAGGTACCGGTCCTGACCAGGCCTGGTAATAGAGGTTGCACTATATTTTGATCACACGTTTATGTTTAATATGTGTTTAGTATATTCGGAACTAAATCCTTCCTAGCTCATAAACAAGTCTCTAGACATAGATTCCCTCGAACCGAAGTTTAAATGATTTCCTCCTGCAGAGTGAAACAAAGTAATTAAAAGCAGGAAGTTGAGAGGAAATTGGCTCGACTGCTGCCGTATTGGCTCCCCCTATTGGGTAAGCTATGCAAACTCACAATTTTTTCAGCCTAGCTACTGATCTTCATAGTATATTAAGATATTAAACGTTGATTAACGTCCTTGATTTTACGTTCAGTTAAGAAAAATACTAAAAAAAACGCGAAAAAAGAGAGCGAATCTTAAATATTATATTGTACTAAAACCTTGATTAAAAATATTGCTTTGTTTTTTTGTCACAATTGAATTTTTATTTTTCGCGACAGCTGTTTCGTCAACCTACATGTGATACATAAAACAAAGTTTTTTTAATTTAACAGTTCATAATTTTGAAGTATCAGTTCATAATATTGAAGTATCACCTTCGTGGCCGAGTGGTAAGTGCATTGACTGCCACCCCGAATGTTCCGGTTCGATTCCCGGCGAGGGCAGTGTGATTCTCACACTGTCTTTGGTCGGGTGTAGAATTCACGTGACAATAAAATGGCGAAAGATTAGGTACCTATCACATGTCACGAGAATCACTATGATAGCTATAATACCCTTTACATCGATTTGGCTCATGCTGTCATGATGTAAAGAGCGATTCAACAAAATAATAATAATAATAGTGTTTCGGCCAAAACAATGGACAATTTTTCATTATTTTAATTTATTATGGAGGTTAAGAGATCAGTAATATTAAAAAAAAACAGTTACATTAAAAATATATATTCCTCACTATTTAACCATCACGCCGTCTCACCGAAGGGGTAGGCAGAAATAGTGGACCGCCACATTGTTCTGTCCTGAAATACGAGTACTTCTGTCATTTTCTCTACATTCATCCATCGCGTTATGCACCCACGTCGATTTCTCCGACTCCTTACGCGACCGACATTAAAATATTTTATTGATTTGATCGTACCATGTTTTCTTTGGCCTACTACAATTTCTTGCTCCGTTCACGTCCTTCACATACACTTTATTACTCCATTAATACAACAAATAATCTTCAGAGAAATTCAATTTTGTTAACAATTTTATCTCCTTTTATTCCAAATATAAACACGATAATATGTCTCATTGTTGCCAGTTATGTAAGATGCATTGTGTGGGTACTTGAACACGCGAGTACTTAAAATAACAGAAATATAAATTAGTTCATAAGTGAGCCTTCACACGCAATATTGACATACCGAAATTAATTATTGTGAAGTCATATAATCAACTATTCCCATGATAAGATCTTAGTATATAAATTAAACTGTACGAAAACATTACGGAATTAAATATATTGTTGATATATAATAAATCCTAGTGTACTACACTCGTGACAATTATGGTAGAGGCAATTTTTTCTACTACACTCATGCTTATTGTGGTAGAGGTAGGCTTTTTTGGAAAAAGCTTAATGATTTAATTATATCGCTTATTAGTAGGTTATTTATATCAAATCAATTCAAATCAGTTTACGTTTTCAACGACATTACAAACAATATTTAAATAATAATTAAATAAAACGATGTTTTTTAACTACATCCACTTTTGTCTTTATTTCGACAGCGACCGGTTTCGCAAGGCTCGCTGGCATCGACAGACTGGTGACACTATTGTAAACTTTGTCCTTTATATACATACAGATCAGGGGTGGTAAACATGTCGAAATAAAGGCAAAAGTGGAAGTAGTTAAAAAACATCGTTTTATTTAATTATTATTTAAAATGAACTTCCATCAAGAGATTTCAGTGAAATCATTAGATTATCTTAAAAACAATATTAATGTTTAACGCATATATTGAATATAGCTTAAATTAAACAAACAAACATACAAACCATCACGCCGTTTCCCCGCAGGGGTAGACAGAGAAAATGGATCGCCAAACTACTCTATCCTGACACACCTCTCTAGATTTCTCCATATTCATACAGCAACTCATACACGCACGTCGATTATTCCGACTTCTGACATGACCAACCTTTAAAATTTGATTAATTTGGTCATACCAAATTTTCCTCGGTCTATCTCGACTCCGTACTCCATTTTCATCATTAACGTATACTATCTCATACGGTAAAATTACACGTACATTAGGAAGACAAGATTCTCTTTAGAGTCAAGAGTGTTTGTATTCTGAACGTACTTTCACTAATATGAAAGACGTCGATCAAAACATGCCATCGCTGTCGGAGATATCCATCAGGGATAAAAAGGCCAACATCCTGCAGCACGACCAAGATCTTGATATATCCCCCGATTAATCTCAAAGATATAAGATGCCAATTTCTTCGAAGCTGCAGAGATTTGGTCCCCAACACCCAAAAAAAAAGCCTTGAGGAATCACTACGAATAGCTACCATATACCTTCATGAAGAGATATTTTTCCTTTGCTCTGCTATAGCTGTGGGTCTTCTTCTTTCTTCGTTTACTCATTATGGCGATTGTCACACTGTCTTTGGTCTGGTGTAGAATTCATGTGACAGTAAAATGGCGATAGATTGGCTACCTATCACATAGCTCAAAAAATACATTGTATACAGTAATTGGGTTCACGCGACCTGTGATATACATAAAAACAAAATAATAATAAAAAAAAAACTGAGGGTCGTGATTCATGGAGCTACCCGTGGCTTCATTTCCATACATAAGGGTCGGCACAAGAATACTATTGTGCACCCATATCTAGGCTAAGTAAGTTTATATGTAAATAAATGATTATAGGGAAACTCCATATATCCTGTGCCATTTTCCAATTTTCTCCTTCGACGCGGTTCTTGTATTTAGAAGATTGAAAGATTCCGTGATTTCGTTTCGTAATCGGATTCTCTTACTCCGAGGCAGACCCCCCGTTAGCCTGCGCTGGCTCCAGCCTCCCCAGTAACCTGATAATTCAATAATAAAGAAGATTTGATCGGTAGAACCCAAGCTAATGATACCCCTACTCGGACATCGTATTACTTGCAAAATAAACTCAATATAAAATCGATTCGGTGAGAATCTGCTGGAAAAATAGATTGATTTTCATTTGTACTGGTTTCATGCTTATTCGAATACGCAATGAAATTATACGATTGAAATCTTCTTCTTCTTCTTCTTCCTTTAATAGATCTGACTATTTGTGACACAGAAATCACGTCTCTTCGGATGATGAGATCCAGCTGTCCCCCTGAGTTGATGCCAGTCACAATGCTAGTGAAAAGCAAAGTCATGATCTACATATAATACATGGCTTGCAGAATCAAAGCAAGAGCAGACACTAGTAAAACGAAATATATCCTTAGAACTTCAAAAATGAAAGTATTGCTTGCTCGACTTATCGTGGTTTATATAGAATTCCGTACGGAGAAAATGAAACTGCAAAATATATGTCATTGAGAGATAGAGTAGCGAAGACGATTCTATAGAGACAATGTTGAGGATGGACCAAATGAGGATTCCCAAGATCTTGATTCACGGGTTTCCAGAAGACCTTGGACCACCAGAACGATTGACAAAGAGTTGGAGAGGATGTTAGACGCCTTCATCATAGAACCAAGATTGTTGTACTGTTTGAACAGATCACAAGACTTATAGAAAACAGAAGAAAAATATTTTTTATAAATATAATTTACAATAGTTTATGCACTTGGAAGCATCTATTTATTGTAAATAGTAAAAAAAAAAAACATCTTTGTTCAAGAAAAAAATATTAAATGAGAACGTTTCAACTTTGGATAAATTGTCTACATATAACTTGGCGTTTCAATTTGAACAATTTAACATTGGGATGTTTTTTCGGACAGGTTTCGATACTACCCAACTTTTTCCATTAATAAATATTAAACAATTAAAATATTCAAATTTGTTTTTGGTCACTAGTCGTTGTTTTAATTAAAAAGGATTTATTCCCAAAAGCTTTCTAAATTCAGTTAGTTTATAAAAGTTGACTTGATAAGATTTTTTTGCTTTATAAATTTAACAGGGTCATTAAAAAGTTTTTAATACTCTTGGCTAATGAAAGTAGAGATATATTTTCCAGTTAGTTTTTTTTAAATCTGGATTACATTTATCTGTTTTTAATTGGGACTTTTATAAATGTTTTGTTAATACTCTTGAAATCGGGTTTTTAAAGTAACGTGTCAATCACAAATAATAATGAAAATAACATTTTTTTAAATCATTATAATATATAATATATTAAGATTGACTCCACTTTATTTTATGGCTTTAGACGGTTTCGGCAGCCTACTGGTCAGACATGATTTTGGGAGTTGAATTTTTATTGTAAAAAAATATTTTTATTATTTACAATGAATTTCTACTAAGAAATTTCCATTAACAACATTAATTATCACAAATAATCGGAAATAAATTAAAACGAGTAAATGATTATCAAAAAGTCCGTAATCATGTAAAGATATTCGAGTGGTGGTCTAGGAAATAGAACGCTCGGCTCTTGATCAAAGGGAAAAGGGTTCAAGCCTTTCCAGACCAGATTTTTTCTTCATAATAATGAGATATTTTCTAATCATATTGAAAATTGTAAAAAATGTATTTTAAATAATAATAATCTTATTATTTTTCTTCTTCTTCCTTGTTGTAGACCTACGTGGTCTGTTCCCCAGAGTGTTGCTCTTCCTGTGAGGTAAATTCCCAGCTGTCCACCCATATTTTAGGAGGTCTTCCACGAGGACGAGTCCCATAAGGCTGATTATGCAATGCAATATAGGAGAGTCTGGTGGTGTCCATTCTTTGAACACGACCTTACCAGTACCTTTTTCGCTGTCTGCTCCATCTTATAATATCTTCAACCTCACATATCTCTCCTTTTCTGGTGTTCCTCACGCGATCTCTCAGTGTCTTGCCTGCTATCATCCTCAGTGTTTTCATTTCGGAAGTCCTCAAAACTTGTTTGGTCCTTACTGTGTCTGCCCTTGCTTCAACAATAATAATAATAATAATTTTAAAATTGTTGCAATAAAGCAAATGAATCCATAATGAAACATTTGGGTATAAAGATGGCAAGCCACAACGATTTATATGACAAAGCGACAGGGCAAACACACAAGGCTACATCAATATCGGGCTGTCTAAGGAAAACCATCTGGAAAAATAAGCACATGAGCATCAAAGGTAAAGTGAGGATCTACGAAACCTTCTTAAGACCTATATGGCCGGGCCATAAAGGGGTCCCTCCGCTTACCCGAAGCTGTTATAGGCGGAGCGGCGCCTTTTGTCAGCTTCACTCGTGCACTCCCTGGGCCCGTCCCCCGTCCATGCGGGACTTGCGTTAAAAAAAAAGAATATATGTATATTTGCAACCAAGGTGGACCCAGATCACATTTAAAGCTACTTTCCCTCGATGTCCCGCCGTACACACATAGCAATACAACAGCAAAAGCCTTCGTAAGACCTATTTTAACATACGCATCCAGAGCCGACACAGCTCAAACCATTCAACTCCTGCGCGTCAACGAGATGAAAGTACTACGATGTTAAGCCGGCAACAGCCTTTGTGACCGAATAAGAAATTGCGAGTTTGTAACATTGTCATGGAACGAGTATGTTTCCCGTATTCAAGAGAATAGGATCCCAAAGATAGCTCAAGACGACCGGAGGGTTCTCGACCACGTGGCCGGCCACCGAAAAGATGGCGAGATAGTTGGCGGTCCATTTCACAAGATGACGGAGATGCAAACAACAACAGGTTATCAGACCTATAAGAATAATAATAATAAAATGATTTTACTGAAATCTCTTGATGGAAGTTCATTTTAAATAATAATTAAATAAAACGATGTTTTTTAACTACTTCCACTTTTGTCTTTATTTAGACAGCGACCGGTTTCGCCAGCCTCGCTGGCATCGACAGACTGGTAACACTATTGTAAACTTAGTCCTTTATATACATACAGATCAGGGGTGGTAAACATGATTCTATACAAAAATAATCTTCAAATATTTATGTAAAATTTTTCTGAATTTAACTATTGGTATTACCAGTCTATGGTTACCAGTCTGTCGATGCCAGCGAGCCTGGCGAAACCGGTCGCTGTCTAAATAAAGACAAAAGTGGAAGTAGTTAAAAAACATCGTTTTATTTAATTATTTTAATAATAATAATTTATTTCTTTTATATTCGCCATACTTTGTGTTGTTATGATGCTTTATTTCTCATTTTCTTTTTATATAATTTGTATATACAACACTCATATAAATAAAAAAAACATAAAATTACATAGACTTGTTTCGGACAACCAGTCCTTCTTCGGTGATACATATTATCACTGAAGGACTGGTTGTCCGAAACATGTCTATGTTATTTTATTTTTTTAAATATAAGTGATGTATATACAAAGTTTATAAAAAAGATAAAAAGAAATAAAAAATATTTTACGTTGGTTTAACAATTATTATTTAACATTATTTTCACAGTTATGGTAATTTATTGTTTCTTGAACAGTGATGTAAAACTTCATATTAAATAATTAATACGAATGAAAACGTCAGTTTTCTAGAAGTTTTATTATATTTAATGGGAATGACATATTTCGCCCTTCTAAGGCATTATCTAATGCGACGAAACTTCAACTCGTTGTAGTTTATATATTATAGTAAATGGAGAAGAATATGGTAATAAACGAAAATTTATGTGACTTTATACATGTTTAACAAATAATTATTTGGGTTGGTCCAGAAATATTGAAAAGCATTTTTTGGAACTCGTTACGAAATTTTATGACAATAATTACATAGTTAAGGGATACTAAATGATATTATATAAATCAAAAATAAGTTATTTGAGGTAGGACGAAATATAGTGTTTCTAAGAAAAACATCCTCTTACAAATTGTTTACAAATGATTTTACATATTTCAAGGTGACTAATTGCTCTTTACTGACACACTTCTCTCGATTCCACAACATTCATAAATCGTGTCATTCCCAACAAATATAATAAAACTTCTAGAAAAATGAGGTTTTCATTCGTATTAATTAATTATGGTAATTGCGAAAAATAATTTTCGTGCTAAGTTTTCCGTAAAAACAGTTGTTTGAAAGGGGGTAAACTGTTTCAAGATGTCATTAATTTATTTGTCGCGACAAAGGCAGCTATCTCGATGCAAATGTGATGACTGAGAGTCTTCTTGTACATTACTTCTCCGGAAAACTAATTCTAACGACACTTGTTTAATGGTCTGAATAAGGGGAATGTTTTTGATTCTATTTCAGTGTTATTCTTGCATTTTAACGGTTACATATTAAATGAAATAATATGATTATCGTATAATCTCTCAAGTAGATTAGTTCGGGTATTTAGGTAGTATATTTACGAGAGTTGGACAAGTGGAGAAGGATATTGAAAGAAGGGTTGGGGCAGGCAACAAAGTAAAAGGTGCACTTAAAGTTGTAAAAAACCTACCTGTTCTTCTACCTCTATGTGAGGTGAAGCATGGAACTGGCAAAAGAAGGATGAAAGTATAATAAATGCAGTAGAAATAATATCTCTTAGACGAATGTGGGGATACGCTGTGTATTATAAAACGTCGGATGAAAATATCAGAAGTGAATGCGGTGCGAATAATGGTGTAATGAACAAAACAATGAAAGGATCATTAAGATGGTTTGGACATACGGAGAGAATGAATGAATAAAAATTATATGATAACGAAGTAAATGGAACCAGAAAAAGAGGAAGACCGAGTAAAATGTGGCAATATCAAATAAATCTAATATTAAATGTCGGCCACGTGAGGAGTCAGAGAAATCGACGCACGTGCATGACACGATGTATGAATCTTGAGGAAGCGAGAGAAATATGTCAGGAAAGAAAATTTCATCGTTCTTTCTGCCCACCCCTTAGGGGAGACGGCGCGATGGTTAGTTAGTGAGTTACTTTATAATCTCTCATTTTAGAAGGGGAAAAAAACTTATAGGATTAAGATAGTGTGATATATGATAGTGATATATGTATCTTACTAGTGGACTATCACATCCTAATATACTCAGTTTAGTCATATCTTCCACTGCGCTCGTTTTTTTACAGCCCTTTTCAACTCAATATATGAGATGCAGTTCTTGTCAATTTACATCTTTCTGTTTCAGATATTTCCTTAGGGGGCGCATTTCTTTTGAAGAAAATCAAATCTGTTGAAATTATTTAGGTGTATTTTATGTTATAAAACTTCAAAACAGGGTCTTAACATAATTAATTTAACACTTTTTATACTTTGTACACAACACACACTTTATTACAAAATAAAAATTAAAAAACAAACATGTTTCGGACACAGAAGCCCTTCATGAGTGATATACGTATGATAAATACAATATTATATAAATATTTCTTATATCATTAATATTTATATATAAACAAGCTAACTAACTAACTAACTAACCGTTACGCCGTTTCCCAGGAGGAGAACACAGAGAGAATGGATCGCAACATTATTATATCCTGGCATAATTCTCGCGCCTATTCTACATTCACACATCGTGACATCCACGCTCGTCGATTGTTTCTACTTCAAACATGGCCCTCTTTCAGTAATTGATTAATTTGGTCATGCCATATCTTCCTTGGCCTTCTTCGTCTTTTTTTCTCATTCACACTACTTGTCACATCTTTTTAACCATTTTTCCCTCATCCATTCGTTCCATATGTCCAAACCATTCATCCGGCTTACATTCTTTTCAAACTTCATCATTAGATATTCTATTATACATTGTTTTTACGCACATTCTTCTTAGGAACCTTATTTCTACGGCATTTATCCTACTTTCATCCTTCTTCTGCCGACTCATAGCTTCACTTCCATACATAAGGGTCGGGACTAGATTTTATATAATATTTATATTACTAATAGTTATATAAATATTATTTATCAATTCCGCATTTAAATGATTCCGCAAAACAAAGTAATGGCAAATATAGAAGAAATCCTTTACATAATTTTTAATTAAGGAGTTTAAACTGTATTTTAAAATAGTAACTAAAACAACATTGTATCGTATTTCAATGTTCGCTCATTCTAATTACAAATTCAGTTTCCACAAATAGCCCAATTATTCTCGGTAAATATTTCCCTTTCCGAGTATAATTTCCCTACTGGTACCAGTCACCAAGTACAAGCAGCGAAAAAAATACTCATTAGCAAAATAAATTCAGAGAACTTGCTGAAAAATTCAGTTGATTTTATTACAAGGCAAAAAACTCTACAACTTAATTGAATTTTCGGTCGTCTGGCATATTCTTTAAAAACGGTAACTAAAAGAAAACTCTGAGATATGAAACTCTCTGCTTCGTACAGATTTGAAGTTCGCTGTTTTAACGACACACTCAAGTTTACAGAATGTGGCGAAAGGCGTTACTCCATAAACTGCAAATGACAGGTATAAAATAGTTATTCAACTCACCAGGACTTGTAACAGCTTGCAACCTGCAACGTTCTTCGTGGCAGAGTGGTAAGTGCTCGGACTGTCTTACCGAAGTTCCCGGATTCGATTGCCGGTGATGGCAGTATGATTGTCGCACTGTATGGTGTAGAATTTATGTGACAACTGGCGATAGAATTGCTTCCTATCATATGTTGTGAGAATCAATATAATAGCTTAAAAAAAATATACAGTAATTGGGTTCAAATGACCTGTTGCAAATAAAATTTAAAAAAAAATGGAACACGTGTATTACAATTTATTCAATAGCGTTTTTTGCGACAGTTTTTTCGCCTTTGTATGTTGGCATCATCAACTGTTACGAAAAACTGAGTTCTCGATAATAATAAAAAACACACAAACAATTTTTTCGTGTTATTTTAAATGCGTACAGATTATGCATTTATTGTTTCTCATAATGTACATTAGAATCAATAGAAAAAATATATGTTAATGATGTAAGTGGAACTTGAAATAGAAAAAGACCGAGGAAAAATGTGAGACGATCAAATAAATTAAATATTATATGTCGGCCACGTTAGGAGTCAGAGAAATCGACGTGCGTGCATGACACGATGTATGAATGTTGAGGAATCGAGAACAGTATATCAGGAAAGAAAAGTGTGGCAGTCCACTCTCCGTGTCTACCCCTTTGGCGAGACGGCATGATGATTAATTAGTTAGTTATCAATTAGTTCAAGGGGATCCGAAAACATATTTTTATATAAGGGTTTGTAATAAATATAATAACTTGCCGCAAGTCATGAAGTACTCTGAAAATGTTTACAAGTTCCGCAACCAATGTACAGTATATGCCCGGTCACGTTTTTAAAGGTTTTTTTTTAATTAAAATGTCGTCATTGTGGCTTTCCTGCCTTTTTGTGTTTTATTGTATGATTTCTTTTTTATAACATTTTTGTAATAAAGAAATTATATATTCTTTAAGTCACGACTTGACTATTGTAATGGAATTTATGCAAACATTCCAAAACAACAATTAAATAAACTTCAATCTGCGTTCAATGCAGCAGCAAGACTCATTAAAGGCATTCCAAAAAAGTCACATATATCACAACATCTCAAAGAACTCCACTGGCTTAAGAGTCCAAAAAGAATCCAGTATAAACTCTGCTGGACAGTCTTCAAAGCGATACACGGAATGGCTCCAAAATATATATCCGAACTCTGTATAACGGACAGCCTAAATACAAGGAAATCCATACTGCGCTCGGCGAACTCCTCGGCAAAAGGAAGATTAGTTGAGCCAAAGCGTTGCCCTAGTACAAATTTCGGGGATCGAGCGTTTGCGGTAGCCGGCCCATCAGCTCGGAACAATCTTCCTTCACACCTCAGATGCATAAATGATCCCACAGATTTCAGATCTAAGCTGAAAACCCATATTTTTCATATTTCATACCCAATTTACAACCTGCATATTTTATTTTATTATACTTTCTAATCGATCGCGAATATCAATCAGATGCAGCGTTCACATTTAGATTTAAAACACGTCTTAATGCGCCCTTGAGGTGATTACAGCACAAAAACGGCGCTCAAAATTTTTGCATATTATTAAGAAACGATTTTTTTTTAACTGAATAAATTTTTTTTAAATTGCGTCTCACGCGCTAGCGATAGTAATGGAAAAATGCGTTTAAGCGACTCCCGAAAATGTAGTGTTAACAGGAATTTCTTTTAGTAGAATTTGCAATAATAGTAATTGTGTAGATGGTGTACAGAGTTTTGGCGAGGAGCCAGCCGCATCGGGGCAGAAAAATGGAGAAAGTGTCATAGAAGGAGATCTCATTGGAAATACGCTTTATTTATTCCACAAATCCCCTAATCCTTGGCCCCGGTCCATAAAATATTTTTTTATAATACTCGAAATCCGTGCACGCCTCTAATTCCATTGTCCATACTTATGTACGTTCGAATCATACTACTTTTTCACATACTCGAAAATGAGAGATTTATGACTCCTAGTGACGTCATGTCTTTTTGTGATTCTTACAAATTACCTCTCTAGGCAAAAATATCCATACATATATAGGATGTTTTTTTTAGAGGTTTGGTTTTTAAACCAAAAACATCGTTTCTACAGACTGTCAATTTGACTGTTGATAGATGATTTGTAGTCAGTGTGTTTTGCCATTTTACTCAATTGCTCAATAAAGGTGTCGAAAATTGGATTTTACGATTGCGCTTCATTCGAGCTAGCCGTGGCGCTCATATGCTTGAAATTATATTTTAATAATAATGCCATAAAATTATCTATTCAAAAAGGCAATATCTTAGACATTAACATTATTTTAATGTTTTTTTTCATTTTGAATTTGTATACCTTTAAAAAAAGCGTATACACATTGTTATATAAAGGTCTAATGCTTAGCTGGTCAAGGATCGACCGGTTCGTTCTTCTCGCCATCCAGAGTATGCGCAGCATTCTTCGCCAGCACAACATCTCGAAAGCATCAATTTCCCATAGTCCAGACTCACAGCCATAAAATAATATGGATTAATAAAAATATAACATTAAAATGTCACATTTGAAATAGTACGAGTAGCATTTTAAAATGTGACATTTAAAATTGTTACTGTTAAAATTTTAAATACTGTATATAAATAAAAATTAATTGTATAATATTTATTTTTATTCACTGAGAGTGTCGCGACAGCTGTTTCGCCAACTGATGTTGGCATCATCAGGTGTTACAATAATAATGTTGAAGTATCATAGTGTTTCGGCCAAAACAATGGACTATTTATTTAAAATTGTGGCATTTAAAAACATGGCATTTGAAAATGTCGCATTTGAAAATGTGGCAATTAAATACATGGCATTGGAAAGCGCGGCATTAAAAAATGTGACATTTGAAATTGTGGTATTAAAAAACACAATATTTGAAAATGTGGCATTCAAAAATGTTTCGGATTCCTACATTACGAAAAGTGATATATTTCGCCCTGAAATATTATATAATTTTATAATAGTTAAGAGTTTTATGTAATTGCTTATAAAATTATTTGCGAGTCGCTGTTGCAGAAGAAATAATTTGAATATTGCTATTTTAGCATTTTTATTACTTCCTACGGTACAATTCGTAATATAAAATATGTTTTTACTTCACTGAACCGTTTTAAAATGGCGAGGAAAGTAATAGACATAATCTCGGCAGAGAGCGGACGAAAATAAAACAAAACGAAAATGAAAAAATCCGTTCAATTATGGAAATGAAATTTATTTGCCAAAACGTGTTTATGAAGCTGAATTAAATTTGTCCCAAGAGTTATTTTATGTTTAATAAATTCGAATTTCAAAGGTGAAATATAATTTATTAGAAATATTAATCACTTTTATTTATAATAAAATGTATCCATTTGATTACCCATAGATCAAATTAAAAGTATAAAAAAAACTTATTATTTTTATACAAATATTGGAACAGGTTCTGTATTTTTGTCATTCCAGTCCATTATTTTATGTTCCGCAGCCAGGACAAGTGGCTTCTACCAACTCTCCGACGCCCCTCCACTTTACCCATTTATATCAGTCGAAGGAGGTGGTATTTTTCTACCCTTAGAACATGACTCAAATATGAGACCTTTCTTACTTTCACACTCGACAACAGCTCTCTATTGGCTCAGGCTCTCTGTAGTACGTCTGCATTACTGATCTTATCGGTCCACGGTATACGGAGCATTCTACGGTATATCCAAATCTCAAACGCTTCCAACTGGTTCATCACATTCACTTTTAGAGTCCAGGTATCGCAACTATATAGTAGAACATTTAATAATTCTTTGTCGGAGTTTCAGGTTAAGATTATCATTGCAAAAAAAGGTTCTCATTTTAGTAAATTCGAAAATATGTAAATTCTCATTTCCTTCATTATTTCCTACCGAGATGTTCTCCTATGGTACTCTTGTATAACCCCTAATCATATTTTCCGAGAAAGCAAAAAAAAACAGCCACTGTTAACGTGGATTGATTATTTTCTTCGCAGAATTAATACAAGACATGGAAGCGATCATTTAAAACTAAATTCTTAGCAAAAGTCTCATGTAATACATGCACATGTATATAACACATGTATATTTACTCATTTTCATTAAGAAACAAAAGGGGTTTCTAACATACTCGTATTCGTCTTTATTTTGCATTTACAATTTATTTATTTATTAAAAATAACAAATTTAAAAAAGCAATATAACTAACTTACTAACTTACCATCACGCCGTCTCCGCGAAAGGCCTAGGCAGAAAGAATGGATTTGTTTTTCCTGACTATTTCTCTCGATTCCTCAACATTCATAAATCTGTCGTGTATGCGCGTAGATTTCTCTGACTCATCACGTGGCCGACATTCAATATTTGATTTATTTGATCGTGCCACGTTTTCCTAGGTCTATATATATTTTTTTTTTTTTATCTAAACAATAAAATAACAAAAGTGACTGGCACAAAACAAAGCGTTGAAGAAGAATGAAAGAGACACCTACTCTCAAGTGATACTTAACATCGGGGAAACCTGACATGGCATTGAAAGAAGAAATATTAAATTTAAAAAGTAAAAACAATTAGTCAACGTTTACATCGCTCTTATTCAATATTAACTTTGACTAATATTAAAAAATTATTTCTTATATGAAGAAACAATGTGCAAAGATAGAAGGGGTAGTAGTAATTGTTATTAATTACGATTAGGGATTGGGAACATTTTAAAAATGAGGCTTGTTATATATAATACGAGTAGTTCAATTTATGTGTTGTGCAATCGCATTTAGATAATTTATTAAAAACATTATATTTACACAACATATTTTAAAAATATTATGACATAACCATATTGATTTTAATGTGATTGATTATTTTATTTTATATTTTCAAAACTATATTATAATAGCACAAAAAATGTTGTTTTCAATGTTTTAATGAAAATATTTTTTTACAGAATACGGTATCGACAGACTGTATGTCGATGGTAGCTAACCTGGCGAAACCAGTCCATGTCGAAATAAGAACAAAAAGTGAAAGCAGTTATTAAGAATAAACATCGTTTAATTGAATTATTATTTAAAATGAACTTCCATCGAGAAATTTCAGTAAAATCTTTAGATTATATTAAAAAAGGGTTTTATAACTTGAAATGTATGAACTAATACAATATGTAAAACAATAAAATTAACATGAATGTAACTTACATCATTACAATTTCGGGATCTTCCTCCAATTTTCGAATAAGCTTTTTTATTCATTGAATATATTTGGGTCTATTTTTTGTTTACAAATAGATTCCTTTTAGCCGCATGAGAAAACTCGACTGAAAGAAACTTTCGATTTGAAAGCCGTTCATTCGGGATTCAGGATTCGGGTCTAAGGTTCCCTGTAGGATTCCTTTCCGTGTGTATAATACCCTTAGAGCTTAAGTGATACCAGAATGAACATCAGTGTGAATAATTGAAGTCAATGCGTAGATCAAAAAAAACTGGCCAGAGTTAATTCACTACACACATTTGAATGTTTCAGCGTCTTTTCAACACAAAAGACTATCGTGAAACGTCACCATTACTTTAAAAACTATTCAAGTACACGTAATTTGATTTCTTCTTCTTCCTATTTCCAGTCCACTTCTGGACAAAGGCCTCCTTCATTCGCTTCCATGTCACTCTGTCCTGTGCAGACTGCATCCAGGTTATTCCGACGTGTCTGTTCAGATCATCCTTCCACCGTGCTTGCGGTCGCCCTGCACTTCTCTTTGCCGTCCACAGTCTCCAAGTCAGCATTCTTCGTGTCCACTTTTCATATGAGCTTCTGGCTACGTGACCTGCCAATTGCCATCCTTAAAAACCGGAAAATACCGATCAACCTGAAACGAAAAGTCTATGAAGCCTGCGTTCTGCCAGTTGGTACTTGTGGTCTTGAAACTGTTACATTGTCCAAACAAAGGGGCGAGAAACTACGAGTGACCCAAAGAACCATGGAAAGAGCCATGTTAGGAATAAGCGTAAGAGACAGAGTCAGAAACGATACGGTGAGAGAAAAAACAAAGGTCGCTGACATCATCCACCGGGTGGCGACTCTAAAATTTGATTTATATACAAAAAATCAAACATCACGCGTTACGTTTCTACTACATGTGACCCAGTTTAATACCGGATTAGCAAAAACAAAAAGTGAATATTTTTTTTGTTTTACGTCTTATCCTTTTGTATTGTTGACCGGTTCCAATAATCTCCGTATATTAACTGGGCCTCCTTCTCCCTGTCAATGCCAAATGAGCTTTAATGATATTTTATCTTCTATTTCACTTACTATTGTGGTGGATAGTTTGGCCGACTTTTTGTAGTTTCCAGGATCGCCGGATGTTATAGTTATAGAAACAATGTATGTGGAGATACCTTCCTTGACCCTATTATCAGGTTGATAAATAAACTTATGTTTAATTTTGCCAAAGTTTATTTTTATTAGATTGCATTCGTAATAATTCGTCAACCTGTTGACATTATTAAGTGTTACATTGTAACACCTGATGATGTCAACATAGGTTGACGAGACAGCTGGCGCAAATAAAATATGTGATACATAAACAAAGATTTACAATTTAACAATTAATAATGTCGAAGTATCATTGGGTTTCGGCCAAAACAATGGACTATTTAATTAAATAGTTAATTGGAAGAGCCATTCCTCCCGTAATATCATACCTCCATGATAATATCTGATCGGTTCTTCATTACACCCCCTGCAAACCTTCCAACCCTCATCACGGTAGTAAGATAAATGTTTGGAGCAGGGTTCAGCTTGACCTACATGGAAATTAGCGGTGCAAGTAATAAACTGACGCCTTTCCAACGGAAATTTAACTCAAGTTTTATAGTAAAAATATACCTTTGCAAACGAACTACAATATATTGTGTCGATTTTTGTACAGTACAAACCGTACCGCGAACATTTGGAGACTAAGCTAATCGAAAACACGGCGAGTTCTATTTCAAAAGTGGTGTTACAATATTTGGAATTTCACTAAAATAATTGTCCAGAATTATTGTAAATTAGCAGTACGGGATTCTGAGCATTTTGCAACTACGGTGGAAGGATGATATGAACAGACACGTCGGAATAACCTGGATGCAATATGCACAGGACAGAGTGACATAGAGGAAGACTTTGGAAAACGTGGCACGATCAAATAAATCAAATATTGAATGTCGGCCATGTGAGGAGTCAGAGAAATCGACGCGCGTACATGACACGATGTATGAATGTTGAGGAAGCGAGAGTAATATGTCAGGAAAGAAAGGTGTGGCAGTACATTCTTTCTGCCTACCCCTTCGGGGAGACGGCGTGGTGGTTAGTTAGTTAGTTTAGTCAGAGTGACATGGAAGCGAATTGAGGAGGCTTTTGTCCAGGAGTGGACGGGAATAGTATGAGGAAGAAGAAGAAAAAGAATATGGTAAATTTATTAAAATAATGACTTGAATTTGTTTGTCCCTAAAAAATATCTCCTACAACGGCAACATAGATTATTTCACCTGTCACTGTGTAGAACCAATCTATCAAAAGTAACGACATTTGTGGCAGAGTCGTAAGAGCTTTGACTACCATGCCGAAGATCCTGGATTCGATTCCCGGCGATGGCAGTGTGATTGTCACACAGTCTTTGGTCTGGTGTAAAATTCACGTGATAATAAAATGGAGATAGATCAGCTACCTATTACATGTCATGAGAATCAATACAATAGGTATACAATTGTATGAAGAAATTAGATTCGAACTTTACAATTGTACACAGAAAATAGAGCGGACTTTCTATTTCTCATGTACACACTGCCGGCGACATGGTACAACAGTGAAGTACCTTAGCAGACACAACTCATCCCACACTTATTACCACCACCACATTACCCTGAAGATGGAGACTGCAATGGTCTCCGAAACGTCGGTCGAGAAGGAGAAATCACACGTTGTTACCCAAAATCGCACAAAACATAATAATATATAGTTAAAAACATGATGAGAATAGAGAAAATGTTATTCTAAATAAACTAAATAACTAACCATCACGCCTTCTCCCCGAAGGGGTAGGCAGAAAGAATGGACTGCCACACTTTTCTTTCCTGACATATTTCTCTCGCTTCCTCAACATTCATACATCGTGTCATGCACGCGCTTCGATTTCTTTGACTCCTCACATGGCTGACATTCAATATTTGATTTGTTTGATCGTGCCACGTTTTCCATTTACATCATTCTTTCTTCATTCATTCTTTCCATATTTCCAAACCATCTAAATGATCCTTTCATTATTTTGTTCATGACACCATCATTCGCACCGCATTCACTTCTTATATTTTCATTCGACACTCTATCATACAGAGAGTATCCACACATTCGTCTAAGAAATCTCATTTCTACTGCATTTATTCTACTTTCATCCTTCTTTTTCCAGTTCCATGCTTCGCTTCCATACATAAGGGTTGGTAGATGAACACCATTGTGCACTGCCATTCTAGCTTTTTTGGATGGGTTTTTGTTTGCGATAACAACTTTAAGTGCACCATTCACTTTGTTGCCTGCCCCAACCCTTCTTTCAATATCTCTCTCCACTCGCCCATCTCTTGTAAACATACTACCTGAATACACGAACTCAACTACTTGCTCCAAATTTTCACCATTCGCGCTAATGTTGCAGACTGTCATGGTTTCTTCCTTTTCAAAAATCATTACCTTGGACTTATTAACATTCATCATCAGATCATTTCGCATGCATACCTCATACATACAATTCACCAGGACTTGTAGTTAATGCTCGTTGTCTGCAAGTAGGACAGTGGCATCCGCATACAAGAGACAGCTTACTGACACTCCGCTTATTTTGGCACCTACATCCAAACCTTTCAGCTCTTTCATACATTTGTCCATATACAGATTAAATAACCACGGGGACATTACGCAAATCTGTTTGACACCTTTATTGATATCAAACCAGGCTGTAAGATCCCCATTTACTCTGACACTAGCAGTGCTTTCCGTGTATAGCGACTTAATTGCCGTGATCAGTTTTGTACTTATTCCATATTCAGACAATATTTTCCGCATCTTTTCTCTATTAAAGTATTGTACATTAAATCAATTTAATTGAAAAAACATTATTCTGTCAAATTAAAATGGGGAATAGTCATTCATATCTTTCTGTATGGGTAATGATGACATACTCAGGTATTTGAACAACGTGAAAACAACGAAACAACCATTTACGTGCAGCTGATGCACGCTGCTGAAATTCCGATGTTGTGAGCTATGAGAATACCACATATGCTTAGTCAACGTTATTAATAGGTTGTGTTCGTTATGATTTGCGCCCACGAACGTTTTCCCGCAAGCTTTAAAAGCTCTTATTGTCATGCGCTAATCAGAATTTCCTCAGAGCGCGGCTGTTTTGCATACAAGACGATTTTCCTGAATATTTTAATTAACTTGAGTAAGGAAATATTTTGATTGCTATCAAAAGTTTTCCTGCTATGTAATAAGCTTTTAACCCCTTACTGCATGATTTTTTTTAAATTAGTAAAAAAAATATATGATGTGCAAATGTCCTGGCTGCGAAACGTGAGGGAGTGGACCGGCATCCGAAGTGTTGAGGAGCTGTTCCGAGCGGCGCAGGACAGGGACAGGTTCGCCGAAGTGATCGCCAACGTAGGGGGGACCCGACAGGGCACTTGAAGAAGAAGAAGAAATGATGAAAAAAATGGACTCGTATTTTTTTATTTAAAAAAAAAAAAATCCTATATAAAATACAAAAAAATATTTCTAGGTCTTCCCCATTTTATCTCTAGATTTTACAGAATATTATCCATAATTTAATATAAAAGTGATCATTTTATTACTTACCTAATGAAAATAATAGTAAACCAGTGTAATATAATTATTTATAGCGTTTTACAAACAAACAAAAAATAGCACTTTTGAATGTCACGTTTGTACAGAAAATCATAAACCGACAGTTGGAAACAGTCGAACGCACATCTAGTATAACCAGAGACATCTAGCAAGAAGTTTGACAACAAGTAACGCGGATCATAGATAAAACTTTAGTATTATTGCTAGAAGCAAGACATATTTTATTATTTTGTTGTTTTTATGGCGAAAGATTATTTTGGAACATATATGAGCCAATATGCGGTAAGGGGTTAAAGGCATATTTATATTGTTTAACAAGTTTTAACCGGCTCAAGTGGAGTTCGGTGATATGGAGTCTCCACGAGGCGAGATACTCGCTCATGTTAGATAGGGTTCAGAAAAAGTTTCTGAGATATCTCTACATGAAGGAATTTGGGAGCTATCCATGGCTTTATCCCACTGTATTCCTCTTGGGCATGTTGGGGACCAATACTTTACAGATAAAGGAGGGATGGGTGCACACTTACCCATTTCTTCAAACTTATCAGGGAATTCTTTGAGAATTCCGTCATCTTGGAGGCTATCCATCTTTATGTTCCAGATGGTTATCTTCGACAGCGTTAGCACAGACTGTTTTATCTCCCAGCATACAGAACCAACCTGCCTCTGGTGATGTCGGTGGAAAGAGCAATCAAACTGCTGAACATAATCGCTTCGGAGATCGACGTCTTTCATATTCGTGAAAGTACGTTCAGAAGACAAATACTCTTGATTTTGGAGTGTCTTGTATTTCTAATGTCAAACCATCTCTCATGCGTTCCTGGTTTTATATATCTATTTTATTTTACCTGTTCTCGATAGATGTCTTAAACTAAAATAATTATTTGTTATATCTTTTGAGAAAATAAACTGATTTCATTTGATTTGATTTGATGAACATATGACAATCACAAAAAACGCGCTCAGAGGGCCACTAAGATGGTTTGGACATATGGAACGAAAAGATATGGGAAGAATGGTTAAAACTATATATACAAGTAATGTGAATGGAAAAAGATGTCTAGGAAGGCCGAGGAAAACATAGCATGACCAAAATAACTAAATAATTAAAGGCGCCCATGTTCTTAAGGAGGAACAATCGACGAGCGTGCGTGTCATGGTATGTGAATGTAGAAGAGGCGCGAGAGTTTATGTCTGCCTACCCCTTTGAGTGTTAAGTTCCCTGTGTTCCTGTCCCTAGTTTCCATGACTGTTTTCTCTATTTACTTAAGATTTCTTTATTTCTTTCATCATTCCAAGTTTTCTCTCCCATCCCACACTCAATTTTATAATAGCCCATAAAATCATGTACCATATTTTGCTTTGTTTTGTTAGATTGGGACATAGAAGTGGATTGAAATTAAACTGGATTAAATGTGGCCTATTTACCCTTTTGCTTTTTTTCTGGAATGGTGCATTCTCCAGCTAATGTAAGTCCTGCGTAGATGGGGGCGGGCCTAGGGATTGTTTGAGCGAAGCTGACGAAGGGGCGCCGCTGCGTTCTATAACAGCTTCGGGTAAGCGGCGGGTAGCCTTCTATGTCTACCCCTTTGAGTACGGGGTAATGATTAGTTAGTTAGTTAGTTCAAGAAAATAATTCAAATGAAATGTGTTTTTTTTTTCCAAAATAACATACCTAAATTATTATTGTTCTTTAGTATGATAATTTTATTAAGGTATCCCTTAGTATCTTGTGGTTATGCAATGCCTATCATAAAGAGTAGTTTTTCATGAATTTACATAGAGTTTCAGCCAACACATCACACACGAGTCATGAATATTGAAACAAAAGAAAATGACTTCATTTTGCCTCGAGAATTTTTTGCGATGCTTTGCGGTCTACTGTGGATTTGAAATGCAAACTTTTTTGATCAAAATGATTCCACAAAGAAGCGCCCACATCACACATGCAGCGCTCTAAGTTAGACCTTAATATTAAAGGCTTCTCGGAATCAGGTATTCTAGCTCGCCTTGCGCCATTTGTAAAATGTCTGCTACCAGACACACAATATAACAGTAAGCAAGCATTATACTTTTACACATAATTTACGGTATAATTATTTTTAATTCACAATAAATTAATCAATTTTCTTAATTTACATATTAAGCACTCACTTTGTGATTGGAAATTATAAATTAATAAATATATAAAGTTTAATTTTCGTGTGAAACATTCACTTTGTGGTAAAACATAAATTTTTTAATATTATTTATATTTAAAATATATCAAATATTGAATCTCGGTCACGTGAGGAGTCGGAGAAATCGACGTGCGTGCATGACAAGATGTATGAATGTAGAGGAATCGAGAGAAGTATGTCAGGACAGAACAGTGTGGCGTTCCATTCTTTCTGCCTACCCCTCCGGGGAGACGGCGGACACTGCCCGTTTAAAAGCAGCAGACATTATAATTTTTAATTAATTCTTACGAGTGGTTTCGGATTTTTTGTTAGATGTATAAATGATCACAATTATGCTAAAATCACTCCTTTCTTTTGTAAAGGAACGCTCGAACGCGAAAAAATAAGTACCGGCGGACACTGGTCCCATTTGGCAAAAATATGGACTTAGGGGTCAAACTCCGAATTTTGTCCTGATTTTTTTAAATTAGGTCCTTTGTGTGATTCCAACCCCCTTTTACATTTGAACTTTTTTTGATATAACTGCTAATTTCAAAGAAAAAAAATGTTGTTTTTTTTTTGTCCGAAACCGCTTTATACTCGTAACAATTAATTAAAATTATAATGTCTGCTGCTTTTAAACGGGCAGAGATATGAAGTAGATGTCGTAACAAGTAATGTAGAAGATTATGCCCTCTATAATCCTTACTAAGTTTGGTTTTGACGTATCCACCTGATTCCGAAATAATTGAAAAAAATATAAGTCGACCCCTAAGTCCCTGTTTTTGCCAAATGGATCCAGTGTGCGGCGTGATGGTTAGTTAGTTAGTTAGTTAGTTTTAAAATAAAATATAAATAAAAACACTGCACTTTGTTTTTCACCACTACTCGGTTATTTTAATTACCGACTAGTTTCGCTTGTACCCAAGCTTCCTCAGGGCTTTGTTATAACATGAATGAATTCCTGTTATAACGAAGCCCTGAGGAAGCTTGGGTGCAAGCGAAATTAGTCGTCAATTAAAATAACCGCATAGTGGTGAAAAACAAAGTGCAGTGTTTTTATTTTTATTTTATTTTAAATATATGTAATTATAAAAAGTATGTAATGTTTAATAAACACTTCGTATATTATTTGTCTTTTTCTTTTGTATATACTTTGCAAACACTAACTTTTAAAACAACTTTTTAACACTAACTTTTAAAACAATTAAAATTAAATATCAAACATGTTTCGGATCACCCGGCCCTTGTACAGATTTATCACACATTCGTCTAATTTCTACTGTATTTATTCTACTTTCATCCTTATTTTGCCAGTTCCATACATACGGGTCGTTACAAGAACACCATTGTGAACAACCATCTAATTTTTAATCGTTACAACTATATTTTGATGTGAAATTTGATGTTGAGTGAAATTCAAAGAAAATAATATTTTAAACCAACCTCAATTAAAAACCAGTACCAGCTCTACCACAGATTGAAATCTTTTGAAATAAACAGGGTGCCAAAATAGTATTCCAATATGCAGCACCCAAAAAATTATCCCATATTATAATTGGCCGCTTTAAAATTTTAATTTATTGACGAAATTCTTCTTCTGGTGTATTCTCAGATCCCCTAGACGTTGGCGATCACTGCAGCGAAATCATCTCTGTTCTGCGCCACATGGAGCAGGTTCTCAACTCTGCTCATTCCTGTCCATTCTCTTATTTTCTGCAGCTAGGACAACTGCCTTCTGCAAAATTCCCGATATCCTTGTCTTGTCTATGATTATCAGCCGAAGCAGGTGGTTTCTTTCTTCTACTCAGCACATGACCCAAAGATATCATTAATATATAAAAATATTAATAATTTTTTTAAATGAAACATTCCTTAAAATCGTTTTTATTTGGTAAGTTTCATTTGTTCCTCTTTTACATGTTTCTGTAAAATATTTCCAAGTAACCCTCAATTACCAAAATGAATAAAAAAATTATTTAAACTTAAGTTCACTTATTCATTATTTTTTTATAGCGGTGTAAAATTCCGTATTACATATGAATTAATGCATTTGTTTCTAGAAATCATCTTATATTACATATTATAGAATTGACAAATTACGCTTTGCAAAGGGATTTTAAAATATTGATAACGTTTTAGGTAAAACATTTGATAACATCTCAGCAGAGCGAAATCTACCACAGCCATTAAATATAATAAAACTTCTAGAAAATGCACGTTTTCATTAACAATCAATATTATTTAACATTTTGATAATTTTTCTAATAATAAAATAAAGCATCACATTGAGCGAAACGGCTGTCGCGACAATTCCATAATAGTTAAATCAACATCACAACATCATCAATATTATAACAGAGATATTAAACAGTTAATAATGTTGAAAAAAAAAATTTTGGTAAAACAATAGATCATTTAAAATACAAGTTTTTTTCCTGAATTCCTTTTTTTTTCTTTTAATCAAATAGTAATATGTCTTAAACAATGTTCTTTGAAACTATATTATCAATTGAGCTTTGATGAAAAAGTTTTTTCTAGATGCTTTATTATATTTTATGGATGTTACACGTTTGAGTTTGTCAAAATGTTACATTCAATCTACATTTTTGATAATGTACGGCGATATGTCACTCCTATAATACGATGTAATGTACTTGAAAAATTGTATTGAATATTTAAGCTTCATAACGATTTTTTTCTTTGCTTTTTATTACTATAACTTGTAAAACTTTCATTTCCATTTCTATAAAGTGATAATTTCTATTATATTATAAAACTCCCTCGTGGCAAAGTTTTACAATACATTTTTAGTGTTAAATAGAAACTCACAGTAAAAACTGAGTTTAAAATTTTGTAATAAAAAATGGAATCAAAGTGTACTTTCCAGTACAGCTCTATTTCCAAGTTAGCCGATTTGAAGTTCGTTCGAGAGAAATTTTCGAACTTTGTTTCCCAACTTCCAAATACCTTCCTTAATTAAGTTAGAATGGTTAAACAAGCACCATTTTGTTTAAAAAAAAGTAAGGTACGTACTTTCTCCTTAAAATATGAATATCGCATAACATACGTCTATATTTAATATTCGTCTTCTTCTTTCAGTTCCTCTCCTATCAAAGATTGAACAATATCTAGTTAAGTCTAAGCTATTTTTATTTTTGATACATGGGCTCTATTAAGGGATACCGTGCTGCAACTATGCAAATATCGTAGGTTTTCTAGCCAGGAATTTCTTCATCAGCTGAATCTTTGTTTTAAGTTTATTTAAATTGGATAATTACTATTATTATTTTGTTGAATCGCTCTTTGCATCATAAAAGCGCTAGTCAAATTGTATAAAGGGGCTATAATAAGCCATTTTATTGTTACGTGAATTCTACACCAGACTATAGGCAGTGTGACAATCACACTGTCATCACCGGGAATCGAACCCGGGACCTTCGGTGTGGCAGCCAAAGTATTTACCACTTGGCCACGAAGGTCGTCAATGAATAATCAGTTGCAACATTTTGTATCGATCTTTTTTCATAACGAAACACATTTTGTTTTAAATACTATTTTAGTCCAATGTTTTGGCCGAAACACTATGATGCTTCAACATTATTACTATTAAAATTTATAACACTTATAATACCACAATTCATTTTAATTCACTGAGAATGTCGCGACAACTGTTTCGCCAATCGATGTTGGCATCATCAGGTGTTACAAAAAAACTCATTTTTTTGTAACATCTGATGGTGCCAACATCGGTTGGCGAAACAGCTGTCGCGACATTCTCAGAGAATAAAAATTAATTGTGACATTATAACAGTGTTATAAATTTTAACAGTAGTTCTATTTTAAAATTCGTTATCTTCAGTTGTAATTACATTATATTGATGAAGAGGAAGTGACATGAAGAGGAACTGTACAGGGCGCCAAATATTGCAGATACGGTCCTGTTGAAAATATTACTCAAATCATCTGTAATGGCCTCTCCAGTGAAGATCTCAAGAGATAATGATCTAAAAATATCTATTTTTCATTAAGCTGGGAACGTTCATTCACTGAAAGCACGAATCCTAAAGGAATTATAAATACAGGACCTTCAACTCGCTACTGACGATCGTTAAATTTAATTAATAAAACTTGTTAAGGAATAAAACCAAAAAAAAACATGTATTACTTTCAAATATTTACAACGATTGTTTATATCTATTACCAATTTTTGAAACCAATTACCAGAAATAGAGGAAGACCGAGGAAAACGCGGCACGATCAAATAAATCAAATATTGAATGTCGGCCATGTGAGGAGTCAGAGAAATCGACGCGCGTGCATGACACGATGTATGAATGTTGAGGAAGCGAGAGAAATATGTCAGGAAAGAAAAATGTGGCAGTTCATTCTTTCTGCCTACCCCTTCGGGGAGATGGCGTGATGGTTAGTTAGTTAGTTACCAATTTTTGACTAACTGGCATCAACAGACTGGTTTTAAATTGTGTTTTCAAGAAGATTACTTTCAGTTTTTACTCATTTGAAATATGATTATTACTATAATAATAATAATAATAATAATAACTTTTTTTTTTTTGAATAGAGGGTATTAGTTGCAAACCTGGCAAACTCCATCATTAGATGTTTTGAGTAAATCGCAAAAAACTGATACGCTAATAAAATGCGCATTTTTACGATATTTATTTTTTTCATCTCAACCAGTTAGTATTTTAAAAGTAATCAGTCATGAAATAATCATCATTGTGTTGATAATTAAAGTAAAATAATGAATTTCATTTTGGAGTTTGCCAGCTTTGCAACACTCAAGTGGAGGTTGCTATGTTTGCAACAAACCCTATATTTTAATTGCAAAAATCTTCAGAATGAAGCCGAATGTGAAACTGAAAATCGATAAAAAATTTGTGCAAATGTATTGCACAAATTTCGATAAAAAATTTGTAAAAATTTGTGCAAATAAGACCCAATTCATATCTCACTTTTGATTGTTGGTGGAGTTTGCTGGGTTCGCAAATAATACCCTCATATAGCTCTTTATATAACTACAACGTGAGCTAGATCGATGTAGCTAAAGGGTGAAAAAAATACCATAAAATGTAATACAACAAACAAACCATCACGCCGTTTCCCTGTAGGGGTAGGCAACGAGAATGGACCGCCACATTACTCTATCCTGGCTTACATATCTTGCTTCTCCACATTCATACAGCGAGTCATACACGCACGTTGATTCTTCCGACTTCTAACATGACCAATCCTTAAAATTTGATTAATTTGGTCATGCCATGTTTTCCTCGGTCTGCCTCGACTCCGTACTGCATTTACATAATTAACGTATACTTTCTTAAAAATTATTACTCCATCCATGCGTTTCATAAGTCCGAACCAACGCAGCGATCCTTTCATAATTTTGTTCATAATACCTTATTCTGCTCTACATTCCTTTATTATATCAGCATTTGAGATGAAAGGGTATTGCCAACATCAGATGGCGAAACAGCTGTCGCGACACTATCAGTGAATAAAAATAAATTGTGATATTATAACAGTATGAGAGTAGTGATGTCAGGAGTTCCACTAAAGAACACCAAGGAGTTTGTCTACCTCGGGAGCAAAATAACATGGGACGGTCGGTCTAAGAGCGAGGTCGACAGCCGTTTACATAATCAAATAATATAGACCTAAAACTGAGAATACTCCTCATCAAGACCTATGTATGGAGTATCTTGATGTACTGCTGCGAGACATGGTGCCTATCCGAAAGAGATAAGCGGAGACTAGTGGCTTTTGAGATTTGGTCCTATAGAAGACTTTTAGGAATTTCCTGGAGAGGCCACATCACGAATGAGGAAGTTCTTCAAGGAATCGAAGGAGGAAGGCACCTGCTCAGGACCTTGTCCGAAAGGCGTGCAAGATGGATCGGCCATGTAATACGTCAAGAAGGTCTCTTGCATGCCATAATGGAGAGTATGACCGAGGGGACAAACTCTAGAAGACGCCCACGCCGAGAGTACCTGGAGGACCTGTTGGTGGACGTGCGCTGCTCATCATATGCAGATTTCAAAAGAGCCGCACAAGACAGGGAAGAATGGAAGAGAAGAATAGAAGAAATTGCTGCAAACCAATCCCAGGATTGAAACTTTCTAACTAACTAACAGTGTTATAAATTTTAACAGTAATAATGTTAAAGTATCATAGTGTTTCGGCCAAAACAATGGACTGTATAAATTTATTCTTTTCAAATTTCACAATTCATCAAAAGGTCTCCCTTATTGCGTTCTTAATAATTGGTTAACCTTTAAATAGTTTGTATTTTCTTTACGACCTATAAAATAAGTGACTGAAGTCGTTTTTCACTCTCTCTTTCTATAGTATTGAGAGTTCTATCATTTTAAAAGGTCAAACGCCAAGGTGAGATATCACATTAACGCCACTGGCGCCCCCTTAATGCCGGTATTCGGTATTCTATTAAGTTATTATTCAACATGATTTGCCTGTCTGTGTAGGCCTGACAAGTGTCTCAAACCTCAAGTGGAATCCGAAAGTGGATTACTAGTGCCTTTGGTAGTTTTTCACACTAATCTGGTAGTTCGTTTTCTTCAGTTCAAGTACTGATTTATTTCAAGAAGAACGAATTTTTTTAAATGTCAACGTTCATTCCATTCTCAGTTCTTTAACTTTTAAATTTAATTATATTATTCCAATCCATTGAATTGTTTAACATATTTAAATCATTTTCTGCTTTCGTTGCTACAATACATCCTTCTAAAAATATATTTTAGGTGTTTGCATAAAATTGATTAAAAATAAGAACTCTCTATTCACGTTACAAAATTCGTATATTGTATTACTATGTATTATTATAGTTTAAAATGTCTGTATTATAAAAAAATATATAAAAATATGAAATTTCAAAAAACAAAATTTAGTTCTATTATAGATTTTACGAAAAACTTAAGGCGTAAACACTGTGGAATTCCATAATGACGAATTTTTATGAATTAACACACTGTTTTTTCCACTTTTGAGTTTATTTTTTCGACATGTTTCGAAGGCAAGAAGTAATACACTGTTTTTTTTGTCTGTAAACAACAACAACAAACCGTCACGCCGTTTCGCAGGGGTAGGCAGAGAGAATGGATCGCCATACTGCTCTATCCTGACATATCTCTCTAGCTTCCTCCACATTCATACAGCGAGTCATACACGCCCGTCGATTCATTCGGCTTCTAACACGACCAACCCCTATTGAATACATTTGATTAATTTGGTCATGCCATGCTTTCCTCGGTCTACCTCGACTCCATTTAAATCGTTAACGTATACTTTTTTAACCATTCTTTCTTCACCCATGCACTCCATATATCCGAACCAACGCAGCGTTTCTTTCTTAATTTTGTTCACAATACCTTCTTTCATTCTTTATTCCTTTCTAATATCAGCATTTGAGATTCTGTCGTACATCGTTCTACCACACATACGTCTTAGGAGCCTCATCTCTACCGCATTTATTTTGCTCTCATCTTTCATTTGCCAGTTCCATGCTTCGCTTCCATACATAAGGGTTGGGACCAGAACTCCATTGTGAACAGCCATAATCGCTTTTTTTTTAAATACTTAACTTATTCAGATTCGTTTTCAAAATCATCCCCGTTAGGCTTTTTTACCCAGTAATATTAAAAACGGCTATCCGCGAGATCTGCAAGGTGGAGGATGTCGTGAGATGGGGCAGACAACGCAGAAGATACTTGAATGCGCACGTGCAGAGGATGGATCCTACCAGAATCCTCCAAGACCGCCGAAGAGATGGAGAGATAGATGGGAGTCAACCTCCCAAGAGAGGCCAGCCTGATTTCAGGAACAGACCAAAGGTCTATAAGGAAAAGAAGAAGAAGAAGAAGAATATCAAAAGATTCACCGTGGCCTTGTCACACAGCTCGGTGGGCTTTGGGAAGTGTCAGTTCTGAATAAAACCAATTTATAAGTATTAATAAAATATTCGCGCTTTGTTCGTTATTCATTGTCAACGCAAATAAGAGTATGAACGATTCCGTATTTAATTTGTTAATTAAGTTAATAAATCAAAAGCTTAATATTCCGACTTTGAAAGCTGCTTTCAGAAAGTACCGGAGATTAGGACAGTTGTATTCAAATTCCATTATTTAGGCGTTCAGCGAAACTGACGGTGACAGATGTACAATTCGCTAAAACATCCCCCGTTGTTGATGACTGCTCCCACCGGGCTGCGGTCCCTTCACACCCTTTGCGCCTCATAAAATATACGAATATTAACACTAGCATTCCGGATCCCGTCAATTTGACATATTCGACAAACAAAGTAGGATGAAAGTAGAATAAATGCAGTAGAAATGAGATCTCTTAGACGAATGTGTGGATACTCTGTGTATGATAGTGTCGAGTGAAAATATAAGAAGTGAATGCGGTGCGAATGATGGTGTTATGAACAAAATAATGAAAGGATCATTAAGATGGTTTGGGCACATGGAAAGAATGAATGAAGAAAGAATGAAAAAAAAATTATATGTTAACGATGTAAATGGAACCAAAAATAAAAGAAGACCGAGGAAAACGTTGCACGATCAAATAAATCGAATATTGAATGTCGGCCATGTGAGGAGTCCGAGAAATCGACGCGCGTGCATGACACGATGTATGAATGTTGAGGAAGGGAGAGAAATATGTCAGGAAAGAAAAGTGTGGCAGTCCATTCTATCTGCCTACTCCTTCGGGGAGACGGCGTGATGGTTAGTCAGTTAGTTAGTTAAGTAACAAAATAAATTATGCCTAATGATAATAAAAAATAATTTAATAGTCCATTGTTTTGGCCGAAACACTGTGATACCTTAATATTTTAAACTGATAAATTAAATAACTTTGTTTTATGTATCACAATTGTATTTTATTATACGCGACAGCTGTTAAACCTATGTTGACATCATCAGGTATTACAATAACATCAAATGTTAAATTTTCGTGATTTTTCGAACCTTTATGTGTATTTGTTCCTATGTCTAAATATTTTAATTAAAATAACGGATAGGAACTATTTATAGGAGAAAATATTAAAGGTGGAAAATATAGTAATAATAATAATAATAATAACAGTAATTAGAAGGAACAATTACACATAGTATAGAGTCAAAAACGATGAAACATAATCAATTAAAGACGATAAACAATAACAGGAAGTAGATTATATTAATAACATTACATTCGAAACAGCTGTCGCGTAAAATAAAATACAATTGTGATACATTAAACAAAGATATTAAATTTAACAGTTTAAAAAATAATTTGATACACAATTTCTTTATTATTATATATTTTAAAGGTTTCCACTTGTGTTTAACGTCGATCGGTTTCGGCAGCTTGCTGCCATCTTCGGGGCTGCCGAAAGCTGCCGAAACCGGTCGACGTTAAACACAAGTAGGAGCCCACTAAATTTTAATTAAATTAAAAAAAATTATTCATTATTTTAAATGAAGTTCTACCGAGAAATTTCAATTTAAAATATAAAATATATTATGTTTATATAACGACAGATTAAGTTACCATGAGGCCCTAAGTTTTATAAGAAAATAAAATGAAACACAACTTTTACAAACAAACTTTTCTCAATGTAATGTGAGCATCTGATGCTAAGATGAACAGATTGTCAGTCAGCTGTTTGTGATGCTGTGTTAACCGCTGACAGGTACATCCATACATCGTTACATGTTCGCTCGTCGATTTTTATTATTATTATATTAGATAAATGTATTGAATGCACAAGAGAGAGGACTACAGTTGTCAATGTAGTGTGCTAAACAGTTTTATTAATGGCTTTATAATCAATGCCGATAAATCTAGTGTTAACGTTAGAAATGCATCATTCAAAACTGTGAGCTATTAAAATTTAAAAAAATGTAAATGTAGAAATACATATGCCATGGAATATAATGAATTACAAACGTTGTATGTTCATGTTATCTTTTCCTTTAAAATAATTCAATATTGAATGAAAACGTATGTTGTCATTTAATCGCACCCAAAAATACACATTAATAAAACTTAGCTTTCACCATCTTTAAAAATATAAAATCAAGGTTATTTCTCAAAGACAACACAAGCAAAAAAAACATGTAATTCTCATAAACTATAATATTATTATTATTATATTGTTGTAACGCTCTTTACGTCATGACAGCATGAGCCAAATCGGTGTAAAGGGTATTATAGCTATCATAGTGATTCTCGTGACATGTGATAGGTAGCGAATCTACCGCCATTTTATTGTCACGTGAATTCTACACCAGACCAAAGTCAGTGTGACAATCACACTGCCCTCGCCGGGAATCGAACCACTCTGCCACGAAGGTCGTCGTAATATATATATATTGTATATTATATATTTTTATATATTTTTTGTATGCAAAAGCCATTTGCCAAATCGCCATTTTATTGTTACGGGAATTATTCACCAGACAAAAGACAGTGTTAGAATCACACTGCAATCGCCGCGAATCGATTCCGAAACCTTGGGTGTGATATTCACACTGTACCACGAAGGTCGTAAACGTCGTATCAAAAGAAATATGTGTGTGTGTGTGTTTTAAATGTGGGTGTGTGTGTGTTTGTGTGTGTGTGTGTGTGTGTGTGTGTGTGTGCTGTAATAGAATTTCATTCCTTTTACCGCTCCCATTCTTCCACTGACTTAACAAATACGGCATTTTAAATTTAGAACGAATATTTTTCCATTCTATCTCATCGCACTCAAGAATTCACATTCCGGGCAGTAATTACAATGCATTTGGTGTAGAATGCATCTCGACTCTCCCGAGCCGCCCTTGACATGCTTTCCCCCTACTCTCCCCTTAACCCACACTACTACAAGTATAACAAGACGAGAGGAGATATCATTGGTGCGCCTCGAGATTGGAATCACGGGCCACGTGACACGAATGCGATTCACAGTGACGTGCAAGACGACATACATTTTTATGCAATCAATTTTTTAAATATAAGTCAATTTTTAATGAATTAAAACACATTTTTGTCACTGTTGAGTTTACTTTTCACGACATCTTCATCGTAGTGAGAAATTTAATAAAACCAACCTGCCTCTGGTGATGCCGGTGGGGAGAGAAATCAAACTGCTGAACATGATCGCTTCGGAGATCGACGTCTTTCATATTCGTGAAAGTACGTTCAGAAGACAAATACTCTTGACTTTGGAGAGTATTGTGTATTCCTAATTTCGAACCATCTCTCATGCGTTCCTGGTATTTTATATTTATGTTTTACCTGTTCTCAATGATGAATTAAACTATAATTGTTGTTTGTAATATCTTTTGAGAAAATAAACTGATTTCATTTGATTTATTTTCGGATAATTTTAGTTAATATTTTTATTTGAATTTTTGTTGAAACTATAATTTGAAACGAGACAATAAAAACGAAAACGCCCGTTCATAATGGAGTTCTGGTTCCAACTATTATGAAAAATAAATTAATATAATGAAAACAATTTTTCTTTACTAATAATTCATTTCTACCAAGAAATTTTAATAATCAAACCACCTGATAATAAACTGATCTAATTTCGTGATAGTTTCTGGTTTACTTGCATTTGAATGAATAAAGGAACAAATTAGTTTCAAGCTCAGTCAATAGATGGCGCCCTAATCGGCCGTGTGTCTCCATTAGATCGAATATGGCGATCGCTCAGTTGTCAAATCACTCGTTTAAGTAATTCTGTTATGTTTCTCCATAAAACATATGTCAACAAGACATCATATGAAAGGTAATAATTAAATTTATTATCAGCATGTTTTTGTATGTTTAATGTTAAATTATCACGGAGTTACTTTCGATTAGTTGGTTTAGCTCATGTCTTGTATCAGATATATTTTAAGTATTTTTTATTGGAAGAAAATCTTGAATATGCGTTTATATATTATTTATTTAAGTCAAGATGGATTGATATACACTGAACTCCCCTTTTATACTTTTTTACACCAATTCCAAATAACAAGATGCAAAAAAACAGAAAATATATATCCAACATTAATTAAAGAACGCGTAACAGTAATTTGGAATTTCCTACATCACTCGCATACTACTCAGTACAATGATATCTCCAGTGAGGAAAAGGATGTTCTACCAAATGTGCATAAATGGATTCATCTCTTATAGTGAATATTTATTGTTACCTTTGATATTTTTTGATATCCTGACTTTATTTTAACTAACTAACCAACCATATCGCCGTCTTCTCGAAGTGGCAGGCATTGTGTATTTTTAATATGAATTACAATTTTATTTGAAATTTCGCTTAGCATCACGAAGTTCCGTTTATCTTACTTAATAATTTCGCAATGTTTTTTTCGAACTTTGTCAAAATGTTTTTAATTTTTTTAAATGCATTTTGACATACTGAAAAAAAAAAACATTGCGAAATTATTAGGTAAGTAAGATAAACAGAACTTCATGTTACTAAGCGAAATTTCAAATAATGTTGTAATTCATATTTTAAAAATTCATTAAACAACCTAGTAATAACAACCTAGTAACGCCTTTCTGTTGTACATTTTCAACTACTTAAAAATTTAAAAATTACTCTAAGCATTCTGTTTTAACGGTTTAATTAAGACACAGTTATAGAATAAAATAATTGATTATGTTTCTTTTGAAATTTGTTTTGCTGTTTTGCTGTTAAAATTATATTAGTTTTATCGTTTTTATAAAGAATTTTGACAGGTGTAAAAATAAAATTTTCATTTGTTCCAATGACAATTTGAATAATTTCTTCAATATTATTTTTAAGTTCTTGCTGGTAAAGTGCCTAATTACAGCTAATTTAAAAACGGTGGATACGTGTAACACAAATTAAATAAACAAAAAAGTCCGGATCGTCCATGTCAACATGTGCAACATCGAAAAAAACATTATGTGTTATTACATTATGTGCTAAATTAAAAAAAAAACGGTGGATTCGTGGAACATAAATTAAATAGACAATATGTGCACCATCTAAAAAGAACATTTTGTGTTAAATTATTATTATTTTGTTATTTTATTTTATTTCATTGTATTTTATATTATTTGTTTTAGATTTATTTTGTGGGTGTTGAACGATCGAAGTGTGCGCGGGAGATGCCTATTGGTGGCGATGAGGTTCGCAACCCATCACACCGCGTCTCCCGCGGGGCGAAAAGAGAAGGATGGAGTGCCGCATCAGTAAAAGTGTGACAGTCCATTCTTTCTGCCTACCCTTTCGGGGAGACGGCGTGATGGTTAGTTAGTTAGTTAGAATTAATCAATAAAATCGAAAATGGCCTTTCACAATTGAGTTCTGATCCCAACCCTTATGGATGGAAGCGAAGCATGGAACTGACAGAAGAAAGAGTGGAATAAATGCGGTAGAGATGAGATCCTTAAGATGAATGTGTGTTAGAACGATGAACGACAGAATCTCAAATGCTGATATAATAAAGGAATGTAGAGCGGAAGAAGGTATTATGAACAAAATTATGAAAGGATCGCTGCGTTGGTTCGGAAAGAATGATTATGAAAGTATACGTTAACGATGTAAATGGAATACGGAATCGAGGTAGACCGAGGAAAACATGGCATGACTAAATTAATCAAATTTAAAAGGTTGGTCATGTTAGAAGTCGCGTATGACTTGTTGTATGAATGTGGAAGAAACAGAGGTGTGTCCGGATAGAGTAGTGTGGCGGTCCATTCTCTCTGCCTATCCGGCAAAACGGAGTGATGGTTTGTTTGTTTTGGGAAGAAAATTATCTTTGTGAATAAGTTATCTTTAAAAACGTATTTGATAAATGGAGTTATAACAATCTTTTAGCGTAATTTCAAGGCTCATTACTTTCAAAAATCTGCGCCACTAGCAATATATAAAATGATGATCATTATGATAAATTGGTCCGGCGTAAAAATGTTACAGAAAACGATATGCTAAAGGGTCTGCTTTGGATGGATAAAGGGCTTTATGTATCCTTCAGTAAAATTATATCCTGGAGCAAGATTTCAGACACTGTTCGGGAACACGGTGGATCATTTATCATTGGCAAACATCACTAGAAAATGTACTCACGGTGCACAGTGCAGCGATTTTAACAAGCTTAGCGATCAAAATATTTCATTTCAATTTCCCAATATTTAAGTTCATAATAAAATAATTTAACGAATATTATAATGATTAAAATTGTGGTATCACGATATTAACCTTCGTGAATGGAATAAATATTTTTATTATTATTTTTAAGTATTAGATTAGTTATCAAAGATCTTTCATATATTAAAATATGCCTTCGTCTCTTCTTCTTCTTCTTCCTCAGCCTATTCCCGTCTAGTCCTAGGCAAAGGCCTCCTCCATTTGCTTCCATGTCACTCTGTCTTGTGCAGACTGCATCCAGGTTATTCCGACATGTCTGTTCAGATCATCCTTCCACCGTAGTTGCGGTCACCCTGCACTTCTTTTTGCCGTCCACGGTCTCTACGTGACCTGCCTATTGCCATTTTAGAGTTGCCACCCGCTGGATGATGTCAATGCCCTTTGTTTTTTCTCTCACCATATCGTTACTGACTCTGTCTCTTAGGCTTATTCCTAACATGGCTCTTTCCTTTCCTCTTATTCCACGAATTAATGAATTTTTGTTCTTACAATATTTTCAAAAATTTATCCAAAGGTGAATCCGCAACACAAAATGATGGCGAATATAGGAAAAACAGTAATATCAATTGAAATTTCTATAAAATTTCCACTTGCTTTAGTTCGACTTCGCCTTTATCTCTTACAACATGTTTTTATATGTTCTGAATTTAAACATTTTTTAAACTCTCACATTTTAAGGAATAGTCTTACTTATTTCAATACGGAAACGTCATCTTTAATTTTAAATTTCAGAATACTTGTGTTAAACAAAGCACTGTGCGACATCGCGCTTCATGGGTATAAAACTGAAAATTTTAAAGGAGTTCATGTACGAGTAGAAGAATAGGAGCATAAGCAAAATAATGTGAACACACATATTATGACTCTTCTGCCTGGAACATTCGATCTTGTCATATTGTAAACATTTCACTTATAAAATCTGTATTTGGGTCATAAAGTAATCGGTGTTTTGTAGGGAAGTGCGGGTTCAGTTGCAACAGTGTTTAAAATGATCCCCATGATGACAAATTCTTCTTTTTAAACCGTGGATATTATCAAATTCTAATATTACTGTCAAAATTTAAAACACTTATAATATCACAATTTCTTTCTGTCACTGAGAGTGTCGCGACAGCTGTTTCGCCAACCGATGTTGGCATCATCAGGTGTTATAATAAACTAAAGTAACAAATGAAAAGACTTACTATTTATAGGGCAAAAAACTCATTTGTGTGGTTAGTCATAGTAAAAAATTAAGTATGCGAAATCTGTCGACAAATTTTACAAACAAATATAACAAAGGTGGGAAAAAACTGATTAGAAGGGACAATTATACACACAAGAAAGGGTATTGTCGCAGTTAATATGGGTAAAGAAGCTACAAATAATAATATTATATGCAAACACAATAAAAGTGGGAAAACAGTAATTAGAAAGTACAATTATACATGGAATAAATATTCAATTATACATATAACAAGTTTTAATACACTCTTTGTTCAATTGTTGAAATTAAATTGATATTTAAGTATTAAACAGTTTTGTTACTACAGGTTGGCGCTATTATTTATTTAAAAAAAAAATCATCTTCTATAAGTTTTATATTTATGTCCTCAATAATACTAAAAATGCCTCCATAATATAAAAAAATATACATACTTGAATGAGTTTCTATTCTTGAATGCCGAGAAGTTTTGAAGGTATAATCTTCACATTGAAATTGTTTCGACTGTATCAAAAAAAATCAGTTATAGTAGATAATATATATATATTTTAAATATATTTATAATAGTTTAACAATGAAGGCCTTTGTAGCAGAGTGGTAATAGATATGACACGCTGAAGTTCCTGGATTCGATTCCTGGCAAAGGCAGTGTGAAAAAATTATGCTCTCTTTGGTCTGGTAAAATTCACGTGACAATAAAAATGGCAATAAACTAGCTATTTATCGTAATACTAAAAATGTTCAGTAACAGTTTAAATAACCGGTTGTTTTAAAAAAATGCATCTTAAGAATCATCAAAGATCTTAGACTTGCAGCAAATTAATCTCTACTATTGGAAATTCAAAAAAAGTTTAACATCACGTTTAACCAATAGAATAAAAATTGTTTTCCAAATAAGTACAAATCACAAGATATTAAAGCATAAACTCAGGTTTCCATTTCACTTCAATTTCTAAAGTGTGCCAACTAATCCATTAAAATCAATTTTGTTCACACGCTTGACATGTTTTGTTGTCTTTACAGAATGAATAATTTGGAACAAAATTTTCTATAACTCAAAGTATATATTAAGGTTAAAGCCATGAGGTAAATTCATCGCCAACAGAAATATTCGTTTATGCAAATCTTGTATGCAATGCATTCGGATCCATTCAGCGTACAAAAGAGTAAACATTTATGCCGTGCAATATAATATTTCCCCATTTCTGGGAAACACGCCAAATTACCCAAAATTTTGGCTGAATCAAGGGTTTCCATTTGCATTTACGGTTAAATTGCTTTTGCTAACTTGATAACATTTTAAAATACCAAAACAGTTTTAATAGTTATGACTGTAATTTTATTACACCTACTACAAGTATTTGTATACATTCAAAATGTTGTATAAAACAAAAACTGGTCCAAGTTAGCATATAAATTGGAGTGACATTTCCAGGCGTTATCTAGTAGTGCGTTAATGGCGGTAGCCTTTCACATTGCGTTATAAAAAGATCTTCCGCTTAATGCTTAAATCTAATCTTCATAGATGGCGCTGGTCTGTAAATTGAGACTGACATGTGAATTGTGGTGTTGGATATTAACATATATACAACTTCCAGGAGGGTGGAGAAGGATATTGAAAGAAGGGTTGGGGCAGGCAACAGAATAAATGGTGCACTTAAAGTTGTCATCGCAAACAAAAGCCTATCCAAAAAAGCTAAGATGGCAGTGCACAATGGTGTTCTTGTGCCGACCCTTATGTATGGAAGTGAAGCATGGAACTGGCAAAAGAAGGATGAAAGTAGAATAAATGCAGTAGAAATGAGATCTCTAAGACGAATGTGTGGCAAATCTGTTTATAATAGAGTGACAAATGCAAGTATAAGAAGTGAATGTGGTGCGAATGAAAGTGTTATGAACAAAATAAGGAAAGGGTCATTTGGACACATGGAAAGAATGAGTGAATACAGAAAGGTAAAGAAGGTATATGTAAACGGCGTGAACGGAGCTAGAAATAGAGGAAGGCCGAGGAAAACGTGGCACGATCAAATCAATCAAATATTGAATGTCGGTCACGTGAGGAGTCGGAAAAAATCGACGTGCGTGCATGACAAGATGTATGAATGTAGAGGAATCGAGAGACGTATGTCAGGACAGAACAGTGTGGCGTTCCATTCTTTCTGCCTACCCCTCCGGGGAGACGGCGTGATGGTAAGTTAGTTAAGTTAGTACAACTTCCAAAAATTTGTCAGATATGGTGGTCATAAGAAAGGTGGAATGCGGAATGTTGTATTACATAAAGCGTGCGCTTAACCCAACGAATGACAGGTCATAAGTCTTGTAAACACCTCGATCACCATATTCAGTTTCCAGTTTGCATCTTCGTCTCTATTGAGATAAAATTAATCCTTTTTTACACCTGTTTACAAAATAATAGTAATTATACGAAGTCGTTTTATTTTATCATATTTTAATTCTCGTATGTTCATACATCGAACAGATTCCTCGATTTGTCGAGTCACACCACTAAATTATTTGATCTTACGAATTTATAGTAGGCCATTCTTTCTGCCTATCCCTACGGAAAGACGGCGTGAAGGTTAGTCAGTTATAATATAAACTCGATGGTTTGGTCAGTTTTAACTGAGATTTTTTATTTAAACATAAAAATATTAATAATTGTTACAAATTTGTTTCAACTTGTAAAGGTATTCTCAAACAATAACATTGACAACAACATTCTCAAACAACATCAGTGAAACAAAGAACAAATTTGTTATAAGTATTTATATTGTTTGAATATAAATAAAAAAATTCTGCAAAACCGACCAAACAATCACGTTTTTATAATATTTTATATTTGAGTTTTACAAAATAAAAGCCACAACCATTAATAAGTTAGTTAGTTATTAGGTCATACATTAAGCTTCTGGATTATAACCTATGAAATAAGAAGAACAATGTATGATGGAATATCTAATGATGAAGTAAGAAAAAAATGTAAAGCGGATGAATGCGTGATAAATAAAATCAAGAAAGGGTCACTAAGATGGTTTGGACATATGGAACGAATGGATAAGGGAAGAATAGTTAAAAAGATATATACAAGTAGTGTGAATGGAAAAATAAGTCGAGGAAGGCCAAGGAATGCTGTTTGTAATGTATTTTGAGTAAATAAACTGATTTGATTTGATGACCAAATTAATCAATTACTGAAAGGCGGCCATGTTCGAAGTAGGAACAATCGACGAGCGTCACGATGTGTGAATGTAGAAGAGGCGCGAGAGTTATGTCAGGATAGAACAATGTGGCGATCCATCCTCTCTGCTTACCCCTCCGGGGAAACGACTTGATGGTTAGTTTAATAATTTGTTAAATTAATAATTTGTTTCTTCTAATTTCTTATTAAAATAAAATTGATTAATATTGTCTTCTTAATATTTAACTTAATTCTTGTATCAATTAATCTCAAAACGTGACTTTTTTATAATATTGATTAATACATCTGTTTTTTGAAGTTGTATTACATCTTCCTAGATTTTTTGGGATCTTAGGTATATTTGTGCCCCTTGGTATCTACTTCAGCTGTCATTTGAGGAGGATACTAAGAGACACAGATGTACCCAAGATCCCAGAGAGAATAGTTTGTATTACATTTTATATCAGTGACATGTTTCGTTTTTCTAACGCATTATTAAATCTGTAAATGCCATAAAATGGGTGTGTACGAAATATGTAATTGCCTTGTCATATTAGGTATACCTATATCTTCGTGATAACGGACGTTTTCATCAAAATTAAATATTTGATGAGTTTGTTTATTTTCGGTGTAAAATTGTAATGATGAAATAAAATCTAATCAATATTTTTTTTCAAAAGACAGCATATTCATATTTTAGGTAATCTATTTAATAATGACAAAAAAGTTATATGTTTACGATGTAAATGGAATTAGAAACAAAGGAAGACCTAGTAAAACGTGGCGCGATCAAATATTTAAACATTTAATGTCGGCCAAGTGAGTAGTCGGAGATGTCGAGTGCGTGCATGGCACGATGTATGAATGTTGAGGAATTGAGAGAAGTATATCAGGAAAGAAGAGTTCGACACTCAATTCATTCTGCCTACCCCTTCGGGGAGACGATGTGATGTTTAGTTAGTCAGTAATCTATTTGAGAATAGGTAAAATATCTATGAGATATGGTTCGACATTAATAAGACATTAATAAATCATTAATATTTGTCTTCTGAACATACTTTCACTAATAAATACAAAAGACGTCAATCTCCGAGGTGTTCATATTCAGCAGACTGCTTGCTCTTTTTACCGCTATCACCAGAGGCAGGTTGATTCTGGCGGCAGGTAGATAGAACAATATATCCTGGCGCTGTCGCTACTTTGCTATATTTCATATCGATACATGATGATGCTGACTTTTTAAGTGCCATTTTCGTGATATATTCACTTCAAGGAGCATGTTTAAAATAACCCCGTAAAATCTGAATAGGTCAAAAATGGCTATTTTTATACATGTCAGCCCATAATACTCGCAAAAAAGAAAAGGTTTCTATATCACTTGAAAACGTAAGAATAAATGCCGTGCTTGGGCTGAATTTTGAGTCAATTGATTGGAAAATACTATCGGATTAGTTACGGCGAGTGGGTATCGGCTCACTTCTGAAGAAAGTGGAATTTTCACGACCTCTGGGCCCGCACCGCACTATACCCAGAGGACAGACGCCTGAACGGAACCTTATGAGATGGGTTATTCGGGTCCTGTCAATACAGAATGGTTGCCAATAGTCCTGCCAATTGTTTTGAGTGGTGATAGCATTCTGCTTACAAAAAAAACCTTTTACTTTTCGTTTTTCTATCTATTTGTATATAAACACATCGTTTCCATTTCATTCTGATTACGCACGGTTTCTAAAGATCAACTGCATTTCTCTTGGGCAAGAAGGGTATCAATAGCTCGTAGATAAGATAAATTGCGATTACACTTACCCATTTCTTTTGAATTATTTTTGAAAAATTTTTAGAACTCTGCCAACTTGGAGAGATTTCACATTTAGGTTTCGGATGGGTATCGTGTGATTAATTTATTTCCCGAAATGCAGAACGCACTTACCTCTGGTAATGCCTGTTTAGAAAGCCAATCAAACTGTCAAACATGATGTATCGGCGATTTCGTTTTTCATGTAAATGAAACAAAATAATACTCCAAATATTGAAGAGTATACAACATTCTTAGTAGCATACTTGTTCTTGTGCTCCATGTTCGACACATTCATCCAAATTGAAGATTAAATTGTATATACGTAGGTTTGACGACCTTCATGACAGAGAGGCAAGAGCTATGATTGCCACACTTAAGGCCCAATGCCAGTGTGATTGTCTTTGGGCTGGTGTAAAATTCATATGACAATAAAATGGCGATGGATAAGCTACCTATCACACATCATCAAAATCAATAGTTGAAACTAACTTTCAGATAACAGATATAACTAACTAAAACTAACAAACCATCACGCTTTTTCTCCGGAGGAGTAGGCAGAGAGGATGAACCGCTATACTGCTCTGTCCTGACATATATCTCTAGCTTCCTTAACATTCATACATTGTAAGATGCATTGTTGTCAAATTTTCCGACTTTGAATATGGCCGCCTTTAAGTATTTGATTAATTTGGTCATACCATGTTTTCCTTGGTCTTCCACGGCTTCTTAATCCACTTACACTGCTTGTATACAACATTTTAACCATTCTTCTCTCGTTAATTCGTTCCATATTTCCAAACCATCTCAGAAATACTTTTTTAATTTTACTTATGATAAAATCATCTGCATTTCATATCTTCCATATTTCATCGTTTGGTATTCTATCATATATTGTTTTCCCGCACATTCTTCTCAGTTATCTCAGCTCTACGATATTTATCCTATTTTCATCCTTTATTTGCCAGCTCCAAGCTTTACTTCCTTACATAAAGGTTGGCACTAGAACTCCATTATGCACTGCCATCTTTGCTTGGATATATCTCTATTAGCAGTGATGACTTTGAGAGCGCCATTTATATTATTCCCGACACCGACCCTTTTTTCCATATTTTTCTCCATTTTTCTCTTGTAAAAATGCTTCCCACGTAGTTAAATACGGTAACTTGCTCAAATATTATCACTTAACATTATATTATAAAATATTTACATATTTTCTCAATTGTTGTCTTTTTTTTATGTAGATATAAAAATATTTTATGACATTCTAATATTTTTTTACGGACAATATTTTTATTACCACCCTTCGCCATTGGAATTTTCAAGTGAGATTTTTATCTCAGTTTTTTGATCTCCGATAATGATGCATGTTCCTTTCTAAGGTCTCCTTTCATCAAATTGCTTTCAAAGTCTCATCCAGACCACACGATGCTGCACCATTTTTATGCTCGACGAAATCTCTTCAAAACTCGCAATGAAATCCCTTTCAAACGTTTGTTTAAGCGGGTTGTTTGTTGGCCTTTCGTTATATTAAATAATAAATTTTATTTTCCCAATGCTTACCTATGCCGAGTAAATACATTTTTGAGGAGTCAACTGATAAATTATGTAAATAAACTTCAGCATATGTAAAGCTTATTAATTTAAATCATTTGAATTTCACGGTACTTCATCTTAGTCAAAGGGTACCAACGGGGGCGGTTCCGCCCCCATGAGGGCGCTCGAGCCTTTCATGAGGGCGGTAGCGGCACCAGAGTTAAATGGGGAGGGGGGCTTTCGGCCAGTCAAGTTTTAAATATATGTTTTGTGATTTATTTTTTAATATGTACACAATAATTGATCTAACTACATATTATATGTGTCATGCACGCGCGTCGATTTTTCTGACTCTTCACGTGGCCGACATTCAATATATGATTTATTTGACCGTGCCACGTTTTCATCGGTCTTCCTCTATTTCTAGTTCCATTTACATCGTTAACTTATACTTTTTACCATTTTTTCTTCAATCATTATTTCCATGTTTTCAAACCATCTTAATGATCCTTTCATTATTTTGTTCATAGCACCATCTTCGCACCGCATTCTCTTCTTATATTTTCATTCGACACTATCATACACTGATTTTTCTACACATTCGTCTAAGAGATCTCATTTCTACTGCATTTATTCTACTTTCATCCTTCCTTTGCCAGTTCCATGCTTCGCTTCCATACATACTGCCATTTTAGCTTTTTATGGATAGGTTTTTGTTTGCGATGACAACTTTAAGTGCACCATTCACTTTGTTGCCTGCCCCAACCCTTCTTTCAATATCCCTCTCCACTCGCCCATCTTTTGTAAACATACTACCCAAATACACGAACTCGTCTACTTGCTCCAAATTTTCACCATTCACGCTAATGTTGCAGACTGTTATGATTTCTTCTTTTTCAAATTTTTTTACCTTGAACTTATTCATATTCATCATCAGATCATTTGCATGCATACCTCATACATACAATATTATTTATGTAGGTACTTTTGATTCCTTGTTTGTTGAACCATAAAATTTTATTCCTGAAATCGAAAATATATATCCAGTATTTAACGGCATTCTTTTTCATTTGATTATTTGAAAATGGAACATTGGAACAGGAGACTTTCCTTCTAAGAAGTCTTTAAGGTGTTTTAAGCCGTATAAATCACTGAGATCTCCGAACATCCCGCCAAAACAGTTCAAAGTAAACTTTCTTGGCGCCAAAATGTATAGAGCGTGACTGCGATGGAGAAGGGGAGAGAAATTAGAGCAGGAGTGTGTCGGGAGAAAATAGGTTGCTGATGTTATATATATGAAGACACTTTCATTAATCTTTAGGGGAGGAATATAATACTATTTGATTTATTAATAATTCGTATTACTCATAACATTTGAGAAATATGAGTACAGTAAAATCTCCATATAACGGACCTCTATTTAATGAACGTCGGATATAACATCCAAGCAAGTTATTCAGAAGACCATGGATCGTTTTCGCACCACGTACACTCTATATAGTGGATAATACGCATTCACAAAGACGATAATTGTCGAAAATTGTACTTCACGATTGCGCTTCATTCGAGCTAGCTGTGGTGCTCATATGCCCGAAATCATATTTAAACAATAATGGCATAAAATTATCTATTAATTGAAGCTAATACCATAGACATAAACATTATTTAAATGTGTTTTTTTTTTTCATTTTGAAATTGTATTGTATACGGCTAAAATAACATATTTTATTTAGTGGATCGATTAAAAAAAATAAACCATTTATCGAAAAATAATATTTATTATTTTAGTACATAATTTGGGAATTTATTTCTTAAAAACAACATCGTCCAAATATAAACCCTTGCGTTCATGGCACTCATTTAGTCGAACATTAAAATTTCTTGTACACCCTGTATATGAAAGACTATTTGAAATATATATATATTATATTTTTTTAAGGATTAATTGTATCTCAATAGAGACGAAGATGTAAATTTTTCTGGAAACAGAATATGGTAGTCGAGGCGTTTACAGGACTTATGACCTGTCATTGGTTGGGTTAAGCGATCACTTCCGATCCCCGTTCCGCCCTTCTTACGACCACCACAATTGACAAATTTTTGGAACTTGTATAATGCTACTATTTTTAAAATAACTTCACATTTTGTAGGTCAGTCTACACTAGCGCCATCTATTAAGATAATTTTTAAGCATGCATAGGGTAAAAGTGGGATAGATGCCACACTTTTTGAAAAATACGATTTTTCGACAAACTTATGAATTAAACTATCTGATACTTATGTGACGTTTAGTTTACCTATTATATAATATTGTGCATGTGTAAAAAGTATAGTATTTATGGTATTTTTTTGTAATAAATTATTTTCGAAACCCCTATGAATGAGGATAGATGCCTACTCTATGGGATAGATGCCTCAATGTTATTTTGACTGGTGGGATAGTTGCCTTATGAAATCAGTTAAAACAATATTTTAAATGTATTATTTTATTTTGTCACAATTATGTCACAATCATTTTTGGCCCTTAAAACTAACATTATAATTCAGTTTAGCAATTTTATACCTAATATTTTATATGAAAGTTTTTTTTTTCATTTGCAAAAGTTTAGCCCGTTTACATTGATTACAGATATTCCTGTACAAAGTGCAACTCTTGAAGCCACTTCCTGCACATAATACGAGTACATTGTATCCAATCCACCTTAGATTTAGTTTTCCGGTAATTTTCAAAACATTCCACGCATTCATGGTCACTTTCTTCATCTTCATCACTATCTTCTGAAACTACTCTAGGTCTTTTTTTGACAGTAATGAAGTTATCTGCACTTCAGATAAGGTACGTTGTATGCTATTTTTGCATAACAAGCGTGGGTTGGCTTTACCTTTAACTTTATTTTCCTTTGCAGAAATATTTTCTTTAGTGGTCAGTAGGTACTGCAGCCGATTGCTTCCCTTTCTTGTATAAGGGCATATAGCGTTTTTAAGAACATCTTCGGTCCATATGGCTCTTGGTCTTGTTCTTCCAATTTTGCGTACGTATTTGCGTGGCATTGCTGGAAAATAAAAATACTGAATTAGTATGTGATAGATGCCCCTAAGGGCAACTATACTCACGAAGACCGGGGCATCTATCCTTTTTGGAGGGGATAGACGCCTTTAAATATATAAAATAGGCGGACTGGCGGAGATTGGGGTAGAGCTTTGTTATAAAGTCAAAATCGGCAGTCTAATAGTTATGCATGTCTCGATATGATAATCGTGGCATCTATCCCCCTGCGGCATCTATCCCACTTTTACCCTACAATTAATCCTTAAAAATGATTAACCCGCAATTTGTCTACAAGTATTTGTATACATTAAAAAAAAAATATTTTTTATATAAAGACTATTGTGTTTTCTTATACATATCTATCTGTTTTTAATTTATTCTGAATCAAAAGACTTTTTTAAATGATATCAATTCGTCAAACAAATTCGGATAAAAACGTAATGTAAATTTATAACACAATAAGCTATTATAGTTGCGGCCCTTGCTCGGGGCTATAGGGCTGAAGTTAGTCCCTTAAGTTACACATGTAAACACGGCATATATCAGTTGGCTATTCCAGGAATTACAGAGTTATTAAATTAACGTTGTCCCAAAACGAAAAGGACATAAATATGACTAATTGAAGTAAACTTTTGAAGGGGTTCTCCAACACAAGGTCTTTGACATTTAAAGGGAATTTTTGTTCAAATACAATTTCTTTATAATTGCGTTAAGTATTTACGTATGCTTTAATTATTTACAAGTCAAATTCACCCAAATACTAATGTAGTTTATTTAAATTTCTTAGTAGAATTACATTATTCTTATTCTTCTTGTCGATGTGCCATGTTGGGTCCTCCCGACGTTGGCTTGAGAGTGCATATTATTGTATTGCGCAGTTCTAATTTCATTATATTATAGATAAATAAATAATAAAACTATCCATTAACGTCGAAGCTAAAACTCTAGTGGAATAAAACTAAATACATATTATGGAGGATTTTTTATTTATTATTTTATACTCTTCGTTGTGTGATTTTTACTTAAGTATAAAAAATTCAAGTATAAGAAGGGAATATTGTGCGAATGAAAGTTTTATGAACAAAATAATGAAAGGGTCATTAAGATGGTTCGGACACGTGGAAAGAATGAGTGAAGACAGAATGGTAAAGAAGGTATATGTAAACGGCGTGAACGGAACTAGAAATAGAGGAAGGCCGAGGAAAACGTGGCACGATCAAATCAATCAATATTAAATGTCGGTCACGTGAAGAGTTGGAGAAATCGACGTGCGTGCATGACAAGATGTATGAATGTAGAGGATTCGAGAGAAGTATGTCAGGACAGAACAGTGTGGCGTTCCATTCTTTCTGCCTACCCCTCCGGGGAGACGGCGTGATGGTAAGTTAGTTAGTTAGTTAGTTAATTTAAATTTTTTTGTAGAATTACATTATTTTATTTCTTATTCATGTGTCATGTCGAGTCCCCCGACGTCGACTTGAGAGTGCATATTCTTGAATTGCGCAGTTCTAATTTTATTGTATTATATATAAATAAATACATAATAAAAAAATCTGTTAAAATATGTATTTAGTTATATTACACTTGATTCGTAATTTTGACTGATTTCGGAGGTTTGCTGACATATTCTGTTAACTTTCAAATATTGACGTCAGCGAGAGTCCGAAACCGGTCGAAGCTTAAAATCTAGTTTAATAAAACTAAATACTTATTATAAAGGATTTTTATTTATTTTTTTATACTGTTCGTTGTGTGATTTTTTCTTAAGTGAGCTTCCGAAACCGATCGAAGCCATAACCGTAAGTGGAATTTAACTAAATAAATATTTATGTATATTTAGATTTATACCAACAATAATCTCGGTTAACTCCTTACTAATAATAAAGATAGAGAAAATAAATTGATTAAGTCGGGAGTCTACAAATTAAAATGTAACATAGGGAAAACAACGCGTAATTTTAACATAAGAATGAAAGAACATCTTAGATGCCTTTCTAATAATAATTTTTCGAAGTTCGCTAACCATTTAATTGAAATAATCATACATTTAATAAAGATAACGGTTTCGAAATTTTCCTTATTAATAATAAAAACCTAACTTTAAACAAGTTAGAAATTTTAGAAATTAAAAAAGTCATCGAAAATAATTAAAATATAATAAATAACCAATTACATTTAAATTCAATTCCTATGATCGATATGTTCCCGTTACGTCTTCCCCCTCTTCAATCCGAATTATATCCCTTCCATTTTTATGCATAACTCGATCTTTTATTTGACTGTTAAAAATGTATGCATTGATATAGGTTACTTGTAAGCGGAACATGTCTGAGTTCAGTAAAAATAAAAATTGTAACTATATTTATTAATTTAATACAATTTAAAAGACTTCATATGAATACAACACTCTATTGATTTTAAAAATAAACATGTCATGTTATTTTTCCTTGCTGTACACCTATGTGATATGTTCTACAGATTGGGTTTCCTTCAGTCCTCCTTCCAATTTTAAGAAAGGCTTTCACGAAAGCACATGCGGTGAGGCTATTTTTGTAGTGATATAATAGGAGAGTCTGGTGGTGTCCATTATTTTGACTTGACTTTCAAAAACCGACCTAAACTTTGTATAACGTTGAATGTAGAACCAGAAAGAAAAAATACACGTTAAGAAATACTGGAATTTAATATTTATTTAAATACTATGGGTATTTTCATTTTGTAAAAAAGATTCTTTCATTTTATTTCAATAAAAGCTTCATCGTTTTCATTTTTACATTAGCGCTTTACACAATTTCACTGAAATTCTTTCACAGCATCCATTTAACAAGACAGACTACTCAGTTCAAAAATGTAATAAGCAATGAATGAAAGAAGATTTTAATTTCGCATCTCATTCCTCCCTTTTCGACGAAAATTATCGAGTTGCTCTGCATCTGAACATTAGAGATAAATCCAGCATCCAAAGACACCCGCGGGCTGTCAAATATTTGCGGAAAAATTCTGTCCTTCCATAAATGGAAAACTCAGCACAATGCTTTCGTTTGACAGTCTTTTATGCCAGTCCGAAGAAATGTTCCGCATAAAAATAACCCGCTATAACCTATCATGGGTAAAAATACCAATCTTGCTTTTAAACAACAATAAAAACGATAAACCATCACACAGTATAGGCAGAGAGAATGGACCGCCGCATTACTAGATCCTGTCCCACGTCTCTAGCTTTCTGTCCATTCATACAGCGATTCATACACGCACGTCGATTATTACAACTTCAAACATGGTCGACCTTTAAAATTGGATTGATTTGGTCATGCCATGTTTTCCTCGGTCTTCCTCGGCTCTGTACTTCATTCACATCGTTAACGTATACTTTCTTAATCCATGCGTTCCACGTTGTTTTTAAACATGCCTCATATGAAGAGAAACCCTTATAAAGAGTCAGTTTGAACTGCACAAATTGATTAATGCATACTTGTCTTATAAATACCATCCCGACGTTCCCCCTGATAAGTATACAGAGAGTATAAACCGCCACCGCCGAAAGGGATAAGCAGAGACTAGAGGCTTTTGAGATGTGGTCCTATAGAAGACTCTTTGGAATTTCCTGGAGAGACCACATCACGAATGAGGAAGTTCTTCAAGGAATCGAAGGAGGAAGGCACCTGCTCAGGACCTTGTCCGAAAGGCGTGCAAGATGAATCGGCCATGTAATACGTTAAGAAGGTCTCTTGCATGCCATAATGGAGGGTATGATCGAGGGGACAAACTCTAGGGTACGCCCACGCCGAGAGTACCTGGAGGACCTGTTGGTGGACGTCCGCTGCTCATCATATGCAGATTTCAAAAGAGCCACACAAGACAGGGAAGAATGGAAGAGAATAATAGAGGAAATTGCTGCAAACCAATCCCAGGATTGAAACCAGAGAAGAAGAAGAAACCGCCACACTATTCTATCCTGATGTACTTCCTACGACACGCCTATAACTAACAAAATATGACCAATGTTCTGAATATCGTATTTTTTTTATAAATATATTTGCACACTAATATATCGATTCAATTGTTTACATTTCTTCGTGGTTACAATCCTGAGGATTGGTCTGCAACAAACTTCACTTGTTTCCTCCAATCAGTCCTGTCTCCAGCTAGTCTCTTCATCTGCGCACTTGGTCTATACAGGCGTCTCTTGGGCGGCCTCTCTAGTTCCTACCCTCGACCATTACCTCTGCGATAGTAATAAGCAGACCCGGGTGCCTGATGTTACGGCCTATTCAGTTTGTTCATTCCTGTTTGTGATGATGAAAATAATGTGTTTTTATGTTGGGGTATTTTAAACCTAACGTTTAATCATATCTTTAATATTAAGGCGCCGATAAAAGTGGGTTAACATTGAAGAAAAAACTCCATTTTAATTGCCATTAAAATAAATGTTTTCAAAACAATACTCTTTTATTAAATGTAACCGTTGTAAGGAGAAAACGTTTAATGGTGAAATTCTTTCATGCGATGAATCATGTTACGTTTCTCTTATAGAGTCAGATAAATGATGCTTCTTAAACAAAGTAGTAAAATCTTATTACGATTTGATATTTTAACTCGTTAAGCTTACAATGAACGGGCAAAACCAAAAAGAGTTTGAAAATTTATACCATTATTCATAAAGACCATAAAATAATTGTAAATAGTGCTTTAAATTATTTTTGAATCTCTCTATCTCTCTCCTTAAAATATAGTTTTATTTTTGTTTAAATATTATTTTATTTTATGTTTATAAGTCCAAGGTAATGATTTTTGAAAAAGAAGAAATCACGACAGTCGAACAAGTAGATGAGTTCGTGTATTAAGGTAGTATGTTTACAAGAGATGGGCGAGTGAGAAGGGATATTGAAAGAAGGGTTGGGGCAGGCAACAAAGTGAATGGTGCACTTAAAGTTGTCATCGCAAACAAAAACCTATCCAAAAAAGCTAGAATGGCAGTGCACAATGGTGTTATTCTACCGACTCTTATGTATGGGAGCGAAGCATGGAACTGGCAAAAGAAGGATGAAAGTAGAATAAATGAGTAAAAATGAGATCTCTTAGACGAATGTGTGGATACTCTGTGTATGATAGAGTGTCGAATGAAAATATAAGAAGTGAATACGGTGCGAATGATGGTGTTATGGACAGAATAATGAAAGGATCATTAGGATGGTTTGGACATATGAAAATAATGAATGAAGAAAGAATGGTAAAAAAATTATATGTTTACGATTTAAATGGAACCAGAAATAGAGGAACACCGAGTAAAACGTGTCACGATCAAATAAATCAAATATTGAATGTAGGCCATGTGAGGAGTCAGAGAAATCGACGCGCGTGCATTGCACGATGTATGAATGTTGAGGAAGCTGGACAAATATGTCAGGAATGAAAAGTGTGCAAGTCCATTCTTTCTGCTTACCATTTCGGGGAGACGGTGTGAAGGTTAGTTAGTTAGTTAGTTTAGTTTTATTTTTGTGGAAAATTCCGACTTGTTGCAGCCTTTGACGGTGGTCAAAGGACCGTTTCGACTAAAGACCACTAAAAATCACCTAGCGTTATCTGAATTTTGATGCGGCCCTTCATTCGTGAGATAACATATGCCACAGGACCCCGCTATGCCCCCCTCGTATAGAAATTATTATTAATTAAATATGTACATATGATAATAAAAATTATTTAAAGATTTTTTTCCTACTTTTATTACAGTTCGTACTGTTTTGTCATTTTTTTTAAATATATTCTGGTGGATCTTCCGAAGATGGCAACGATCTGCCGAAACCGATCGGAACTAGAAAATACAAGTGGAATAAAACAAAATATCTTGTCTGTGTGCGTATTATTTTATTATTACTTATTTTATAATATAATAAATGTGTGTTTTGACGTAAGTCGCTCGTTTACACTGTGTTATTTTTATGTATTTTGTAAGACAAAAAAATATATATTCCTTAACTCGTACCACACGTGGTTCGAGCGTATATCCATGCTCGTCATCCTGCTGAACTGCGTCACCCTGGGGATGTACCAGCCCTGTGTGGACGATCAGTGTGTCACCAACCGCTGCAAGATCCTTCAGGTGAGATAAATTTAAAAAAAAATGATGTTTACTTTTACTTCACGACAACCATAGCAAAACATGTGTTTGAATATCATTTTTTTGCAGCTTTAACGCCTTCAGCGTTAACCCTATGGAATCTCATTATTTTGTTATAAATTATATCGTGTTATATCCTCTTTTGAGATTATTTTTCCCCAACATGTTTCAAGATATTATATCTTCATAATTGAGTAAACAAAAAAGTATCGGCATCGACAGACTGGTATTGACCAAGATAGGTATACCTAAGGTAGCCAGCGAGCCTGGCGAAACCGATCGCTGTCGACATAAAGACAAAAGTGCAAGTAGTTAAAAAAACATCGTTTTATTTAATTTTTATTTAAAATGAACTTCCATCAAGAGATTTCAGTAAAATAATCTAATTGTATTTTTATTGTTTCTTGAACAATGACGTAAAACTTTATATTCATTCGTATTAATTATTCAATATCTAGTTTTAAATTATTGTACAAGAAACAATAAATAGTTAAATCTCTATTAACTTTAAAAATTTCAAACGCTGTTATGGTATCATAATTTAAAAAATTTATTTTTCGCGACAGATATTTCGCCAGTCATGTGGAAAGTTTTGACAGTTGTTTAAACTCTCCAAAAAAAAGATTAAAATATTGTAACATCAGTTGGTGGCGACACAGTTGTCGCGAAAAATATAAATAAAATAAAAATTGTTATACTATAATATAACAGCGTTTTAAATGTTTATAGTTAATAACGTTGAAGTATCATAGTGTTTCTGCCAAAACAATGGACTAGATAAATCTTTGTTAAATTCGTAAAACAAGTTTAATTATTAACTGTATATTTTATTGAAAATGGAAATATTGTTATTTTTTTTAAATGGTCGAGCCATAGAGGGCTCCCTCCGCTTTCCCGAAGCTTTTATAGGCGCAGCGGAGCCTTTCGTCAGCCCGTCCCCGGTCATGCGGGACTTTCGTTAAATAATAATAATAATAATAATAATAATATATGTATATTTGCAACCAAGGGAGACCCAGACCACATTTAAACAACCCTACTCTCCCTCGATGTCCCGCCGTACACACATAGAAATATTGTTTGTAAAAAAAACGTGTTTTGTTTTCCAGATGTTTGATGACATAATCTTCGCCTTCTTCTCCCTGGAGATGACCATCAAGATGGTGGCCATGGGTGTGTATGGCAAGTCTACCTATCTGGCGGATTCTTGGAATAGGCTGGACTTTTTCATCGTTTTGGCGGGGTAAAAAAAATACATATATTTCTTCAACAAAATAATTATCATAGAAATGCCCTAGCAAGATAAAAAGTTAAGTTTAAATTTAGAGTTTTACATCAATATTTCAACTGACGACCTTCGTGGTAGAGTGGTTACGAGCTCTGACTTCCATGCCGAAGGTCCTGGGTTCGATTCCCGGCGATGACAGTGTGATTGTCACACTGTCTTTGGTCTGGTGTAGAATTCACGTGACAATAAAATGGCGATAGATTGGCTACCTATCACATGTCACGAGAATCAATATAATAGCTAAAAAATAAAAATTGTATACAGTAATTGGGTCCAAACGACCTGTTGTGTACATAAAAAAAAAAAAATTAAAAACTGAAAAATCCACTTTGTACTTTGTTTGTGTAATAATAGATTTGTCAAATTAAAAAGATATTATACCACACTGCCACGAAGGTCGACAATATTGTAATTGTAAACGATCTAGAATTGTACTATATGTCTGTAAGGTTTGTGATTTTTATTTCAATAAATGAAAATGAATCACTAAAGGCAGGTTGGTTCTGCGTGACGGAGTGAAGAACAATTGATATTAGCGTTGCCGTAGATAGCCATCAGGAACAAATAGATATTTGTTCCAGAATATAGAAACAAATTTTTCCTGTAAACCAGTGGTTCTCAAAGTGGTCCGCACTGATCCCTAGAGCTCTCTGGGATCATTAAGAGGGTCCGTGGAAAGTCGAAATTAATTTGGGGGCAAGGTTTAATATAAAATATAAAATTGCGACACATTTTTATTACTATGGAAGTATTAATAATTAATAACGGATATTTTTCGTTGCCGGCCTTTTTTGAGCTCCTTCGGGAAAATTGACCTTTTTTTTGCTTATTTGCGAGAATCGAATTCCAGATTCTTTATTCTGTTGGCCTAATTTTGCTCTGTGTCAGCTTTAAAAATTCATTTTATCGTTATAGTTGAATTTGTAAAAAAAGAAACAATATTACGAAAAAAGGGGGTATGTACAAAAAAAATCAGCAGGAGGTCCACGGGACAAAAAAGTTTGGGAACCACTGCTGTAAGCTCTTCCCTCTTCAGTTCAAGGGAGTAACCTATCATACCAAATATGCTTGAAATATTACGTTATTGTACCGCCCCTACAATTATGATGGGAATTTCTTTGTTTCAGAGCTTTGGAGTATTGCCTGAACGTGGAGAACATGAACCTTTCAGCCATTAGGACCATCCGAGTACTGCGACCGCTTCGGGCTATCAACAGGATACCGAGTAAGTTTCTGTGTATCAATCGTTAAACCTGGGCTTACATTAGTTCGGGGCGAAGGACGCACACACCACTCGCCGGATTGTGTACGCTCGAAAGAGAAAGCAGCCTATCAAATCAATAGTCATATGTGTTGTGTTTGCCAATTCTAGTGTAACCAGTGTACGATTACATCTTCTTATAGAATATATACAGGGTTATTGGTTATTGAATACATTTGTTCTAGGAGATCGTAGGGGAGGTTATTTACGATGAATTATGTCATGTAAGGCATTATGCAAAAGTGAACTATTTTTGATATAAATAGAATTTCATTTTTTTTTAATTTATCGAGGTCAGGTGTTTTAACAATTAATTAAAAAATAACTCTTAGTCATAATCAAACATAATTTTTTTATTAATAAGTGAACACAACAGGCATTTATTATCAACACAAAAACTAGAACTGTCAAACATTTTTATTATTTTTATTGAAAAATTCTAAAAGAAAGCCAATTTAAAAATAGAATCCCTTGTTAATATTTCGTGCAGATTATTTTAAAAACATCTACGTTTTTATATAATAGCTTTCCAACAACGTATTTAAACTTAACCATAGACGTATCATTGACAGAGTATCCACACATTCGTCCAAGAGATTTCATTTCTACTGCATTTATTCTACTTTCATACTTATTTTGCCAGTTCCATGCTTCGCTTTCATACATAAGGGTCGGTACAAGAACACCATTGTGCACTAGCATTTTAGCTCTTTTTAATAGGTTTATTTTGCGATGACAACTTTAAGTGCACCATTCACTTTGTTGTTTGCCCCAATCCTTCTTTCAATATCTCTCTCCACTCGCCCATCTTTTGTAAATATACTACCCAAATACACGAACTCATCTACTTGCTCTAAATTTTCAGCATTCACACTAATGTCGCAGACTGCCACGATTTCTTCTTTTTTAATAATCATTACCTTGGACTTACTTACATTCATCATCAGATCATTTCGCATGCATACCTAATACATACTATTCACCAGAAATTGTTGTTCATGCTCGTTGTCTGCAAGTAGGACAGCGTCATCCGCATACAAGAGATAGCTTACTGACATTCCGCTCATTTTGACACCTACATCCAACCCTTTCAGCTCTTTCATACTTCTCTATATTCCTTAGAAGAATATTGTTATTCTTACGTATTTTCTACGTAGCTTAATTTCCATTCAAAATCTGAAGTATATTTTCGCCCATTTTAGGAGATCAAACGATCGATTTCCATTTTAAAATATGCAAATGAAAATGTAAATAACGTCGCCTAAGTGTTCAGACGAATATCTTAACAAATCGTTAACCAAGGATTGTTGTACAACAGTGGCGGGTGATGATCCCTTTAAGTGGAAAAGATTTAACCGTAGTTAAGGGAAGCAAGGAAAAATCCCTTTTTGATGATTTAAAAATCCAGTTCCGTAGTCCTGTTGAGCTTATCTATAAATATTAAAAGATATTTTCTCGGTTCCTGGTTGTAGCGTACTTTTTTTGCTCCCTTTTGTAAACAATATTTTTGAGATCATAGATGAAATAATAAGGATCATTAAGATAGTTTGAACGTTTTGTTATTATTATTTTGTTGAATCGCTCTTTACATCATGACAGCATGAGCTAAATCGATGTAAAGAGTTATATTCTTAGGAAATCGAAAATAACTTTGTTGAATCCACTAATTATTTTAAAAACATTAAAAAAACACCATGTTTCGGAGGATACCTCAATCTACAGATATCTTCCGAAAAATGTCGTGTTTTTAAATATTTTTTTTAATAATTAATGGATTAATCAAAGTTATTTTCAATTTCCTGCCTTAGCGTTCAATAAGATGTAAAGAGTATTAAAGCTATCATATTGATTCTCGGGACATGTGATAGGTAGCTAATCTATCGCTATTTTATTGTCACGTGAATTCTACACCAGACCAAAGACAGTGTGACAATCACACAATCGCTTCGGGGTGGCAGTCGATGCACGCCCACGAAGGTATTCATGGAAATCACATGTTAATAATGAATGAAAAAATAGTGATTAATAAAGTACATGTTAACGATGGAAACGGAATTAGAAATAGAGAAAGACCGAGAAAAATCTGGCAGGATCAAATAAATCAAATATTGAATGTTGGCCATGTGAGGAGTCGGAGAAATCGACGTGCGTGCATGACACGATGTTTGATTTATAAGAATCGAGAGAAATATATCAGGAAAGAATAGTGTGGCGGTTTAATCTTTCTGCTTAACTCTTTGTAGAGATGGGGTGATGGTTTGTTAATTAATTAGTTAGTGAGATTAAATAAATAAAAATAAAAAAAACATAAAAAGGTGCCTTTGGGTATCGGTTTTCTTGTTTATTTTCGGATGTAAAGCATGAAAGTAACAAAACAAGAAAAGTAAAATAAATGCGATTTACTATGCGATATATGTGTGTGATTGAGTGTCATCGACGTATGAAAAGAAATTGTATTATTAAATCAAATAAAAAGTCACTTAAATATTTATTATGTTTTATGAGAGTAGCATGTTTCGACTTACATGAGGGAGTATGGTAGCTATCCGTGGCTATTTCCCACGGCATTTCTTTTGGGAATGCTTGGGACCAACTCTCTGCAGCTTCGAAGAGATGGGCATCTTGTAACCCATTTCTTTAGATTACTCAGGGGATATTTCGAGAACTCGATCGTGCTGGAGGGTGTTCGGCTTTTTGTCCCTGATAGATACAAGCACAAACACAAGCATAGATTGTTTTACTTACCAGCCGCCAAAACTAACCTACCTCTGGTGACACCGGTAAGAAGAGCAATTAATCTGTATTTTTATCTTCTTGGAGATCAACGTCTTTCATATTAGTGCAAGTACGTTCAGAAGGCAAATACTCTTGATTTTGGAGAGTATCTTTTCTTCCTAATGTCAAATCAAATCAAATCAGTTTATTTCATCAACAGACATTACAAAAAATATTTTTAAGGCATCTATTGAGATCAGGTAAAATAATATTAGGTGTATAACTTTGCTTCCGCCGTTTTGCAATAGATGGCAGTAGCGGTAAGTGGTAGTTGGAATAAACAGATCATAGATGTCATACAATAAGCTTAAGTATTTGTAAACATAACGCCATCGAAATATTAGTCGATTTGTGTTTGCATCATAAAGTTATTCCCGATTAAACATGTCAGCTTACGAGCCAAATTTTAATTTTAATTTTATGCTTTAATATGAAGAAATCTGCGGCTGAGGCTCATCGAATGCTCTCAAATACCTATGATGGGGCCGCTATTAGTGAAAGAACGTGCCGAGAGTGGTTTCAACGCTTCAAGAACGGTGATTTTAATGTCGAAGACCAGCATGGCGGTGGATGAGAGAAGGTTTTCGAAGATGTAGAATTGGAGGCATTACTTGATCAAGACTCGTATCAAACGCAACAAGAATTGGCAGGATCATTGGAAGTGATGCAACCAGCCATTTCAAAACGCCTGAAAGTCACGGGAATGTGTCAGGAACAAGGAAATTGGGTGCCGTACGAGTTGAAGCCGAGAGATGTTGAACGGAGTTTGTGCGTTTGTGAACAGCTGCTTGCAAGGCAAAGACGGAAGGGATTTCTGCATCGCATTGTGACTGGGGACGAGAAATGGGTTCATTACGATAATCCCAAGCGCAGAAAATCATGGGGATATCCCGGCCATGCTCCCACGTCGACGGCCAAACCGAATATTCACGGTTCCAAGGTTATGCTCAGTATTTGGTGGGACCAGCTCGGCGTAGTGTATTATGAGTTGTTAAAACCGACTGAAACAATCACAGGCGATCGTTATCGAACACAATTAATGCGTTTGAGCCGAGCATTGAAAGACAAACGGCCGCAATACAACGAGAGACATGATAAAGTGATTTTACAGCATGACAATGCTCGACCCCATGTTGCGAAAGTGGTCAAGACATGCTTGGAAACTTTGAAATGGGAAGTCCTACCCCACCCGCCGTATTCTCCAGACGTTGCTCCCTCGGACTATCACTTGTTTCGATCAATGGCACACGGCCTAGCTGACCAGCACTTCCGGTCTTATGAAGAAGTAAAAAATTGGATCGATTCGTGGATCGCTTCAAAAGATGACCAGTTTTTTCAACGCGGGATTCGTATGCTGCCCGAAAGATGGGAGAAAGTAGTGGCCAGCGATGGACAATACTTTGAATCATAAATGTATAACCAGTTTTACGATAAAGCCTCGAATTTCGGAAAAAACGGCGGAAGCAAAGTTATACATCTAATATATTATGTATAGTATACTACCAGAAACGCATAAGAGATGGTTCAACATTAGGAAGACAGGATAATCTCCAGAATTAAGAGTATTTGCCCTCTGAACGTACTTTCACTAACATGAAAGACGTCGATCTCCGAGGAGACCGCGTTCAGCAGACTAATTGCTCTTCCCACCGGTGTCCCCGATACCTCAGAAATTTTTTCTGAACCCTCTCCAGCATAATGGAATAACTCGCCTCGTGAACTCCATATCACAGAACCACTTTCGAGTCTGCTCCGAACCAATGTCGAACCATCTCTCATGGGTTTCTGGTATTATACTATATACAATATATAATATTATACTATATACCTAACTTTATTTTTTTAATGTCTATTGATGAAATAAAATCATTTGATTTGACTTGCTAGAGCATTATCATTTCATAACGCCATAGCAAGGAAAAATATGTTACTCTCATATAATACATGAATCGCATGACTTGGTTCAATACGTATGTTATCGATTATCTGAATGGCTCTTTTCATATCGTTAGGCACTTCGTTTTACTGGAAGAAATCATAATGTTGTATTTTTAAGATGCAAGGTGGAATTTATAGAGCATTCTCTGAAGATCTTCTACGTTTTCTTCGAGTATTGCACGAGCATTACCTATATAACATTTCATCACCTCCTAAAATTAACTTCAGTTAATTATATAACGATTGACTAATCAGTTACTAATATTTCGACCGACCTTCGTGGCCGAGTGGTCAGTGCTATGACTATCACACCGAAAGTCCCGGGCTCGATTCCCAGCGATGGCAGTGCCACACTGCCTTTGTATACTCGTAATTCACGTGACAATAAAATGGCAATAGCTTAGCGAGAATCAATATGATACCTGTACCATTTACACCGAAAAAATAAATAATAAACAATTTTGTTATCTGAAATTTCATTGTAGAAGTTCATTGTCGAAAAATTGAAAATAATAAAAAAAAATTAAAAATATGTTTAAATGTACAGTATTACAAACGGTAGTCTGCCGCATTTATTCTGCTCTCATATTTCTTCTGCCAGTTCCATGCTTCGCTTCTATACATAAGGGTTGTGAACGGCCAATTGTTCAATATAAATAATAATAATAATAATTTTTACTTTATAAATTGCGCCACTGAAGTCAAGAATATACGGAGTACACGGTTGTCGTAATCTCAAGAGTAGACAGTTAATTGAATGAGTATACCGGATCAAGGCGTTGGCAACGTTGGCCTAACGAATTGAGCAAATACACTTAAAAAGTGATAAGGGCTGCGATCCGAGAGTATCTCGCACAAAGTTCTGCCGGCACATTCTGGCTCCATTGTTTTACTTACGGGATATTCTAGTGTCTTATGCTTGGACATCTAAACCAACTGTTAAGTCAATCTATTTACCTACGAATCCACAAAACATCTTGCCTTTAGATAATGAATAGACAGAATATCTGTCTTTTTCTTTTTTATATACTTTGTACTCGTATATATAACACTAACTTAAAAAAAAAAAAGGTATATCAGACTTCCGTCAGACAGCCGCAGACAACGTCTCCCCGAAGTGGTAGGCAGAATGAATGGACTGCCACACTTTTCTTTCCTGACATATTTCTCTCGCTTCCTCAACATTCATACATCGTGCAATGCACGCGCGTCGATTTCTGACTCCTCACATTGCCGATATTCAATATTTGATTTATTTGACCGTGCCACGTTTTCCTCAGTCTTCCTCTATTTCTGGTTCCATTTAAATCATTAACATAAAACTTTTTTACCATTCTTTCTCCATTCATTCTTTCCATATGTCCAAACCATCTTAATGATCCTTTCATTATTTTGTTCATGACACCATCATTCGCACCGCATTCACTTCTTATATTTTCATTCGACACTCTATCATACACAGAGTATCCACACATTCGTCAAAGAGATCTCATTTCCACTGCATTTATTCTACTTTCATCCTTCTTTTGCCAGTTCCATGCTTCGTTTCCATACATAATGGTCGGTAAAAGAACACCATTGTGCACTGCCATTCTAGCTTTTTTGGATAGGTTTTTGTTTGCGATGACAACTTTAAGTGGACCATTCACTTTGTTGCCTGCCCCAACCCTTCTTTCAATATCCCTCTCCACTCGCCCATCTCTTAACATACTACCTTAATACACGAACTCATCTACTTGCTCCAAATTTTCACCATTCACGCTAATGTTGCAGACTGTCATGGTTTCTTCCTTTTCAAAAATCATTACCTTGGACTTATTAAAATTCATCATCAGATCATTTCGCATGCATACCTCAAACATACAATTCACCAGGACTTGTAGTTCATGCTCATTGTCTGCAAGTAGGACAGCGTCATCCGCATACAAGAGACAGCTTACTGACACTCCGCTCATTTTGGCACCTATATCCAACCCTTTCAATTAATATCATTTTCTAAATATTTTATATTGTTATGTAAGGATAACTTGAGAATATTTTTAGCTTGCTAGAACAATATTTGTTTTCAATAATCTTATTTTCATCTTCTTCTCCGCGCTACATCCAGGTGTAGGATTTAGTCTCCTCCATAACAGTCTTCCACTGGTTCCTGTCCCTGGCTATCCCTCTCCATTCTCCAGGTTTTTTTCCAGTTTCCTCGAGTCCACGAAGTCTGCTCATCATTTTACTATTACGTCTACTTCTTGGTATCTTTTCGTACGTCATTTAGACAATAATAAAATAATCGTCAATAATAAAATATGTCCATGTTTACAATAAAAAAAACCTAAATATTTGGAAAAAATCAAAATAATATTAGTCTTATTTAAAGGACTTTTGAATGACTTGATTTTAACAGAAACACGAAACATTAACCATTTATTATGATGTATCTATGTATTTAAATAATTCTTTGATTTATAAAGAGAGTTACATGTTTCGCCTTGTTAGATCATGACAAAATGTTTAGTTACATTTAATAACACTCTAGCAAAGCGAAAAATATGATCTCAGCCAAAACATAATATGAAACTTCTGGAAAATCTACGTTTTCCTCGATAATACATATAATCTTTTGATATTTTTTCTTAAGTTTTAAGCCTAGAGATTTATTTGCAGCAAAGTCAATTAAGATCTTTACATATTTTCAGGATGCCATCTGCGTATTTTTAATGTGATAGTTTCCCGTTGCTTTCCATATTTATGTATACAGCAGGTTATATGAACTTAATTATTGTATAATATATGTTTTTTTAGCTATAGATTCTAATGACATGTAGGTAGCTAGTCTGTCGCTATTTTTATTGTCACGTGAATTCCACCAAACCAAAGATATCATGATTTTCATCAAGAATGAATACCATGATCGATATAACGTAAGCTTGTATTACATTAAGAATGAATAGCGCTGTTAACACTCATTGAAAGATAAACCATTTCTCATAATACTGATAATAAATTTTATCGTTTAAAACTTTAACAAGAAAGAAAAGCCACAGTTCAACAAGTTGAACTAGCAGAAAGTCTCATCTTAACGTTTTGAAAGGTTTTCCTGGAGAAGAGGCGTTGCTTTTCGTGGAACTGGGAACTTTTAATTACTTAGAAACGTGCTGGCGACATTGGAGGTCAAAAGATTATTTTACAAAGGATTTATGTCCGAAGTTTTACACAATTTTAGCATCCATTTTATTATAACTTGAGTAAACATGTAGGTGGCCAAATTTTTTAAATCGATGTTAGTCAAAACCATAATTACAAAATCTTTTAACGTCCACAGAACACCAAAATATCAAAATATTATTTGCAGTGGAATAAAATAATTAATGTATATAAAATAGATTTTTTTAATCAAAACAAATAATTTCTTATATGTTCGCCATATTTTGGGTTGTAGATGTTTCATTTGTCTTTTTCTTTTTTATATACTTTGTAAATACAACACTAACATTAAAATAACTATATGCTAAATTGTTAGTTAGATATGCAGGCATCATATTACTCTTAATTTTATAAACAAAAATCAAAGTGTTGTTAATAACTAGTTTTCTTGAATTTAAAATTTTTAATTTGTTTAACATTGTTGAAATCCAACTATATCTACCCCAACCAAGTATAGCCCTCATTCCTTTATTCTGTAAAACCTGTAGTTTATCAATATTTCCTTTATTTGCTAAAAACAATAAAGAAGAACAATAATAAAAGTAAGGCAATATTAAAGCATTATAGTTTAGCTTTCTACTATTTAGATTCAATTTATTTCTGATTCTAAATAAGAAACCGATCATTTTCCCAATTTTTTTTAAAACTGGCTTAAATTTTTATTGAAAGTTAAATTTTTCGTCGAATATAATACCCGGATACTTGATATTATATACCACTTCTATCAATTCATCGTTAATTTTTACTATGATATCCTGAGAAATGTTACTGGAATGGTTCCCCGTTTCTTTCTCCGGGAATTTATGTATTGGTTACCTTTTCTTAGCTGGTGAGTCCCGGTTTTTTGGTGCCAACGATACACCATCTGCCATCTCTATGACCTTGATAGTAAAGTCAGTGATTACATTGCCTGAAGTTCGCGGGATCACGTGGACCACTCTAGGACTCCAGGGAGTTGGACGAACTGGAAGTCTTGCTGTAATCGTGCAAGGTGGTATGCCACTGTGGCATATACCTTCCAGCAGGGTACGTTCCATCGCACTTCTTCCAGTCATTTAAATCACTAGTTAGTTAGAAAGTTTCAATCTTGGGATTGGTTTGCAGCAATTTCTTCTATTCTTCTCTTCCATTCTTCCCTGCTTGTGCGGCTCTTTTGAATTCTGCATATGATGAGCAGCACACGTCCACCAAAAGCTCCTCCAGGTACTCTCGGCGTGGGCGTCCCCTAGAGTTTGGTCCCCTCGGTCATACCCTCCATTATGGCAAGCAAGAGGCCTTCTTGACGTATTACATGTCCGATCCATCTTGCATGCTTTTCGGACAAGGTCCTTAGCAGGTGTCTTCCTCTTTGGATTCTTTAAAAAACATCCTCATTCGTGGTGTGGTATCTCCACGAAATACCTAATAGTCTTCTATAGGACCACATCTCAAAAGCCTCTAGTCTCCGTTTACCTCTTTCGGATAGGCACCATGTCTCGCAGCCGTACATCAAGATACTCCATACATTAAATCACTACGGCATACAATATTTGACATTGCAAAAGCTCCCCTAGGTTTATTTAGTCTGCTGTCAAAGTTAAGAAAATCATGTTAGCACAATCTATTTGTAACAAATATTTACTATCCTAACTTTACGTAGGGTGTGGTTACCGAACAGATAATGGCCGATACCCAATTTTAGTTAACAGCGTTAAAAGGGTGCGATTTGAAACAAATTAACAAAGTGAATTAAGTTAAGGGGACCTTCTCAGGGCGACGTAAAACAAATTTTGTTTGATTCAATTTATTATATCCGTCCTTACCCCCAACTCGCGTTAAGCGATTTAATCTCTCGATATTAGTCACAAAGTGAACATTAAGGAGAATCGTTAAAAACTCAATTTGTAGGGAAATGCGGGGATAGTTTAATGGATGCATTTAATGCAATGCTGAAGCCATTACAGTTTTATGTCGCTTCTGGCAAACTTATCACCTTCTAAGGCAACCGCTCTTAAAACTTTTCATTAATTTATAAATGTGGTTCACACTTAAATACAGGGTGCGGCAGCATAAATTCCTTTTTAAAATGCGCGCCATTCAGTCGGTTGATGTCGTAGCGGAGCGCTAGTGGTCTCGTTCGAGAGGCGATACTATAATGTTTTGTCCTAATACAAGTAAATCGGCATCATGCGTTGGAACAGTGAGGAGCGTGCGTTTGCCGTTGAGGCCTACTTTTCGAACGGAAGTTCAAGGGTGCGTCAGCATAACTTCCTTTTTTCAAAACTTAATAAAACCCATCGTATGAATCCGAATTTTTTTACAATACAGGCACATACTTGAAGTTTTGTTTAATTTAGTTTTTGAAGATCAAATCAGGTAGATGACGTCTCACATTCTCCATTCACTGAGTAAAGCGATTTCTGGCGTTTGTCAGATGTTTGTTGACTCTTGCCAGCATACCAGGCGTTATCTTGGAAATTTCTTCGTGGATGTTGGTCTTCAAATCTTTTAGGGTTCCTGGACGGTTCAAATAAACACGGGATTTATTTTAATTTATTAATTTATCATATCTTCTTTTTTTCCTTTATGAAGAACTTGCGAAATGTTTAGACAGCATATCAAGTTTAGTCATGTGATGAAGGCGTCCAGGTTTCTCTCAATCTCTTTGGTAGTCGTCCAGTAATAGGTTTAAATACGTCGAAATCTTGGCTCCCCTAAGCTGTGTCAAATGTCCATCGAGTCAACACACAAACGATAATGAATGCAGCAATGTTGAAAATGTCGGCTACTTTGGGTGTTCATTTTTTTCAACTGATTTGTGGTCGAATACATAAATCTATTATATTGAATGACTTAACTTTGTTTGTCCCTGACAATTATCTACGACAAAGGCAACATAGATAATTTCACCTGCCACTGTGTAGAACCAACCTTCCTAAGGTAATGCCCGTGGGCAGGGTAATAATCCTTCTAAATCGCATCTCTTCGGATGTGGACATCTTCCACGATAGTGAGGCTACCCTCAGAAAGCATCTATCTCTTTTATAATGTATAAAATTGATATTTGCTTCTCTTGTTCTTCTTATTGTTTCTGTTTACTTAATTTTTCTTATTTTTTCAAATTATCTTCTGTTTTTTGTGTTTATGTTTATTAAGAGTTAATTGTATCACAATAGAGACGAAGATGTAAATTATTTGGAAATAGAATATGGGGGTCGAGGCGTTTATAGGTACTTATGACCTGTCATTGTTTGGGTTAAGCAATCGCTTTATGTAATACAACATTCCCCATTCCGCCCTTCTGCGAACACCACGTCTGATAATTACTAGAAAGTTGTATATATGCTACCATGTTGAGAAACATTTAACACATTTTAGTTCAATCTACACTAGCGCCATCTATTGAGACTCGAGATAAGCATTAAGCAGAAAATCTTTATTAATGTAATGCGAAAGACTATCAACCCAATTATCACATATTACTAGATAACGCCTGAAGAACACTCTCCAATTTTTGTATGCTTTTATACAACTTTTTTTTTAATGTATACAAATACTTGTAGACAAATACTCTATCCAGTATTTGTTTACAAGTATTTGTATACATTAAAAAAAATGTCTTATGTTTATTCTTTATTGTATCTTCTTTGGGTTTAAATTCTTATTTTTTTGTACTCTATAGTCATAAGCGATTTAGTAATTATATTGTGATGTTTATGATTTTTTTTAAATGAATTGAATTAAATTTAATTAAATTGACACGAATAATCGAAAGAATCAAGAAATTCATTTGAGTCTTTGATTTCGCAGGTATGCGTATCCTGGTGATGCTGCTACTGGATACCCTGCCCATGCTGGGGAATGTCTTGCTCCTCTGCTTCTTCGTCTTCTTCATATTTGGAATAGTCGGAGTCCAGCTATGGGAAGGGATCCTTCGCCAACGCTGTGAACTAGTGTTACCGCCGAACGTGTATAGACCCAAGTGAGTGTTCAAAATAAATTTAATTATTTAATAATAATTCATAATTCATATTTTCTATAGTTTTCAGGTCAACCTGGATGCAAGCAAAATAGCATTTTTTCAAAAAAAAAAATCTTTTATTTATATTGAATCATCGCGTTAAAGTGACATTTATATTTAATAGTAGTTGCATTTGAATTTTAAAATTTTTTTTTTTATCATAAAATAGAATAAAATAAAATCTTTCATTAAAGTAATGATTACAATTTTGCTGTATTATTAAAATAACAAATTGTTGAACATTGTTATGTATACCTCAAAGGGTTAATAAATTTTTAAATTATAAATATGTCAAAATTATCATAAAAAGGTTTATTAATTAATTTTTATTGTAGTTTTAAGGCATTATTTGATATTAATTATTATAAATATTAAGTATTAACCCATTAATCTTGCATCTCTCGTACCATTAATAGCTTTCAGAAATTCCGCTTAGTAGAGTTTTAAGGATAGATATCATAGCTGTAATTAAAAAAATGTTTTCAGAAGCCATTTTGATGGAAACAGCCATTTTGTATTAATCCATTTCGATATTTCATTACTAATTTGTTTACTTAGTTATTAATGCAAGTGTATATTTTTCTAATTGTAGTTGAGTTTCGATATACCTACAACCAAAAATTATTTTCAGTGGTAAAGCTAAACAACCATTCCAGATCAAGCCTTCCTCCATAAAAAAACAATGATCAGTTAGTATCATAAGTATGGATTATTTCCTTGTTAGAACGTGGATATTACAAAAAGCTCACAAATTCCAAGTGTGTTAAAATATAACCTTATTAAAAAACAACATTCCTGTACTTACAAAATGAGAACTTTAAAATAGGAATATACTAAATGCAGTAAAAATTAAATCTATTAGACGAATGTGTGATAAATATGTATATGATAGAGTATCAAAGCAAATTTAAGAAGTGAATCCAGTGCATGTGAAAGTGTTATGTACAGAATAATGAAAAGGTCATTTAGATGGTTTGTATTTATGGAAACAATGAATGAAGAATAAATTATAAAGAAAGTCCAATCTTAACAACGTAAGTGGAACAATAAATAGGGAAAGACTGAGAAAAACGTAGCATGATCAAATCAATCAAATATTAAATTGCAGCCACGCAAGGAGTCAGAGAAGTCGACTGCATGAATGATACGATGTATAAATGGTTAGGAATCGAAATAAGTATGTCATGAAAAAATAGTGTGGTGATCTATTCTTTCTCCTTACTCTTTCGGGGAGACGGTGTGATGGTTAGTTAGTTTTTAGTTTAAAATAAGAACAAAAATAATCATAACATATTACACGTAAGACACACCTCTCAATTTTCTGTTCTCCGGATAAGTAACTAACAAAAATATTATTTTTATATAACTAAGCAAAATTGTTTTTCATAGACACGTTTTCTTAATGGTTTTTCATTCAATTCTTATATGAGAAAAATACTTTAATTATCAGCTGATAGAATCAGTAGTAGAACTCTATCCGTCTATTTAAATCTGTTTTCTTGCAATAATCAATTTACATAACTTTTAAATAACAATCTAATTCCTCAACATTTTTCACAAACATTTTTTATATCGTTTAAATTCTTTCCCAGTGTATTTAGACATTTCTCTAAAGTTATTTAAACGTAAGTCCACAATGTTTTTCATGTTGTATATGATTCCACAGTGTTTTTCATGTATGTGTATGTGAATCCACAATGTTTTATATGTTGTATATGAATCCAGTGTTTTTCACGTGTCTGTGTATGTGAATCCGAAATGTTTTTCATGCAATGCTTTTTATTGTTAAAATATAAAGTTCTCAAAATAATTCAAATGCGAATCCACTTCACAAAGTAATGGCAAGTATATAAGAAACGGAAAAGAAATCGAGATTTGCAATTTAACCCCTACTCTGCGACTGGCTTCATTTGCAGTTTAAAAAAAATGGGTCACGAACTGCAGTTAACTAATTAAAACGAATGAAAACGTCTGTTTTCTAGAAGTATTTTTATTTATGTAAATGACATGTTTCGTCTATCTACGGCATATTCAAATTTAGCATTTGATAATGCCTTAGACAAGCGAAACATGTTATTCGCATAAAATATTATAAAACTTCTAGAAAACATACGTTTTCATTCGGATTAATTATTTAATATGGAGTTTTACATCATTGTTCAAGAACAATAAATGCAGTTAACTACATTTACAGCTCAGAAATATAGTCCCAGTTTCTCATAATATTACCTACATTTTAATAAGTAACTAAAGTAAGATTTATAAGATTTATTCAAATATGAGCTGCAATTGTAGTATGCGGCAGTTCGAAACCAATTTGTTCGGACTGCAAATGTAGGTAGCGGCACAATAGGGGTTAAAATTATAAAAGATATTTTTTTCTATTGTTTAAACTCAAGAATACATAAGAGATATCTATTGATAAGTTCGTGTTCTGACGAGGAAATGATCCATCAATATTGTACACGAAAACAATCAGAATACGCAAGCACGAAATCATTCATCGTCCCAACGTTTTGAGCCTCGCTACGTTGTTTTATGTTCTGGCTGCTTTCTGTTCTATGTTTGTATGTTCCAGAGATCTGTGGGAATGGTACAGAGTCCGTGTTCGAGTCAATTCGTAAGCTTCCCTATCACACGTTAACCTCCATATGTCAAAACCTCTTCGTATCTATCTGTGTCAGCCACGAACCCCATACGCAGCTTTGGCGTGGAATACGCACTTCTTCGTAAAAACCGAATGATGTTTTCATATGAATCTTCAGTAAATCACTACAGCTCTTACAAGCTTCTAAGCGAATATTCTCATGTATGTACACATTCGTGTCACTTTGATTTATGTAAATCATTTTTCAAGAATCACTTTATTCGCTGTTGAAATGCAAGTACAATATCAACCAATATCAACACACAAAAAAATAACAAATTACCTGTTATTTTTTTAAAGTGTTAGAAAATATCGTGTTGTAAGCTTCTAGATTTCAACGCTTTAAGGTCAAAATTTTGTTAGCATTTGTATTAAAAAACATGAGAAGAAAGGCGTATTTTATCTTCAAACTGTTGGGGATTCGTGTTTTGTGTTTCCCAGTGATATCACTCTCTCTGTCCTAGTTGAGTGTTGAGTTTTCCTTTTTCTTTGGATTCCATCGAAACTATATTTGAAGACAATAAAAAACATTTAAAAATATATTTCGACACTCTGCATAAGAGTTATCAATTTAAAAAAATATTATTTTTAAATTGGTTTTGATGGAAACCGATTCCTTTGTGTGAAAGAGCTCTTTTTCGTTTTAGGAGTGATGTCAAGTTTGTCATATTTCGTGTTATCTGACAATTTATGCAAATAATTTCGGACTTGAAACTACTGAAATATATTATTTTTTGACTTAAATTAACTCATTTTAATACGTTTTTACTAACACAAATTTGTTTGTTACCCTTTGATTCATATTTTTTTTTCACCACTGATGCTGAACTATTTCTTAACTATCCATATCTCTATCTAGAAAGCTACGGGAAACTACCACATTTAAGACCCAAGTGGTATCCCATGAAGCATTAAAAATGAATACACTTTGCTGCAAACCAATCCCTTAGGTTGAAACTTTAAAAAATCTCTATCAATATGAACACACATATAATGCTGTTTAAACAAAATATGATTTATTCTAAAGTTGTATTACTGTAAAGAATATGAGCAAGATTTGAATAGTGTATTTGGTTATTTAATGGCGAAATTTCAATTGGATTTTTTTCATAAATCTTTGAAAAATGTAGGTATACATATAACGTGTTTTTGGTTATTGATTAATTACTGCTTAAAAATTAGGGAATTTTTAATTTTATATTATCAAATCAAATCAAATCAGTTTATTTACTCAAAAGACATTACAAACAGCATAAATGTTTAAGGCATCTATTGAGTACAGGTAAGATATTATACACTTACAACATAATACTAGGAACGCATTATTGAGAGTCTATGCTTGTTGATTTTTACAAAATCAAATTATTTATAATCTCTTAGAAGGGCAAACCTGTAATTCCATCTTGAATAAAATAAAACTCCTAAAAATACAGGCGGTTTCATTCATATAAAATTATTTCTTCTTCTTCTTCTTCCTCAGCCTATTCCCGTCCACTCCTGGACAAAGGCCTCCTCCATTCGCTTCCATGTCACTCTGTCCTGTGCAGACTGCATCCAGGTTATTCCGATGTGTCTGTTCAAATCATCCTTCCACCGCAGTTGCAGTCGCCCTGCACTTTACTTTGCCGTCCACGGTCTCCAAGTCAGCAGTCTTCTTGTCCACTTTTCATCTGAGCTTCTGGTTATGTGACCTGCCCATTGCCATTTTAGAGTCGCCACCCGGTGCATGATGTCAGTGATCTTTGTTTTTTCTCTCACCGTATCGTTTCTGACTCTGTCTCTTAGGCATATTCCTAACATGGCTCTTTCCATGGCTCTTTGGGTCACTCGTAGTTTCTCGGCACTTTGTTTGGACAATGCAACAGTTTCAAGACCATAAGTACCAACTGGCAGAACGCAGGCTTCATAGATTTTTCGTTTCAGGTTGATCGGTATTTTCCGGTTTTTAATGATGTACCTACTCATGTTTCTGAAAGCTGCCCGGCTTAGTATGTTTATTCTGTTTAGCTCTGCGGTTTAGCTATCTCGACCCAATCGAATATTGTGACCCAGGTATTTTGTTAACACAAGAAATATTATTTATTTAAAAGCAAATATAGTTTATGTCGAATATAATCAACACCAAATATATGTAACCAAAAACCTGTTTTATGTTTTAAATATATTTCCAATAAATACTATGCTGTTAAACAACCAATAATAATACACAAAGTCATTCCTTGATCCTAGCAAAACTTGTATAACATAAATAGTACCAGCATTCTATGAAAATACATATCATGATAAGACTAAGATTGAAGCTGATATTATCGAAACCAGTCAGCAGCAAGAATGATCAGTGTTTGAAACGGGAATCAAAATAGAGGTTTAACATATGACCATAATTTTAATTCGTCTAATATAAGAAACATTAGTCATTACATTTCTGCAATATGCATTTTTAAATGTATTTTGTTATCAAATGTATTTAATAAGCGATAAAAAAATGTAAGAAAATTGACATCATTTCGGCACCACTTATACTTCTTCTGGGTCTTCTTTCTTGAATTCTTGAGCTTGTGGTATTATTAATATTAGAAGCACTCTAAATAATTCTCGAGAACGAAATCTAAAACTTACTTCTTATTGCAAGCTTTGGGTTGTTTGTCTCATACGTAGAAACCGACTTGATGTTATTTGGCTGTTCTTATGAATCTGTATATGGTGTCCATATAACGTTTAGCCAGTGCCGGATTAGCTATAAAGCAGAAGTAACGAGTGCAACGGGCAGTGTTTCAGGAGACCCTGAGCAGAAATTTGGCCTGTATAATTTCTAAAATGGCTGCTGCTATTAACAAAAAATATCAAGGGGCTCCTGAATTGCAAGTAAGTAAGTAATAATATACTTATCAAGCAAAATTCAGAGTCCTTTTATCTAAATCAACGTAATTTTTTTATATTAAATTGTATAAAATTTGAATTAAGAAACAGGAATGAAAAAGATGGTCTAAATAACTCACTTTAATGAACATTAAATATAATCAAATTATATAAATTGAGGGTTATTTCTAAATTTGTTCACATTAAATTGAGAAAATTTTGAATAAATATAACTGCACAATATTTCTACAACGCTTTATTATACTTTTTACAGACATGTTTCGGTTATGACAACACATTTTTCAATTTATAAAATTTTAACAAAAAAATAAAACAGAGTGTTCACTTATAATACCACCTCCTTCGACTGATATTAATGGGTTAAGTGAAGGGACGTCGGGGAATTGGTAGAAGGCAGCTGTCCTGGCTGCAAAACATCAAAAAGTAGACAGGAATAACAAGAGTTCAGAACCTGTTCCAAGTGCCGCAGGATAGAGATGCCTTTGCTTTAGTTATCGCCAACGTTGGGGGGACCTGACACGGCACCGAAAAAAGAAGAAGAAGATCTCTTATATACTTAAAAGAATAGAGTTATGTGTATAGGTGGAGGAGTTAAAATTAGGAAACAACAAATTAAATTTAAATTCAATTCCCATGTTCAAAATATTCTCGTTATCTCTCCCCTTTACTCAATCCTTATGACACCACCTCCACCTTTTCATATTACTCCACCCTTTTTTTAATTTTGTTGTTAAAATTTTGTACATTGAAAAAGGTTGTGTCATAACTGAAACATGTCTGTAAAAAGTATATTATAACGTGTTGAAAAAATTCTAAATACAATTATATTTATTGAAATATGAATCTAAATCACAAAGTGAAGATGAATATAGAAGAAAATGAGAAATGTTTGTTTGTAAAAGTTGTGTTTTATTTTATTAGGATATAAAACTTGGGCCTCTTGGTAATCTAATCTGGCACTGCGCTTAGGCCTCCGTAAGAGTACGTGCAGTCCTTTTCTGTCTCTCTATTATTTACATGAACCGAGGTCTAGCTTGTTCGTATTATTTTATCTCCTTCATTATCATCTTATCAGACATCTACAGCCTACACTATCCTCTTACAACTGACAACTACCGACAACTACACTCTTTAAACATGAATGTCATAAATGTTAGTATTATTTTGGACTAGAATTTAGCTATGTTCGTAAGTATCGTAGTACTGTAGAATTTACATGATAAGTGTCATATATAAATCTGTGTATCTTTTATTAATCCATTGTTTTAGCCGAAACACTATGATTCTTCAACATCATTAAATGTTAAAATTTGAAACACAGTTATTATAGAATTTGTTTTTTTGAATGTATACAAATACTGGATTTTACCCATTCCAGGTTAATCATTTTTAAGGATTAATTGTATCTCTTTTTTTTTTAGAAACAGAATATGATGATCGAGGCGTTCACAGGACTGTCGTTGGTTGGGTTAAACGATCGCTTTATGTTAACAGCATTCCCCATTCCGCCCTTCTTCTTGTTAATATAAAGCGATCGCTTAACCCCACCAATGACAGGTCACAAGTCCTGTAAACGCCTCGACCACCATATTCTGTTTCCCAAAAAAAAAACAATTTACGTATTCGTCTCTATTGAGATAAATTAATCCTTAAAAACAGTAAGTATAGTTCTAAAGCATTATTGAATGTAAATAATGTTAATAAATGTCACTTCATCAAAAATATAATAAAATTCCTAGAAGATAGACGTTTTTATTTATATTAACTGTTTAATGTGGAGTTTTACTTCATTGTTCAAGAAACAATAAACTAATGAAAATAAACGTTTTCTAGATGTTTTATTATATAATAGTTTATGGAAATGACATGTTTCGCCTTTCTTAAGCATTATCAAATGTAGCCTTGGAAAGGAGAAATATGCCATTTCCATAAATTATAATATGACTTCCAGAAAACACACGTTTTCATTCGTATTTATTATTTAATATGTAGATTTACATTACTGTTCAAGAAATAATAAATCCCATTATTATAATATATTACATTTTTCACAATTCATTATCGTTAGATTGTCGCGACGATTTTCACCAACCTATGTTGGCATCATCGGTTTTTAACAAACAAGTAAGCAATAATAATAAATTGTGATACGTATAATAACAGTGTTTCAAATAAACATTTAATGATATATTTATAATATATATAATTTACAAATAAACATTTAAAGGCGGGCCACACTGTGATAAACATCGGTTGTATAGGGCTTCTATCTCATTCTACGCCGGGTAAAATAATGCGAGGAAGAGAGATAAACGTACCATGTTTGTTGAATAGTTTGAAAGGATAACCGTATGCAGAAACATCCGCGGATTAACTCATGGTTTACTAAAATCGACGTTTTTACTACGTCTAGAACATGGTTTAAATTTGAGTAATAACATTCAGAATACAAATTTTGGTTTCAAACCAGCTTGTTTATCACAGTGTGGCCCGCCTTTTAATGATTATTTATAGAACAACTGTCTTATGTAAATCTGTGTACCTTTTATTAATGTTTATTTTAGTTTTGATTTATTAATTTCAAGTTGATACTCAGCAGATACGCCCTATTATCAATCCAACTACTAGATATTACAAAATTTCACATATAAGCAAGAATAATTCAAATAACAATGATCATATTGTATGTGAAACGCTGAATATTTTATTATTCTTATTTGAACTGAAACTAAAAAGAAAAGTCTTATTTTATTCGTCACGCGTAAACAAAAGCGTAAATTAAAAATACGGCATCCTTCGAGGTGATTTTATAAATACGTATTATAATTTTACATTCAAACTACTTTTAATTACTCGGAAATAATTGCATGATGTTATGAACAAAATGATTAAAGGGTCATTAAGATGGTTCGGACACATGGAAAGAATGAATGAAGACAGAACGGTGAAGAAAGTATATGTAAACGATAAGAAAAACGTGGTATGACACGATGTATGAGTGTAAAAGAAACAAGAGAAGGAGAAGGAAGAGAAGAAAAAATGTCGGGACATTTTTTTTTAGTTTTTTTGCATTCTGGTTACTTTTTATGTATGTTGTGAAGAGTTATTCGACAATATATTAATATCGTAATAATACGCAGTGAAGCATGGAACTGGCAAAAGAAGGATGAAGACGAATAAATGCAGTATAATTGAGATCTTTAAGATGGAGCTAGAAATCGAGGAAGGCCGAGGAAAACGTGTCATGGTCAAATCAATCAAATTTTTAATGTCGGTCACGTGAGGAGCCGGAAAAATCTATTTGCGTGCATGACAAGATGTATAAATGTAGAGAAAGCAAGAGAAGTATGTCAGGACAGAACAATGTGTCAGTTCATTATTTCTGCCTATCCTTCCGGAGAAACGGCGTGACTGTTAGTTATTTAATTTTTTTAATAAATGGGTAGAAAAATTATTTGAATAAATGTAAATTCATTTAGTATTTTTACAACACTTTTCACGGTTATGTTTCGGTTATGACATAACCTATTCATTGTATTAAAAAATGTTATGTCATAACCGAAACATGTATGTAAAAAGTGTTGTAAAAATACTAAGCACAGTTATATTGATTCAAGTATTAATCCATAATACAAAGAGTGACGAATATTTAACATTCAGAGATTTACGTAATCTCGTAAAATTAAGCGTAAGTTCGTGTTTCAATTTATTTAAATACATATAAATTATATTCGTTTATAGTGGGACTATATTGTAAATGGTTGCATAAAAGAAAGCTTTCAGGATATATAAATGTCGTCTAAAATGAACATTCGTTTTACTTTGAGCCATGCCGCTAGCATTTGTACTGAAAATGGTAAAAGCCCACTATAATCTCGGCAAATATTGACAGGTTATGTACATAATGCTTTTCGGCGGTTCGTACATAATGTTTACTCGATTATCTATGGAGCATAACGCACAAACATGTCACAAACAGTTTCGTATTGCAGGCAAAAGGCATATCAAAGGCAAACCGATAAGAAGCCATTTTTCTTTTTTTTTATGTTTAACCAACTAAGCTTAAAATAAGGGAAAGAAATCCAGACAGCGGAAATATCGAGACGAATAGGGTTGAGCTGGGCAGCTTTCGGCAAACTAAAACATGTCTTTGAAAACAATGAAACTCCAATATGTCTAAAGAGAAAAGTCTATGATTCATGCATACTTCCTGCATTCAAGACTTATGGGATGGAGACTATGACCCTCACCAAGAGAAATGTAGAGAGATTAAGAGTCACGCAGCGTTCCATGGAAAGACATATGCTCGACGTCAGTCTCCGAGATAAAATCAGAAATGAGATTAGACGCCGAACAAAAATAACGGACATCATGGAACGACTAGCGAGACTGAAGTGGCAATGGGCGGGTCATGTGGCGAGACAAAGTGAGGATAGACCCAGAAAATAATAAGGTGAAGGCCATGGGAAAATAGGAGAATCGTTGGCAAGCCGCAAAAAAGGTGGGCCGACAACATTGCTGCCGTGGGGGGGAAATGTGGCTGCAGCTGGCAGAAAATAGAGACGAGTAAAAAGGAAGGGAAGAGGCCTATGTCCAGCAGTGTACCGATGAAGGCTGACGAAGAAGAAGAAGAACCAACTTAGCACTTTTGCAATAACAAGCCTTCAATGTGTCAACGTCGCATAATGTTCGTATGAAGCTGTTGAAAAAAATCGAGGCATAAAAATGTAAATGTGTGTACTTGTGACCATTATTTTGACAAGAGATATTTTGAGGATCACTTGTGTCTGTGTTCGCGGTAAAAAGCTACTCACAGATTCTCCGAAGCATAACTTTACATCCCACAATGGGGGAGCTCTACCGGCTCTAAACCGCAGCCAAACAGCTTCTGGAGAGTACTCCCAAAGCCAAGTATTATACAAAAAATATTTTGAGTTCGTTCTTACCATACAAACATACAAAAACAAAAACCTTACAGTTTTTTTTCGTATTAAAAAAGTTTATTTTCGAGATGTTAAATGAAAATATATTTCGGTACTTATTTAGCAAAAGGTCCCAGATGCGTTTTTTTGTGAAAATGAGTTAAATATACCAACAGTATTATTTTTGCACACTTTATGTTTTGACAGAACGTTAGAGCTGTAATTTTTTTATTACATTTTTTGTATGTACTATTATGTGTATTATTATATTTTTATTTATTTATATAGCGGAAGAAGGTATTATGAACAAAATTATGAAAGGATCGCTGCGTACATATGGAACGCATGGATGGAGAAAGAATGGTTAAGAAAGTATACGTTCATGATGTAAATGGGGTACGAAGTCGAGGCAGACCGAGGAAAACATGGCATGACCAAATTAATCAAATTTTAAAGGTTGGTCATGTTAGAAGTCGGAGGAATCGACGTGCGTGTATGACTCGTTGTATGAATGTGGAGGAAGCTAGAGAGGTTTGCCACGATAGAGTAGTGTGGCGGTCCATTCTCCCTGTCTACCCCTGCGGGGAAACGGCGTGACGGTTTGTTTGTTTGTTTGTTTGTTTGTTTTTATATATTTTTTTAAATATGTACATATATTTTTTAAACTTAGTTACTGATATATCTTGTATGCTGCGTAAATTGACATTTGAAATAAACAATTTGGAACAAAAATAATATTTTTATAAATAATCAAAATAATGTAAAATCTTATTTTTGCTCTCCTGTAAAATTCATAAATAAGCAGTTGAGACCTTTTGCCAAATAGGTACCGATTTATTGTCAGATAACATACAGTGATTGTCGATACATATACATAGCCTGTGTTCTACCAGTTGGTACTTTTGGTCTTGAAACTGTAACATTGTCAAACAAAGTGCCGAAAATCTACGAGTGACCCAAAGAGCCATGGAAAGAGCCATGTTAGGAACAAGCCTAAGAGACAGAGTCAGAAACGACACGGTGAGAGAAAAAACAAAGGTCATTGTGTGGGACTCATCCACCGGGTGGGACTCTAAAATGGCAATGGGCAAGTCACGTAGCCAGAAGCTCAGTCGTAAAATGGATAAGAAGACTGCTGACTGGGAGACCGTGGACGGCAAGAGAAGTGCAGAGCGACCGCAACTACGGTGGAAGGATGATCTGAACAGACACGTCCGAATAACCTGGATACATTCTGCACAAGAAAGACTGACAGAAGCGAATGAAGGAGGCCTTTGTCCAGGAGTGGACGGGAATTGGCTGAGGAAGAAAAAGAATAAGAAGAAACAAACTAACAAACATACAGTTAAATAATGCTACCGCTAACCAGAAGCTGTTATAGGACGCAGCGGCGCCCTTTCCCCAGCTCAGCTCATACAATTCTATAAGGCCATTATTTAAGAATGTTATTTTAAAGCATCACAGTCATAAAAATTTCCTATTCCATTATACTCGTATACTGGTATAATATATTTAAATAATGAAGCACGTATGTGCTGACTGTACTTGGAATTATATTATACCGTTACCGAGCAAATATGTTTGTTTCACCAAGCGCTAGATGTCGCCAGCAGCGCACTTCCGGCCCACCGGATATCGCGGGCCTTTTCCGCTTCCTGAAAGCTCCGTGACTGCGGGGTAAATCTTCAATATGCGATATGCTGTACTTGTTGAAACCACCCTGATGCACTAACAATGTTTTGGAAAACGAAATTATTTGACAATTTGTTTGACAAAGGACCCTTTGTAAGAAAAATAAATCACAAATTATTTTTTTGATTATTTTTACTGTAACTTTTATTTGAAGGGTTGTGTATTATTTTCAATGCATCTATTTTCATATTTTTCCGTAAAGATTCTTTAAACTTCTGTTTCAAAATAATTATAAAATTTCATTCTTTTCAAAACACATTATCCCCTAATTAAATTTAAAATTTAGGATATAAAATGTTCGTATGAAGCATTCATTTTGTGGTAAGACATTTAAAAAAAAAAAAATTATATTTAAAATAAATTTAAAATAAAAACACTGCATTTCATGCGGTTATTTTAATTGCAGACTAGTTTCGCTTGTACCCAAGCTTCCTCAGGGCTTCGTAATAACAGAACAGCAACACGGATTTTCATGTAAATATAATTTACATGTATATATAGCAGATAGAAAGAGAGGGAGGGGGGAGAAAACAGGGATAGGTAAATTCGAAAAATGTTTACCTCCAGAAAAATCACATTTCTTAGATATTGCCCGGAATGCGAGTGAAAGTAGATAAAAAAGATAATAAGGTATGTTAAGTAGCGGTAATTACCAATTACAACAAATGAACGGGATGTTTTTTCCCAGGATTTTTTTAGGATATTATCCAATGATATTTATCATCATCTTCTTCTAAGTGTAGGTCTTGTGGCCTGTTTCTTAAATTAATGACCTCCTTCAAATTCGATTGCCAGAAGTCGATCCATCTCTTTGGTGGTCTGCCCGGGGGTCCTCTACCTCAGGGTTGGCCATGCAACTCAATTCTGTGGAGCGGATGGATCCATTCTCCTTACGTGTGCATATCAATATCTTCTCCCTTGTCTCCACCACCTAACGACATCTTCGACCTCGCGCAATTCCCTCATCCTTGAGTTCCTAACTGGTTTACATTTATCATGAGTTATTTATAGAGAAGCTATAGGAATATTTCCAGATTATTAGGTTTAAATGTGAGCAAAGTTTTTTTAGCATATATGTGTTTTTATTTGATTATGATAAAAACTTATATTTTAGGTGTTATATTTATATTTTGGGGGATGTGGTGAGTGTTAGAAGCAGTGGAGGTTTCATCGTTTATTGCAGATCACAAGTAATTATACGTCAACAGTATTATGTACTCGGGATGGAGCGTGCGCCTGGACGTCGATAGCAGCTGGGGCTGATGACTCACTGGGCAGTAGCGTCGGTCGGCTGGAGCGAAGACTCGTCGGAAGTTACGTGGCGTAGCAGTGTAGACAGTAGCGTGGCTCGGTGGGAGAGTCGGTTAGACGTCGCAAGAAGGAATGACGTAGTAGCGTGGCTTCGTAGGTCGGCTGGAGGGAGTCCGAGAACCCTCGTGGCGTAGACTTATTAACGTAGACTCGTGTCTGTTAGAAGTCCTAATACTGACTGACGTATTGGGTGGTCGGAAGTACCGTTTTTATATGCTTTGCTTCCCATTGCACACGATGCCCTGCTCTAGTGACCTAGTGCAATGTACGTCATCATTGCGATAAGTAGGTCCTAAGTCAGGCGTTTTCGGTTATTCGTGTCATATATTTCATCATGAAATAAGCTGGTTTAGCAGTCGAATTCCACTTATGTGGGTCACCTACAATATCATTATTAACCTATTCGCATCGGTAGCCGTCATATCACGTGTAAGATTTCCTAACCGTTAACATCGGTAGCCGTGATATATCATTTTGAGACCTTTAACCAAATGACTCCAATACTTGGAACCGCAAATGACTCAAATACTTATTAACATCTATCCTTTACAAAAATCTGCAAAGATAATATATTAAATGTGTTTTACTTTGTCATAATTACGGTTTACATGCGCGCTGTCGGTAAATCACATGTGTGAAGTATCCCATTCTCCGCCATTATACGTTTCGTTGTAAAAATTCTACTCTGAATATGTTTTATCAATTTCTATTATTTTTGTGTGGTACAGAAAACAAACAGTGAATTATGAGTGTGTGTTAATATGTAAAGTACTTTTTTATTCCTCATCTGATAGCTAAAAGATAACCGAACAAACATAATATGCGAAAATAGCGTAAGTGCATTTATCATTCAAATATAAGTTTTTAACAAAACAATTGGTTAGAAATATTCGCGCCGTACTGACGGAACGATTCGTATTTGATCGAGCCGTAAGGAAATGGTTAAATAAATTTCACTAACACGTGTGAGTCTGATGTCTTTATCCTCACGAATATCCATATTTCACAATAAAACTTATGCTTATTTTTTTTTAATTAATTTATTTGATACTTTCATAATGGAATGATCCATGTCATGCAAGTAATATATTCATGTATTAATAATTAGTAAATCTTAAAATAACGTACTCTGTAATAAACAAATTATAAATATTTGTATTTCAGAAAATGGTTCATATTTTTTGTTTTAACGTTCATTGAGTATTGTCAAAATTGTTCATTCTGCTATTCCCTGCTCCCCGAAATAACCGGTAATTTGAATTTTAAATCGAATTTCATTCAAGTTCGTTACACATTCGAAACAAAACTAAAACTTCGTCCTGGGACAGATCGGAAAACAACGGAATTAATCGACGGTTTGCTCAGATACATGACTGAGTCAACACGATATGTTCCACTCTGTGAAGGTATTATTAGTTTGAATCAGAGTTTCACAAAGTTACTTATCATGCCTCTTCTTTTAAAATATTAATGTTAGAAATTCAAATTTCTTGGTATAAGTTTACTGTTTATCTCGAAAATATCCATTAATAAATATCTGAATATCTTCTGATAGACCTGACTTGTCTTTTCCTAGACAATATGTTAATTTTATTACTTCCCCTTTTATTTATTTTTTTCTCTCATCGCTTATTCTTTCGCTTCCGCAAAAAACAACGTCATTTTTTTAAAGTAAATAATTAATGTTACAATATTTATATAAATAAACAGTCAATAAATTAAATTGATTGTGCGTATAAAAAACTAGATCTTAAGCAAATACTTATCAAATATATCAAATGCGAAACAGAAAAATATTGATTCCTTCTTGAGAGGTCTACAATTCAAATACTCAATGTATACTTTTTGCTGATGAATCATCGAGACTGATCCACATAATAATGGATATATATGAATCTATCAAATATAATAAATGAAACAAAAAATACATTAACTTTTATCTCCTACATCAAGAGATTGAAATGTTCAATATAACTTAATTATATAATATATTAAATTAAATTAAATAACGTTTTGTAGCCTCGGAAAATTAATACAAATGAACATGCCAGATTTCTAAGGCATTGTCAAATGGCTGACATTCCCATAAAATATAATAAAACTTCTTTAAAACTGACGTTTGTATTCGTATTAATTATTTAATATGGAGTTTTTCATCATTGTTCAAGAAACAATAAATTAACCACGGAATTGTATTTATGCCAACTCGTTTCGCTTGTACCTAAGCTTCATCAGGGCAATATAGAAACTCAATTAAAATACATACGTACATGAATCTACCATGTACAATTGTATATGATAGCAGCTGTCAAACAAGGATAGGACACACAAAGTCAAGTCATACAAAATATCAAGGTTATGTATTCGACCACAAATCAGTTGAAAAAAATTAACACCCAGGTGGATAGTTCGTCTAATTTCCAATGATTGGTAGTCCAGCATACCCAGCAAGAAATCAGTTGGGTACAGCCAGGGGTAGTAACCGTTTTATTTGAGGTACAGAAAGTGTAAGAACATTTTCTGTACCTTCTCGATTAACAGACAATATTTTGTTTCATGTATGGGCATTCATCAAAATGTCTAACCGCATAATATTTGCTTTATATGAAATAGGTATATAACGCCATTGTAACCCCTTTTGGATCCGAAGCCACTTTCTGCGAATAAGTATAATCTCCCGCTTTGAGGAGCATTGGTTTGAAAACATTGATTTATTTTTTCCCATCAAAGCATACATTTAAACAAACAGCGCGACACGAGGTAGATTTCAATGAACAAGAACGTAAATCTGCTTTTTGTTTATCTACGTCACACATTCGATTTCGTTGAATATGTTTTCAAAACAATGTGTACTTTAAAGATTATGTTTACTCTCTTAGCTTTTAATATACAACACCTGTAAAATGTTTACGATGCCTGATAGAATACTGAACGATAAAATAAGGAAAAATTGTTAGCCAGACGATAGAATCATATAAAATTAAAAATAAATTGTATCCCTGAGATGGTTTTAACATAAAGAAGAATGAATGAGAGAAATTTTGTTAAAAAATTGTAAAAAATCAGTTTGAATGGAAAAAGAAAGACCGAGGAAAGAGTGGCATGACCAAATTAATAAATTTTGTATAGTCGGCTACATTCTATGTCGGAAAAATCGACGGGCGTGCAAAAACGTTTTCGATAAGTTTTATTATATTTAACTAGAATGACAAGTTTTGATAATTCTTTAGTAAAGCAAAATGTTTCATTCCCATAACATATAACAAAACTTCTAGAAAACAGATGTTTTCATTGTATTCAAAAAATTCAAATTCAGATTTTTTTTTAAATAAAACTGATAACAGCTGTGTTAATGGCATCTTTCCAATCAGACAAGCATATGAATAGTTAACTTAGAACACTCCATGTAAACTATTTAACGTATAATAACAATTTATAAAAAATATAAATAAAATTTTCATTTGTTCCAATAACAATTTGAATAATTTCTTCAATATTATAATACTTTAAAGTTCTTGCTGGTTAAGTGCCTAATTACAGCTAATTTAAAAAAAGGTGGATACGTGTAACATAAATTAAATAAACACAAAAGTCCGGATCGTCCATGTCAACATGAGCAACATCGAAAAAAAACATTATGTGTTATTACATTATGTGCTAAATTAAAAAGAAACGTTGGATTCGTGGAACATAAATCTCGTCCAGCTGACGACAAGTGCACCATCTAAAAAGAACATTTTGTGTTAAATTATTATTATTTTGTTATTTTATTTTATATCATTGTATTTTATATTATTTGTTTTAGATTTATTTTGTGGGTGTTGGACGATCGAAGAGTGCGCGGGAAGGATAAGGCATTATTATTATTATCATTATTATGGCGATGAGGTTCGCAACCCATCACACCGCGTCTCCCGCGGGGCGAAAAGAGAAGGATGGAGTGCCGCATCAGTAAATGTGTGACAGTCCATTCTTTCTGCCTACCCTTTCGGGGAGACGGCGTGATGGTTAGTTAGTTAGTTAGTTAAAAAATATAAAAACTCGCTGTGATATAAATTTAAAATATTTTGATTAAAGATATCGATTTTTTAAAGTGAAGTAATGTTTGATTTTTTTACTTATATCCAAAAATTCGTTAAAAAAAGATACATAAAATTGGAATGCTCTTGTTGGTATTTTAAAAACAAATGTAGGCGTGCCGAGCCTTCGTGGCCGAGTGGTAAGTGCATTGACTGCCACCCCAAACGTTCCGGGTTCTATTCCCGACGAGGGCAGTGTGATTGTCACACTGTCTTTGGTCTGGTGTAGATTTCACGTGACAATAAAATGGCGATAGATTAGCAACCTATCACATGTCACGAGAATCACTATGATAGCTATAATATCTTTTACATCGATTTGGCTCATGCTGTCATGATGTATAGAGCGATTCAACAAAATAATAATAATATTAATAATAATATTAATAATAATAATAATAATAATAATAATAATAATAATAATAATAATTAGTATCTATCTTCGTGGTTTTATAGTTGTAGCGAGGAAAATAACAATTTCTTTATAAGCTGCGGTGAAATTAATTCGGAATAAATCTCTGGTCATGACAGAAAATAAATCCAAAAAAAAGTGTCTGAAATCTGACCACGGAGTTAATGTGTGTGTACACAGCGGTTCGTTCCCTCCGGTCGGCTTGTAGTCTATCAATCACTTTTTGTAACTCCATAGGTTGCTGATTAGCCAAAGGAAAACATCCAACACATTCAATTTCTATACCCGCCGCTCGGCGATCGGGCGCAAATACAATATTTGGAATTCGAATTTCACGATAAGTTTCGGTGGTCTTCAGAACATTATTGAATGTGAAACTTCCCTTTGAATTCGATGACAAAAGTTTTTTTTATATACAATATATTGTAGACAGTAGACCTACGAGTGTCCACTAATGACTCCACCCCAATATTGCTCCACGGTGTCCCCTTTGTGACCACGACCAGCTTCTGCTACCTCGGTAGTATGATAGCAGGCTCAGGAGGTACGGAGGAAGATGTAGCCAGCAGACTTAACAAGACAAGGGGAGCTTTCGCTATGCTTCGCCCTGTATGGCGCTCCGGTATCATTTCGAGAAAGCTTAAGCTCCAAGTATTCAGCAGTAGCGTTAAAAGCGTACTGCTGTACGGATGTGAGACTTGGAAGTCTACCGCGGACGTTATTGGTAAACTCCAGGTGTTTATAAATAGGTGCCTTCGCTCAATACTCAAAATCTATTGGCCCCAAACAGTGTCAAATGCCGTTCTCTGGACCATGACAGGCGAAAAGCCAATTAGAGAACAAGTCGCTAGATGGCAGTGGCAAATGGCAGTGGATCGATCTATGGGAGGAAAGAGAAAGCGAGGCAGACCTAGAGCCACCTGGAGAAGAACCCTGCAGGACGAGGTTAAGGCAGCAGGCCTCACTTGAGATGATGTTAGGCATCAGGCATGCGATAGAGTCGGGTGGAGAAGATTCATTGAGGCCCTATGCACCACGGAGGTGTGATAGGACAAAAAGAAGAAGAAGATATTGTCGTTAAACGAACGTTAGACATAGTCAGAATGTAATCAAAATGATCAAATATGAATTAAAACGTCGGTTTTCTAGAAGTTTTGTTATATTGTACTAACAAGGGGATGTGCACGACACAGAAAATAGACTTTGGAATGAGATTTTGCAAGATTATAGTACCCTTTAAGAGTCATAGTCAAAGAAGGAAACCGCAATAGCCAGCCAATTTCATAGAAAAAGATCTTAAAATTTTTCAATTTTGCTTATACAACAACAACAACAACAAACCATCACCCCGTTTCTCCGCAGGGGTAGGCAGAGAGAATGGACCGCCACACTACTCTATCCTGGCATACCTCTCTCTGGCTTCCTTCACATTCATACAGCGAGTCATACACGCACGTCGATTCTTCCGACTTCTAACATGACCAACCTTTGTCAGTGACTTGTGTTTTTTTCTCTCACCGTATCGTTTCTGACCCTGTCTCCTAGACTTATTCCTAACATGGCTCTTTGGGTCACTTGTAGTTTCTCGGCACTTTGTTTGGACAGTGTAACAGTTTCAAGACCATAAGTACCAACTGGCAGAACACAGGCTTCATAGACTTTTCGTTTCAGGTTAATCGGTATTTTCCGATTTTTAAAGATGTAACTCATGTTTCCGAAAGCTGCCATATAGTAGAATAGACCATGTATATCATTTAATCATTCTTTGTCGGAGTTTCCGATTAAGATTATCGTTGCAAACGAAGGTTCTCATTTTATTAAATGCAGCTCGTGCAACTATTATTTATTTCAATGTCCGGGTCAATCGCTTTAGTGATAATAGTTCTGATTGTTTGGATTAAATGTGACCTCCCTTAGATCTCATTACGACCACCAGATTGAGAAACGAGGACCTATAATACATCAACACTTTTTGAATAAATTAATTCACGGTGACCTCAAATGACTGTTTTAATTACTCTAAAACCAGCAGACTTTACCAATCATATCTACCTTATTTCACCGCGCAATAATTCACGAGAAAAAGTCATATTTTTCAAAGCAAAATCTCTCCCGCGCCGCGGAAATTCCCCGGACTATTCCGGCCACGTAAAAATAACTAATTAGGATAATTAACGCAGCCTCCTAACTTTTGGTCCATTTCATGAGCGGAATCTTTTCGCGCAACGTTAAAACCCTCGGCTAATTCGACAAATTAATAACATTCATTTGAAACTTTTCAAGATGAATTATTTATGTATTATTTCGGATTTCGAGCGTAAATGAAACATTTCAAAAATATTTCGTTTTAAAAATATTCAAAAATAAGACATTAACACTGATGAATAAATACGAATGAAAACGTCTGTTCTCAAGATATTTAATGTGAATTACACGTTTTGACCGTCAAAGGCATTATCATATGACAAGCATTTGATAATGCCTTAGACAGTCGTTTTATTTATGTATTATTACGTATTTCGAGCATAAATTATGTTTCAATAATTTTTCATTTTAAAAATATTCAAAAATAGAACTTAAAATATAATTGTAGATAAACATTAGGCATTAACACTGAGGAATAAATACGAATGAAAACGTCTGTTTTGTAGGGGTTTTATTATATTTTATGTGAATTACACGTTTCCCCCGTCTAAGACATTATCAAATGACAAACATTTGATAATGACTTAGACAAGCGAATCGTGTCATTCACATAAAATGTAATAACTTTTCTAGAAAACAGACGTTTTCATTGGCATCAATTATTTAATATGAATTTAAATGATTAATACTAAACAACATTAGCAAATCATCAAGACAGATTTTTTTTAGTTGTTCTTCAAAAGTGAATATCTAATAAGGCGATTTTCTCTTATTTATTCGCGGGACCTATATTAAATTATACTAATTACAAATACAAGGGTCATCCGGAAAGAAGTACCTCAAGTATGTATATACAAATATGAATGTTTTATTTGTAAAAAACATACCTTAAACTAATTCTCTACATAGTCACCTAGCAAATTTAAACATTTGTCGTAACGTGTGACGAGTTTTTGTATCCCAGCGTTATATTCCTCCGCCGCCAGTGTATTGACATACGTAGTTACAGCATTTTCGCATAATGCAGGTTGTGTTTAACAACTTCATGCATGTTCATGAAACATTACAGAAATGTTCACAGATCTCATCAATAATTGTAACGCGCCGATCTTTCTTAACGAATTCGTCAATTAAACTCAGCAGTTCGTCCGTAATAACTGACGGCCGTCCCGAATGCTCGTCATCATGGGTGTTCTCTTTTCCCAAGTTGAAATTACGACACCAGCGCCGAACAGACGACTCATCCATTACATTGTCTCCATACGCTTCCTTCAATTGCTATAAATATCGCAAGGTCGCACATTTCTTGCGTTGAGAAATTAAATCACAGCTCTAACTTCACAACTGGCGGCGTTCTCTATTTTTTTGAAAATTATAAACACTCACATAAACAACACAATCAATACCAGCGAAATGTAACGTTGCACACAGATACCTGAAAAACAAATGAACGTGTTAGTACTTGTCCGGCGGCTACTACTTTCGCCAGCGCTCCGCACAGCGTAAACGGCTACTACTTTACGGATGACCCTCGTAAATGAAATAAATTATTATAGGTAATCATCATTATATCAAGCAAAATTACGTCAATCAGCTGCCAATTTTACAATTTATCGAAACAATGGAGTCGATTCGCTAATCAGAATCCAAAATATCTAATTGGGCTCCGAGATCTCGCTAATTCAATTTCATTATTTGGTTCATCTTGTGATTTCCGTTTAGCGACTCGACACAAGAATCCGATTTCGATGTCATATTTCTATAATTGAATAGATGAATATTGATGATCTTCGAATTTACGAAAGCAATCTGATTCGATTTGAAATTTACAGCTTATAATAACATCAACTGTATTTGTGATGATAATTGGAATCGGATTTTGTATAAAACTTGTTTGTTATATTTTCATATATTAAGAAAACTAGTTCCAACGATTGAAAATCTCGGTTCACTGTACAATCTTAATCAGTAATAAATTGAGGCGTATAGAAACAAAAACGGCAATGTCAGCATCATCAAATTGTTGGTGAACAATGAAAAGTGTTTTAATTTTAATATGTTTAAGGTTTTACGATGCAACAATTTTTAAATATTAAAACATAGCGTTCAGATATAATTTGAGTAAATTTTATGTATACCCGTGGTTTCTTTTCCAAGATATCTGCTATTTTATAATTGACATTCCCGTTTTTGTTACAAATTTTCTGACACTGCCGGTTTTGTTTTGAATGCAGCATGACATTGCCATGTTTGTTATCAACACCTTTTCATACGAACGATATTTGTATATATAATTCGATATACGAGTATATAAAAAATATATCGAATTTCTTCTTCTTTCGGTGCCGTGTCAAGTCCCCCAATGTTGGCGATCACCACAGCAAAGGCATATCTGTCCTGTGTCACTTGGAACAGGCTCTGAAGTCTTGTAATTCCTGTCAACTCTTTAATGTTCCGCAGCCAAAACAGCTGCCTTCTACCAACTCCCCGACGTCCCTCCAATTTACCCATTAATATCAGTCGAAGGAGGTTTTATTTTTCTCTCCTAATATTGAACACTTAAATCATATTAAACAATTACAATTTCAAAGGCAGAAATTGTAAGCAGAATGCAGCAGGCTAGAACCAGGACTCTATGTGACAGAATAAGAACACCACGATCAGAGAAATGTGTGATATCCACGATTTTGTCAAATGGGGGAAATAGAGAAGAAGATATTTCAGAGACCATTTGGAAAGAATTGACACCCAAAGACTACCACATCTTCCCCATGGGAAACCAGAGGGAAGAAGGATGCCAAAAGATGCCAGAAGGATGACAGCTGGGAGTCCATATCGCAAGTAGCGATTAACTCTGCAAAAACAGGCCCTAACTTCTTCGTCTTCTTCTTCTTCTTCCTCAGCCTATTCCCGTCCACTCCTGGACAAAAGCGTCCTCCATTCGCTTCCATGTCACTCTGTCCTGTGCAGACTGCATCCAGGTTATTCCAACGTGTCTGTTCAGATCATCTTTGCACCGTAGTTACGGTCGCCATGCACTTCTCTTTGCCGTTCACGGTCTCTAAGTCAGCAGTCTTCTTGTCCATTTTTCATCTGAGCTTCTCGCTATGTGACCTGCCCATTGCCATTTTAGAGTCGCCACCCCGTGGATGATGTCAGTGACCTTTGTTTTTCTCTCACCGTATCGTTTCTGACTCTGTCTCTTAGGCTTATTTCTAATATGGCTCTTTCCATGGCTCTTTGGGTCACTCGTAGTTTCTCAGCACGTTGTTTGGACAATGTAACAGTTTCAAGACCATAAGTAACAACTGGTAGAAAGCAGGCTTCATAGTCTTTTCGTTTCAGGTTGATCGGAATTTTCCAGTTTTTAAAGATGTTACTCGTGTTTCCGAATTCTGAAATGCGGTTTGGTTATCTCGGCCCAATCGAATATTGTGTCCCAGGTATGTTTATTCTTGGACATTCTCCATTCTGTTGCCGTCCACATTGATTTCAAACCCTAACACCTTCGACCAATATAAGAAGAAGAAGAACAAAATTTTAATTAAAAACTTCTTTTTAAAACACCCTAGACGTGATCTATTAAATTTTGGTATGCATTTCCTGTCACGCGGCTGCAGCAAATTGTGTTTTATAAGTATCCATTATTATGGTAATTTTATGTATAGCCTTCATCTTCGGTAATGGAAGTATCATGTACCTGTACAAGAAAACGATACAAGCTCCCTAGATATTGATGTACACGAAGAGAGTCAATTGAGCAAATGACTGTAAACAACCAGCCCTATATCGCTAATGGAACTCGATTTGGTTCTTTTGCTTTAAGGGGTTATACACAGTCAAGATTTTCAAAAGGAAAATTTAACTTATTTTCGTATTGTACATATATTTAAGTATACTTACTTACTTACTACTTCCTTTGGCCATACAACTCTTGAAGAGTTTTAGCCTCTTTGACGATTTTTCGCCAAGCTCCTCGATCCTGCGCTTTTTGCTCCCAGCAGTCCGATTCGCCCAACCTAGCCAGGTCAGCCATAACATTGTCCATTAGGCGCTGTCTAGGGCTTCCTAGAAGTCTTACTCTGATCGGCCTAGACGCGTACAGGGTCTTGATTGCTCCGCTCTCTTCGGCTTCCATCTATCCATGTCCAGTAATCCTCTTCAGATCGTCGGTCCAGCGGGCAGGGGGACGTCCACCTCTGCGGAATCCTGTACGCGGTCTCCACTCCAGAACCCGTCTCCCCCATCGGCCGTCAGTTCTCCGACAGACATGGCCAGCCCATCGCCACTTCAGCCCGCCCATCATCAGAGCCACCTCAGTCACATAGGTTTATTGTCGAATAAATTAGTTTCTTAATCTGTCCCCCAAGGTTATTCAAAGCATGGCAAATGCTCTTTCCATGGCGCGTTGGGCGACCTTGAATCTGTAGACTAGACCTTTTGGCAGTGTCCACGGGTCCGTACGTCATGAATGGCAAGACGCACTGGCTGAAGACTTTAGTCTTGAAGCATTGTGGTATTTTAAAGGTGTGAACATGATGTAATTTTTCAAAGGCCGCCCAACTCAACTGAATTCTTCGGTCGGCTTCTTTCTCGAAATTGTTTCTACCCAGTCGTATAATTTGGCCAAGATATGTATATTCTTGTACTTATTACTTCGAGAACCGACCCACATATGTATGTGTATAATTTTTTACGTTAATTAATTAATGTTTCCAGGAAAAATTCTTGAAAATTTGTCTATTTTCGGCCTTCTGACTACACATCACCCCTTAATCTCGATGCATAGAACCCACACTCGCGAACACTCTTCTATACATATTGGTTTGCTAGCACACACAAAGCCATCTCTAATCTCAATCCAATTTCAGTAAACATTGGAAGCTGTTTGAATAAATTATCTCACTGATTGCTCTGCTTTCCCTTAATCCTGCTCCAAATGAAATAGCAAAAAGCAATCAGTTACTATCGATTGTGTATTATACAAAATAGGTTTATTCTTTATTTGCATATTTGAAATATAATGTAACACTGAATAAAAGTAATCAAATATAAATTGAAATGTCAGTTTTCTAAAAGTATTATTGTGTTTTAAGGGAATCACATGATTTGCCTTGCTAAAACACTATCTAAACATTTTGATAATTTCTTCATTTTATTTCATTTTAGCACAGGTTTATTTTTAACCCAATAAACAATATTTTAAAAAAAATGTATACAATAATTTTCTTTGCTATTGATTCTCATGGTATGTGATAGATAGCTAATGTTTTAATCCTTCAAATGTGAAAAACGGTGTTATCTTACAAAAAACATATTCGCTATTATGATAAGTGTTATAAGCAGTTTATTATATAACAGTATATTAACAAATGAGTTATTACGGAATTTCACATTGCTATCGCCTCACGTTTATCAAAAATAAAATCTAAATATTTTTATAATTATTTTAAAACTAAATACGTTTATTTATTGATCATTTACCAAGAAGTGCATGGTTTTAATACCTCCCAACTGGGGTAACCCGTTCTAGGGAGGCATAATGGCATCGAATCACATTTTTTAATAATTGCCATTTTGTTTTTATGTGAGTTCTACACCAGACCAAAAGCAGTGTGAGATTTTTGCCGGGAATCGAATCCGGGACCTTCAACGTGGTAGTCATAATAGCTTCCACTCTGCCATAAAGGTCATTATAATAAAGAATATCATAAAAAATCGAAAAATTATTATTTAATTTCATTAATATTTATATTTTAATATTTAATTAATGTTTATTTAGTTAATTAATATGAAAACTTAATATTTATATTCAAGAAAAATGAAAAATACTTACTAATAGACTTAATATTTATGGTAAAAAAATTATATGTTAATGATGTAAATGGAACCAGAAATAGAGCAACACCGAGGAAAACGTGGCACGATCAAATAAATCAAATATTGAATGTCGGCCATGTGAGGAGTCAGAGAAATCGACGCGCGTGCATGACACGATGTATGAATGTTGAGGAATCGAGAGAAATATGTCAGGAAAGAAAAGCGTGGCAGTCCATTCTTTCTGCCTACCCCTTCGGGGAGACGGCGTGATGGTTAGTTAGAAAAATGAAAACATATGTTTTCTAGAAATTTTATTATATTTTATTTGAATTATTAAAAAATACTAGCGTAACGGTGCTGTGTAGCTACTACGCATTTTAAAATGTGAATTTAAATACAGAAAAATCTATTATACTTCTTCGTGGTATTTTTTTAGTGAATATTTTTCCTATGATAATGCCTTAGACAGGCGAAACATATCATTCGCCAAAAATATAATAAAACTTCTAGAAAACAGAGGTTATCATTCGTATTATTTTTTTACCGTGGAGTTTTACTTAATTATTCAAGAAACTTTAAATAGAAAATATACTTCACGTGGCAGTTCCAGTTAGCCATCTATGTAGATTTGATTGTACTAATTAATTTTTTAAGATTAATCTATACAATCCATCCACTAACGCCATCTATGAAGAATGATTGTTTAGCATTTAGCAAACTACTTTATTAACACAATGCGAAGAGGCTACCGCCTCCTAGCGCACTGTTAGAAGTCGCCTGGAGTATCCACTCCTATTTTATACGCCAAATAATTGACCATGTTAGAAGTACCTTCCAAATATTTTAGTTTCGTTACATAAAAATCCTTTCGCTTTAATTAAAATCACTAGTTTTACCATCCTGAAAATGGTTTTACTACCATGCAAATTTGTATTTATTTTAATTTCAGCTGTTTTAAAATTTATACCATTATCCAACCCTTAGCTAAGTAAGCCACCGCGTTATTTAACTTGCATAATTAAAGCCTCCGTACTCAAGGTGCCTATACGAGTAACGAGCATATTGATTATCATATTTAATCATAGTATATAAACCCTTTTCACACTTTGCCAAAAAAAAGTACTAGCGTTACGACGCTGTGTAACCACTACACATTTTAAAATAAGAGTTGTAAAAACATTTATCAAAATGGAATGTACTTCTACGTCATATCTATTATCAATATTATTATTTTGAAAAACAAATAAATCGAAAATCGTATCTTTCATTTGTTTTTCTATTATTCCAGTATTCTAAATAAAATCATTTTTATTTGTCTTTTTCGTTTTTATATACTTTGTATATACGAGTACAACACTAACTTTAATTTTTTTTTTTTAATTACTTACATATTAGAAATGTTTTGGACAACCGGTCCTTCCTCAGTGATATTATAAAGATACACATTTAAAATATTATAAAATTGTTTACAAATATGATCAGTTTTGACAGATGTTATAAACTGGTCGTTTTTGTAAACAATTTTATAATATTTTAAATATGTATCTTTATAATATCACTGAGGAAGGACCGGTTGTCCGAAACATGTCTGATATGTACTTTTTTTAAGGTTAGTGTTGTATATATAATACATAGTATATAAAAAAGAAAAAGACAAATAAAACATCTTCAAAACAAAAGTATGGCGAACATAGAAGAAAAATTAATTTTATTTTAATATGCCTTGAACGGTAGTCAGGCATAATAAATAAGAATAAAAACGTCCGTTTTCTAGAAGTTTTATTAAAATTTATGTGAATGACATGTTTCGTCTGTCTAAAGCATTATCAAAAGTTCTTATCATTTGATAATGCCTTTGACAGGAGAAACATATTATTCGCATAAAATATAATAAAACTTCTAGAAAACAGACGTCTTCATTCGTTTTAATTATTTAATATAGAGTTTTACATCATTGTTAAAAAATAATACGTTAGTTATGTAGGTTTGAAGCCTTTTAAACATTCTTCGTGGATACGAAAGAAAACGTCTGTTTTCTAGAAGTTGTTTTTATATTTTATGTGAAAGACATGTTTCGTCTGAAAAAACTAACTAACTAACCATCACGCCGTCTCCTCGAAGGGGTAGGCAGAAATAATGAACTGCCACACTTTTCTTTCCTGACATATTTCTCTCGCTTCCTCAACATTCATTCATCGTGTCATGCACACATGGCCGACATTCAATATTTGATTTATTTGATCGTGCCACGTTTTCCTCGGTCTTCCGCTATTTCTGGTTCCATTTGCATCGTTAACATAATTTTTTTACCATTCTTTCTTCATTCTTTCTTTCCATATGTCCAAACCATCTTAATGATCCTTTAATTATTTTGTTCATAACACATCATTTGCACAGAATTCACTTCTTATATTTTCATTCGACACTATCATACACAGAGTTTTGTCTGTTTGAGGCATTATCCAATCTTTCGTAAATTTCTATTCTTCATCATAAATTGTACAAATAAATTTACACAGAGCTTTTCTCTTAATTTAAGCGACCAACCGGTTAACCTTGTCGGCTGCACTTTAGCGCTAGTTTTTGCCCTTAAAGTTTAGTACCAACCCCGCCCCTGCCCGCGCAGGGGAGGCTATACAGCTATTACGTACAGCCGCAGCCGGACGGACGCGGGTTCGCATAATTCCTCGTATTTATCTCAGGCAATGAGCTTTTACGTGGGGCATTTGAGCCGCAGATCCACCCGTTAGCAGATTGCACTCAAATTTTGTGCCACCGCAGCAGCTGCTTGAGATGAGCTGCATTTTAAAATGTGATTAAATCAACAATACGTTAATGTAGACGAATACTAATTTTATATCAATGTTGTTTCAGTGGAATATTACGAAAAAATCAGATATCTTGGTGTGGACTTGTGTGGGCGAACGGAACTATCGTGTGAGGTGATGGGTCTAGTAAATAAGGCTGCAGTTATCTTTCTTCTGCTTTCGGTGCCGTGTCAGGTCTCCCCAACGTTGGCGATCACTACAGCAAATGCATCTCTATCCTGCGCCTCTTGAAACAGGTTCTGAACTCTTGGTATTCCTGTCCACTCTTTGATGTTCTGCAGCCAGGACAGCTGCCTTCTACCAACTCCCCGACGTCCTTCCTCTTTACCTATTAATATCAGTCGAAGGAGATGGTATTTTTCTATCCTTAGCACATGACCCAAATATGAGAACTTTTTAATTTTCACAATCGACAACAGCTATATATTGGCTCTGGCTCTCTGTAGTACGTTTGCATTACGGTATACGGAGCATTCTGCGATATATCCACATCTCGTACGCTTCCAACCGGTTCATTACATTCCCTTTCAGAGTCCAGGTTTCGCAGCCATATAGTAGAACAGACCATATATAACATTTAATCATTTTTTTATAATATAATAAAGAATAATAAAGAAATTTTGTATAATTTTTTTTCGTTATTTAAAATTAACTTCTTCCAAGATATTTCAATAAAAAATATTGATTATTTGTTATGAATTGTTTCCATTTTTAAATCATATTTTGACTTCAGACCTCACATCGCATACATACCTCGAGTGAGTGATTCATATAATGATACATAGGGTATTAATTCAATACATAAACGGCGATACGATATTCTTGCCTTAGTTTGATCGATGGTAGAATTATTCGGTTACAGACACTCGGAAGCTGGTAACAAAATGGTCCAAAGGGTAAAGTTCCATCCCTCATATTCCCTTGTGCACTGAAGTGACATTTTCTTTATAATACTTTTAATATTTCTGGAGTGAAAAATGAACATGGTCAACCACACACAGTTTGCGACTAAATAAGATAATATTTTCGATACTTAATATAATGCTGACCCTTATGTATGGAAGTGAAGAATAAATGCAGTAGAAATGACATCTCTAAGACGAATGTGTGGTAAATCTACATATGATAAAGTGTCAAATGCAAGTACCAGTATAAGTGAATGCGGTACGAATGAAAGTGTAATGAACAAAATAATGAAAGGGTCGTTAAGATGGTTTGGACACATGGAAATAATGAGTAAAAAAACGGAGCTAGAAATAGAGGAAGACCGAGGAAAACGTGGCACGATCAAATCAATCAAATATTAAATATCGGTCACGTGAGGAGTCGGAGAAATCAACGTGCGTGCATGCCAAGATGTATGAATGTAGAGGAAGCGAGAGAAGTATGTCAGGACAGAACAGTGATACGAACATAATTATTGTAATAATTGAAATATTTAAAATAATATTTCGTATTTAATGTTTCTTGAATAGTGTTGTAAAACTTCACATGAAATAACTATTACGAATGAAAACGTCAGTTTTATAGAAGTGTTATTTTATATTATGGAAATAGTTTCGCCTTGTCAAGGCTATTATTATATATAATAACTTTGTGGAGATTTAATGATAATTGTGCAAAAATAACTGAGATATCTGGATGTAGAAGGACTTTCGAGCTGTATCCTGTATATTAAATTACGAACGTTTACAGTTTTCTGTAAAGTCGATATATGTATAATATGTTTTTATTTTTATTTCCGATCCTAGAGATTGGTTTGCAGCAAATTTTATGTACATCTTTGCTGGTATAGGGATGCCACTTCGGCCTTTTTAATGTTATAGTTTTCCGTTGCTTTCCGCATTTGTATACAGCAGGTTATTTGAACCCAATTACTGTGTACAATTATTTAGCTTTTGATTCTTGTGATATGTGATAGATAGCTAAACTATCGCCATTTTACTGTCACGTGATTCTACACCTGACAAAAGACAGTGATACAATCACACTGCTATCGCTGAGAATCGATCCCGGGACTTTCGGTGTGGCATTATGTGATGAAATTATAAATAATGTAAGGTTTTGAAAGTACTCGTATATTTAAAAGACCCATTAGGTTTCATCTTGGAAAATAAATACTGTCTGAAGTTTCTCTTACATGTATTTGCAAGTATACATTGATCTTTAGGTATATAAAATAATATTTAATATTCAAGAAAGAAGAATTCATCTGTGAAAATATAACAAGCTTCGCATAACAAAGTCTCGATCAAAGAAATTGATCAGAAAAAGTAAAATTTTAACAAGCGATTCATATTTATTCTGATTCTATGATATATTCTGAAAAGAAAAATATGTTTTTAACGAAGGCTTTGAGTGTAATACACGCATACATAGCCATCAATATAACCACATTGTACTCATATAATTACTTGCGTGTTTGTATGTGTGTGTTTAATAAACCAGAGTTCTTTACTATTAAATTTAATAAACGTTCTTAATTTAAATGCCGTATAATATAAGTACTCACGTTTCTTGAACAACGATATAAAGATCATATTAAGTATTAAACATTAATGAAAACGTAATACTTCTAGAAAATGGACATTTTGATTAATATTATTATGCACAGAGTATTTATTGTTTCTTGAACAATGAGATAAAGCTCTTTATTAAATATTTTAATTAATACGAATGGAACGTGTGTTTTCTAGAAGTTTTATTGTTATATATTTTATCAGAATGTCCTATTTCGCCTTACTACGGCATTATCAAATGTATTTACGTACATTTGATTATTCTATAGTAATGCGAAACATGTCATTCACATAAAATATAATAAAACTTTAGAAAACATACGTTTGCATTCGTATTATTTATTGAATATGGAGTTTTACACTAT